>CM060987.1:58277556-58725056 GCA_030765065.1 Deroplatys truncata
TTGAAAGGGGATACATTATACATATAAAGGAATTGTACACATGAAAGGGGAACCATACATATAAGAACTGTACAGTAATACTTTAATTCACTAACATGTTAAAATATTCAGCATTTGTACAGAGCTGATTGTAAGAAACGGGCGAGCTAGCAAAAATTCCAGGAAAGCATAAAGAGCGTACCTTTCCCAAGCCAACAGGCAGGGAACCGGTAACGGTACGGAGAAATAGAAAGAGACAGATAGAGAAAAGACAGAGACGGAGATATGCAACTAGTTTCACAACGCTCCAAGCTGAGCTTAAGCGCACGGATCTGAAGCCACACCTTCTCATACATGTTAAGGTAATGCGGTCTGAGGACCAATAGAAAACGTCGTTACATTTTCAAACGCAGAGGTGAGCGTCACTAGGCTCCCGTATATAAGGGCAGACAAGGCCTCGAAGCCCACTCTCTCTCTCTCTCTCTCTCTCTCTCTCTCTCTCGCTAACTGATCTTCTAGAATTGTCGTCGGCACGAGGTGTTACAAATGCACGTGGGTGCATACAAGGGTGGGAGTGCGTGTGCAGATAGCTAGGCTCCTGGCTAACTTAAAGTGGTGGGATTATAATAATGGGAAAAGCTAGCCGCCCATAATTATTTCAATTGTGAATAAACGTCATTGATTAAGGGAAAACTGCAGTGTATTCTTAAACTTGCCTCACCCACTATAACCTGAGAATTAATAATTAGATATAGTTAGGAATGGAATACGCAACAACCGACACGCATCTATAGCCGAGGAAGAAGAACACTGCAACAGGCAACAACAACCCAAGGATCGACCATTTCCCGCTACAACATGTATTTCTGGTGAAATTTCGATACCGAATTTTTGGGTGGATTGCAAAACTTCATCTGCATACTATATGTAGCAGAGAAAGTAAAAATTTGTTGCATTCACTTTCTCTACCCTGTAGTATTTATTAATGAATATAAAAACTATTCTTACGAAAGTTTATTTTTCTATATACTTCATTTTAATTGAGATAAACGTTTCCAGAAATAGCTATATAATACATTTCGTTATAAATGCAAAGGGAATAGCGACAGTCAGTCTTCCTCCATGGACTACTGGTACCGTGCTAGCTTCTAGTTCCCGAGGTCGCGGGTTCAAACCCGGCGGAGAGCAATGGATATTTTTCGGGCGTAAAAATCCTTAGAATGGCTTCCTTCGGAAGGGAAGTAAAGCCGGTGGTCCCGTGTCGTAGATTTACAGCACGTAAAAGAACCTAAAGCCTGATAAGGGGCCTCTGAGCAAAATTTCTGTTTTTCACGCCCAATTTAGAATGGGACGCTAACGACCATAGTAGTTCAAGAGCATCCATAAATAAAACTCAATTTTTTAGCTACAGACAAATGTTTAAGAACTGAACACTATATGCTGGCCTTAAATTTCCATACTCTTTACATGATAGCGAAGCAATGGAAAATCGACAGGCCTTTAAAAGAATTACAATATATTAAACAATTCGAACATTAACAACGGATATCTCGGAAACGACTTATGCCGCAAAAATTATTTAAAATAAATTGTTTATTTTAAAGAGATTTACGTTTTTTGGAGTACGTTTTCATCTATCGCTTAACGTTTACCAGTTATACAGGATTATACAAAATTCCTTCCGAATGAAGAGGACTTTACTGACTATTCCCAGAAAATTCAAGATATATGTTTTATTTAGGATGTAAATATATTTAATATATGCCATTTTAATCAATATAGTTAGAGTAAATTTTTATAAACTATAAAATTTCGAAAATTTTTCCATGTAAAGAGTAGTTTGGGGTGCATGATTTTCTTGAAAATCTTTATGTCGCACCTTTGTAAGGTACGGAATCCAAATACCAAGTTTGGTATTTATCCGTCTTTTTTACTTTCTCTACTACGTATAGTAAGTAGGGGAAGTATTGTATTCCACCCAAAAATTCGATACCGAGATTTCGCGGAAATACATGTTTTGAGACCCCCTGAATCCAAAAAAAATCATTTTTGGAAACATGTCCGTGTGTGTGTGTCTGTGTGCTTGTGAACAGCATAACTCAGAAACGAACAGTCGGATAAACACCAAACTTGGTATTTAGGTTCAGTATCTTCCAGAGTTGCGACACGAAGGTTTTCAAGAAAATCACCCCACCCCAGATTACCCTTTACATGGAATTTTTTCGAAAGTTTTATTTTCTCAAAAATGGCTCTAACGATTTTGATTAAAATATCATATGCTTAAGATATTTTCATGACAAATAAAATGTGTATCTCGAATTTTCTGGGAATGTCTCCAAAAGTGTTCATAATTGTGAACGACTTTTGCATAACTGGTAAACCACAAGAGATAGACAAAATTTTACTACACAAAAATGTAGATCGCGTTAAAATACACAATTTATGTCATACATTTTTTTTGTTGACAACCATTTTAGAGATATTGCTTGTTATTCCCTTAAATTTTTCAATACTTATTTTCTCGAATGGGAATTCGTTATTCATTTTTTTTGTCTTGGATATGCAAAGAGTATTAATCTGTGGGAAAGGGAATGGCGCTGCACCTAGCAACCAGCTATTAAGAGATATGTATGTGCTTAAAGGCTACTGTATTTCTATATAGTCCTTGTAAATATATATTCCCCTTACATCTACAAGAAAATTAGTAATAAGATGGAGTCTGCAAATGTTTATCTCGATGAACATGAAGTAGATGGAGAATAAGCGATTGTAAAAATAGTTTGTACAAGAGTAGAGAAAGTCATGTGAGTGTAACACATCAGATTTTTTTATTCAGGGGACCTCAAAGCATATTTCAGGTGAAGTATCGATATTTATTTTTGAGTGAAATACAATACCGTCTCTACCTACCATGTACGTGGTAGGGAAAGCAAAAATATTAAGCTGAAAACACTTAGATTACAAAATGACTCTGTATGCTTAAAATATCATATATGCGTTAGCACATGGCATTCTTTATCTAACGATAACATATATTTAGTATGTATTCTGAAAATCATTAATGTAAAATATTCCTCTTGTTAATAATGAAAAAAATTCCCTAAATTGTATCAAACAGGTAATACTGCCGCAAAATACCTTTTATAGCATTCAGCCATTTAAAAGCAGGTCGATAATAATAACTTAAGATTCAAAGTACTATATGTACAAGATCACGAAAAACTAAGGAATAACATCTAAATATCTCAGTGTTTAAAATTTGGAACGATTCCAACACAGTAGCCAATATTTTCGAAAATTCGACTCAGTGCTTATAATTCAGTATTTTCTTTTTAATTACATACATATATAAAATTAATTAAACTTTTAGAGACCTTAGCCTGGTCTTGACAAGCTTTTGATATAGAGTAAAAAAATTCAATGCTATAGCCGGGAACTGATCATAATTCTCTCGCTTTCCGTGCGGTTGCTCTAACCAATGAGCTACTATGACAACATGCCGATGGTACATATTACATTCCCTAGTTGACTCAAGTTGTTTCCCAGATAGACCACCAAGGCATCTCACTAGATATGACAATGTTAATGGCGACCTGCCATCGCAAGTTCTTTATTACTGGGTGCTTGTGTGTTTCTTAAGATTTTCAATGCTTATAGCTTAAATAACTTTAGTTTTGCTGCAGTGGTTTCTGTTTATCTAGTATACGTCTGTCCAGCACTTAAGATTTCACAGCTACATAATACTCAACAAGAATGAAGGAAGCTTCATAGGCTATTTTAACAAGTTCAGTATATACGCTTTATGCACCATTGATCTATATGTCTGAGTCATTATATTTTAATAAAAATTAACGATTCCATTTTTGAGAAAACAGAAAATAAAGAAAAATACTCCATTTAATCGGTTTTGAGGGTTGTACCCTCATAAGTTTTGAGAACGTACATTAGTCCTTCCGCGAGAGACTAACTCCTCAAGCTCGGCCCATCAGAAAGTCGCTGGCTTCAGATGCGGAGCGGATTAGCCCCGGGTTAGCTTAACGTTTCGATATGAATGAATGCATTTCTTATGTAAATTTCGCCTTATTTCTTTCAGACGTGCTGGTATTAAGTATGGAATTTTGTATCCCAGTTTACGTTTTAAGTATAGACTGTTCACAGACTGATTTTCAGACAAATAAGTATCTAAGAGGGCTGATCAACAAAGACTGAGACTGATTTTTTTCACGGATGTTTATTACTCCAATCCAATGTTTACATGATCTTTTTCAAAGTAGTCCCCTCCTACTTCAATGCACTTTTTATAGCGTCTCTGCCAGTCCTTGAACACGTGCTGCAGACCATTCTTTGTCAGAACCTTGAGAATCGCCTCACTTTTCTTGAGCACTGCTTCAGAGTTCTCAAATCGAATACCCCTAAGCTCTGCCTTTAGTGATGGGAATAAAAAAAAGTCACAGGGTGCAAGATCGGGGCTATAAGGTGGATGTGGTACACAGGTAATGTTGAATCGAGCCAGAAACTGCATGACTTGATTTGCGACGTGAGGCCGTGCATTGTCATGATGAAGTCGCCACCCAGTCCGAGAAAGCTCTGGTCGTTTCTTTGCAATGTGCTTCCTCAGTGTAGCCAATACTGATGTGTAGTATGCTGCTGTAACAGTAGTGTGAGGGGGAACTGCATGCTGGTAAATCATTCCATTACAGTCAAAAAATGTGATCACCATCACTTTCCCTGCAGATGGAACAACTTTTGCCTTTTTTGGTGTTGGAAAACCTGGCGATTTCCACACTGTGCTTGTTTTCCTTCAGGATCATAATGATGCAGCCATGACTCATCACCGGTGATAATCGATTTAAAAATTGCATCACCTCCATTGTCTGGTATGCGAAATGCACGTAGGGTCTACAAAATAGAGCATTACTACCAACCTACCAATACGAGAGTGCTGCCGCCTACCAATATTATACATAAAAACTCGCTCTTTTCGAATATTTATGTTATAGATACGAAACTATCACGGAGGCTACAGGAAAAAATCAGTCTCAGTCTTTGTTGATCAGCTCTCGTATATTTAATTATCTAATTTTTGGATTGAATGTAATTCTTCTTCCAGTTTAGGTGTTAAGCAGTAAAAAACATAAAACCCATTTAAGGTATTACTGATTATGAAAGTTGGCTATTAACTAAGAACAAGTTTAAAAATTAGCTTTTACTAATTAGTGTATAACGCTGTTTGTTTGCCAATTTATATGTGATAACATTACAATAGACCCTCTGATGGTTATTGATTATATAAGGAATCACACTCTGCTACTTATGGGATACTTTATAGTTTATTTTATAAGTTATACTTAACAATATATTTCCTGTACCACTTACTCATCTACCGGAAGAAGTAGTACTGTATATATATCAGTAAACAACATAATTCACAAATAATGTCAAAAATACTAAATTAGGTTCAACAGTGACCCTCGAGTACAACATGAAGACTTTCCTAAAATTCTCCCCACATCAAATTTGCCCTTTATATAGAACTCTTTTCATTATTTCTATTTTTAAAACGTCCTAGCTTGTTAGAAGTGCCATAACTACTTGCGATACTGATATAACAAATAAAATGCATACCTTGAGTTTTCTATGAATAGACTGTGAGATTCGTTTCATTCTTATAGAATTCTGTATCATTTTTGGCAACAGAAAACATAGTTTCTAGTTTTACGATGTACAAATATTTTCCGGTACCAAGACTGTACTGTTTAACATCTTATCATTTTTCTTCATTCCTACCCGTTGGACCATAAATCTTTTTCAATTTCCCAATCCATCTTGCACCTCCATTCCTAGAATACACGTGCTATGCGGTCTTCCTTTTCTCCTCCTTCTGGTGGCGTCCACTGCATTATTCTTGTGGATAATCTTTCAACTTCCATTCTTTTGGCATGCCCATATATTTATAATTGTTTCTGTTGAATAAAATCTAAAATTGAATTTTGAATATTCATATTATCTTTTATAATCTCATTTCTATTTTTTCTCTTATAGGCATCCAAGCAGATCTCCAATAATACATTTCTGTTGCCAATAATTTTCTTTTCAACTGATAGTTCAGAGTCCACGCGTCGAAACATAGGTAATAATACTTCTATTGTTTTAAAAATTGTAGTTTTAGTTTCTTTTGAGACTTGTTTATCTCATAATATACCATTCAAAGTAAATTAGGAACTTTACTAAGTTTATCTTTGATCTTAATTCTTTTTCTTGTTTCCCATCTTGTGTAAGCTTTCTCCCAGGTATTTGTGTTCCTCTGTGTGTTTAATTATCCCTATTTCGTCTTCCATACGAAATATTGTTAAACGTCTCCAAAGGCTATCTATTTGGATTTATTCATATTTACTTTTAGGCCACATTTGTTGTATCTTTTTACTTTCTCTACTACGTATAATATTCCACCCAAAAATTCGATACCGAGATTTCACCGAAAATATATGTTTTCAGACCCCCTGAATCCAAAAAAAGCATTTTTGAAAACATGTCCGTGTGTGTGTCTGTGAACAGTATAACTCAGAAACGAACAGTCGGATAAACACCAAACTTGGTATTTAGGTTCAGTATCTTCCAGAGATGCGACACGAAGGTTTTCAAGAAAATCTCCCCACCCCAGATTACCACTTACACGGAAGATTTTTCGAAAATTTTAATTTTCTCAAAAATGGCTCTAACGATTTTGATTAAAATATCATATGTTTAAGATATTTTCCTGACAAATAAAATGTATATCTCGATTTTTCTGGGAATGTCTCCAAAAGTATTCTTCATTGTGGACGACTTTTGCATAACTGGTAAACCATAAGAGATAGACAACATTTTACTACACAAAAGTGTAGATCGCGTTAAAATACACAATTTATGTCATATACATTTTTTGTTGAGTGAACCATTTTCGAGATATTGCTTGTTATTCCTTTAAATTTTCCAATACTTATACTTTTTCTCAAAATCGTTATTCATTTTTGTCCTGGTAATGCAAAGAGAATGGAATACTCCAAATAGAACCAGCTCTTAAAATATTTGACTATCGCTTAAAGCCTAGCATGTCCCCTTGCATCTACAAGAAAATTATCAATAAGATTAACATCTCGATTAACATGAAGCATATGGAGAATAAGCGCTTGTAAAAATAGTTTGTACAAGAGTGGAGAAAGTCATGTGAGTGTAACACATCAGATTTTTATCAAATACCTTGTAAGATATTTTACATTGGGCAGATTAATAAGAATAATAATCCTGTGGCGCTACAGACGGTTTGGGGCCTGGGTCTAACAACACGACTGCCGACCATTTCATAAGCCATTTAAAAATACGTTGTCATTTTTACACTATGAGAATGTCTCTTAATCAATAACATTCCTTTTCAAGTTCCAAAGCGGAAGAAAAATATATACTGAAAACGCAACTAATAATCATTTTAAGTGCCTTGGTTGTGATGTCACCTACGACGTAAACCAAGATTTAACAGAAAAGCAAAATGGGTGAAGTTCTAAACCAATTGTGTTAAAATTCGAAGAACCTTAAAGGTTTAATCAAACAAAGACATACAATTAGAACTTTCCCCTCCTGGAGTTTTCTGTTTTAATTTTATATGGAAATAAACCACGAGAAGCGATGAGTTTTGGCAAAATTAGTAGCGAATGTTCGTTTACTAAGGTGAAGATATTAGAAATGAAATGCAAACATAATCGGCATTAGAAATTTGTGTACATCAATTAGAACGTAACTCCCTTAAGAAAAGTGAACTGCAGTTCAAAAAGCCTTAGATCTATAGAACGATTCAGAAAAATTAAGGTTGTGTAATCATAATGGACTCTAGCATGGCAGAAAAGAAAACTACTACAGGTATGTGAAGTGGGACAGTCGTGATTCACAGACTCGTTGAAGTAGACTTTGCTTAATACAAGCAGCAGCATATTTTCTCTCTCTAGTGTGGGCGTGAAGGTAATGTTATGATAAAAATCTGTAGTTGCTTTCGTAACACGAAGCAGTTCACTAGCGTAAAAGGTAAACAAAGAAAGTCTAATTTTAAACCAAACATTGTGAAATAGTATGTCCCTCCAGCAGAAGGCCTGAATAACTTGTAGCATGGCTCTGTTTGTGCTGCATCCACCATTAGGCAACCTTGACGTGCCTACTGTAGTGTTTTGTCAGTGACAACAAAAGGAAGGTATCATGACAGCTGCTCCAAGAGATTTAGAATAATCATGAAGAGGGTTTGGAAATATGTTGTCCTCCATGGTGTAGTGGTTACCATACTGCCAATTTAATTTTGGCTTGGTAATATTACACCAATGGCCTCAAAATTCTGCGTTTCCCCAGAATGTGCCTCTTCCCTAAGGGTTTTTACTTTCTCTATACACACACCTGGTAGGTAGAGAAAATGTTGTATTCCACCCAAAATATCGATATTGGAATTTCACCGTAAATACACGTTTTGAGGCTCCCTGAATAAATTGTTTTAAACGGTCCGTGTGTATGTGTATGAACAGCATAACTAAAACACGAAAAGTCGGATAAATACCAAACTTGCCAGTTAGATTCAGTACCATCCAAAGATGCAATACGAAAATGTTAAAGAAAAATCCCCCACCCCAAACTACCTTATACGTGGAGAATTTTTCAAAATTTTTGATTTTATAAAAAAAATGGATCTAACGATTTTGATTAAAATACCATATATATAATATGAATTTTCTGGGAATAGCCTGTTGAGGCAGTATTTTTAACACTTAAATGATTTCAGTCTAATTATTTAATATAAAATATAAAAACAGCCCGCCTTAAAGCAACATGTGTATGTAACAACATATAAAAAGTGTATATTACAGTCATTGTATATGTTTATTTTTATTATGCACATGTATAATAATTTTATGTGAATGTATTAAGTAATTTAATAATGTAGAAGCTGTGAGAATAGAGGCCGAAAGTTGCTAACAATGAGGTAACAATGAGGTAACCTTGAGACAATAATGAATTTGAAAGTTTAATAATGCTACTAGTTATTCTTGGAGCAACAATAATAAATAAAAGCATTTTATTGGAGTAAGACTAACCAATCAGAAACTGAAATAGAGCAAATTGTACAAATTCAGGCGACAGTCGCTAATAGACAGCGTTCACAACCGGACGCTATACGCGTTCACAAGCAGTTAAATGCGTATTCAGTGTGAGACATAAAATTCATTACGGCGAGAATATTATAAACTTTACGTGTTAAAAAGTGCAAGTAATTAATAAATAATCTCTCAGCTCCCTATATCAGTGAAGTGCTATTTAATCGTGTGAAGGATCAATAAAAGGAGTGAAGTAAAAATTATAACTTGTGTGAGCCTACATTCTTTAGCCGCATCACTCCCTGATAAGAGAAACATGTTTCTACAAATTAATAATGACGCAGCCGAGGCAAACGTAAATATATATAATATTTAAAGAAACATTAAAATACAAAGTTGATTCCTAAACGTTGGGGCGAAGGCCATCGGAAAGTAAAGTTGGGGCGAAGGCCACCGGAAAGTGAACGTTGGGGTGAAGGCCACCGGAAACTTTGTACTGTACGTGGGGCGAACGCTCCAAGAAACTATTTCAAGTTTTGGCTCCCCAACAACGGAACTACAATACAACTCCTACAAATTGGCACTTAAACGTGGTGCTAATAAAGTAAAGGCTACAACCTTTCTCACTGTGAAGTCCTCTTCATTCAAAAGGAATTTTGTGTAATCTTATATAACTGGTAAACGTTAAGCGATAGACGAAACTACCACAAAAATGTGGATATCTTTAAAACATATAATTTATTTCAAATAGTTTTTTCTAAGTCCTGTGATTTTCACTTATTTCTCGCGATGTCACGGAAAGAGTATGTAATTTTAAGGTCAGCGTAGTGCGTTCAGTTCTAAAACATTTCACTATCGCTATTCCCTTTGTATCCATAACGAAATATGTAATTCCATTATTTCCGAAGAGATTTATCACGATTAAACTGAAGTAAATAAGTAAATAAACTCTCGTAATAATAATTTATATACCCACTAATAATAGATTGAGAGAAGAGAAAGTATTGTGCATGTAACGCATCAGAATTTTTTACTTTCTCTACTACGTATAGTAAGTAGGGGAAGTATTGTATTCCATCCAAAAATTCGATACCGAGATTTCACCGGAAATACAAGTTTTGAGATCCCCTGAATCCAAAAAAAAGCATTTTTGGAAACATGTCCGTGTGTGTGTCTGTGTGTCTGTCTGTCTGTGAACAGCATAACTCAGAAACGAACAGTCGGATAAACACCAAACTTGGTATTTAGGTTCAGTATCTGCCAGAGATGCGACACCAAGGTTTTCAACAAAATCCCCCCACCCCAAAGTACCCTTTAAATGGAACATTTTTCAAAAATTTTAATTTTCTCAAAAATGTCTATAACGATTTTGATTAAAATATCATATGTTTAAGATATTTTCATGACAAATAAAATGTATATCTTGAATTTTCTGGGAATGTCTCCAAAAGTATTCTCCATTGTGAACGGCTTTTGTATAACTGGTAAACCATAAGAGAGAGACAAAATTTTACTACACAAAAACTTTAGATCGCGTTAAAATACACAATTTATGCCTATACATTTTTTTTGTTGAGTGAACCATTTTCGAGATATTGCTTGTTATTCCCTTAAATTTTTCAATCCTTTTTTTCTCAAATGGGAATTCGTTATTCATTTTTTTGTCTTGGATATGCAAAGAGTATTAATCTGTGGCAAAGGGAATGGTGCTGCACCTAGCAACCAGCTATTAAGAGATATGTATGTGCTTAAAGGCTACTGTATTTCTATATTGCCCTTGTAAATATATATTCCCCTTACATCTACAAGAAAGTTAGCAATAAGATAGACTTTGCAAATGTTTATCTCGATTAACATGAAGTAGATGGAGAATAAGCGTTTGTAAAAATAGTTTGTACAAGAGTAGAGAAGGTCATGTGAGTGTAACACAACAGATTTTTTATCAGCAAAACCCGTATGTTGTAGTGCTTGTAAGTAATGCGTGTTGGTTGTGTGTACGTATGATAGCTCGAAATTGTACATTACCCATCTTAGGACTGTGTTACTTACATAGAGGGCTCATTTTGAAACCATCCGTGCCGGAACCACATTAATTGAAATCAAAGCTACAAATTTCAGACTAGGTTGAGACCGCAGAAAGTATGCTTTAGTTTGCAGTTCTCTGGGCTAGAGGGTTACTAGAACATTATTTCAGAAGTGGGTTAGCGTGCAATCCATACACTCCTTCCTTATAGCTCTCGCCAACCAAGGGCAATCTGGGACGATCGCCGCATGCTGAACTAAAAGCAGCAGGGACAAAATACATAACAATGATCCACCTCCAGTTTACTTGAAATTGGAATGACATTTCATCCGAAATGGATGACTTATCTTCGATATGGATTGTTAGTACATAAAAACCTATGTACAGATAAAAAATCTTACAGCTTGAGGCAGTATTTTTAATACTTAAATGATTTCAGTCTAATTATATGACATGTAAATTCAATAACAGCCCGCCTTTAAGCAGTATGTGTATGTAATAATTTGTAAAATGTATGTAACAGTCACTGCATATGCTTATATTATTGTAAACATGTTCAATAATGTTATGTGAATGCATTACGTAATTTAATAATGTAGGAGCTGTGAGAATAATTAGTTAAAAGTTGCTAACAATGAGGTAACCTTGAGGCAATAATGAGTTTGAGGTTTTAAATGTTACTTGCGATTCTTGGAAGCAATAATGTAAATTTTTGAGACATTTTAAAAAAAATCTGATGTGTTACACTCACATAACTTTCTCTACTCTTGTACAAACTATTTATACAAACGCTTATTATCCATCTACTTCATGTTAATCGAGATAAACATTTGCAGGGTCTATCTTATTGCTAATTTTCTTGTAGATGTAAGGGGAATATATATTTACAAGGGCAATTTGGAAATACAGTGGCCTTTAAGCACATACATATCTCTTAATAGCTGGTTGCTAGGTGCAGCACCATTCCCTTTCCCACAGATTAATACTCTTTGCATATCCAAGACAAAAAAATGAATAAGGAATTCCCATTTGAGAAAATAAGTATTGAAAAATTTAGGGGAATAACAAGCAATATCTCGAAAATGGTTCACTCAACAACAAAAATGTATATGTCATATATTGTGTATTTTAACGCGTTCTACATTTTGTGTAGTAAAATTTTGTCTATCTCTTATGGTTTACCAGTTATGCAAAAGTCGTTCACAATGAAGAATACTTTTGGAGACATTCCCAGAAAATTCAAGATATACATTTTATTTGTCATAAAATATCTTAAACATATGATATTTTAATCAAAATCGTTAGAGCCATTTTTTGAGAGAATTAAAATGTTCCATGTAAAGGGTACTCTGGGGTGGGGGGATTTTCTTGAAAACCTTCGTGTCGCATCGTTGGAAGATTCTGAACCTAAATACCAAGTTTGGTGCTTATCCGACTGTTCATTTCTGAGTTATGCTGTTCACAGACAGACACACACACACACACACAGACACACACACAGACATACACATGGACATGTTTCCAAAAATGCTTTTTTTGGATTCAGGGGGTCTCAAAACATGTATTTCCGGTGAAATCTCGGTATCGAAATTTTGGGTGGAATACAATACTTCCCCTACTTACTATACGTAGTAGAGAAAGTAAAAATAGCCAATCAACAACCAGAAAAAGCTTTAATTAAATTAAGGTATTCTATTGGAGTAGGATTAGCCAATCAGAGACTTGAAATACAAAAATACAATTTTAGACGGTTGAAACCAATTAAGTTGCCTGCAGACAGTGATATAACCGGATGTGTGATGCGTCCTCGAGAGATTTTATATCTATTTTGAGTGAAAAAAGTAGTTTAGTGTTAAAAGTGCAAGTATTTAACAAAAACATCTCACAGCTCTCTCTTTATATCTGTGAAGTGTTATTTAAATCGTATCAAGTATTAATAAAAGGAGTGAAGTAAAGTAAGCCTACATTCTTTTCGCACCAAAACCCTGCTAAGAGAAACTTGTCTCTAACAAATACTGACGCAGCCGAGGCAAACATAAACATAATACTTAAAGAAACAGTCAAATTACAAAGTTAATGTTTTTAAACTTGGGGCAAAGGCCACCTGGAAATACATTTGGGGCGAAGGCTACCGGAAACTGTTTACCATGCGTGCGGTTGCAGCCACTTCAAGTGTTCGGCTCCCTAACAGTTGAAATATAATACAACTCCTACTTCAAATCGGCTTTTCATACGTAGCAGCAAACAACGTAAAGAACAATTCTACTTCAAATTGGCTAAATAAATAAACAACTCCAACAAAACACCTTCTTCAAGCTAAATACCATAAACCGATTTATTGAGCTTGCGTAGCATAAAACTATGTAAGAACGTGAAGTCAATATAATTTTTAATTATTCAGCATGGTGTTGGGCATTTTGGAGGAAGGTATGAGCTGGATTATACATCACAGTTACTCACGTTGTACGCATCGGACAACTCGGAGGCTGGAGAAAATAATATATGCTTCACATTAACCCTTAAACAGTCGCACAGGGTGTTGACAGCACTCCAGTCATATAATTCTGCACAGACTGAATCAATGCCATCAAGCCTTTCGGTACTTATCTTGAAAGTTGCCTAATTTAGGTGATAACAGGTTCCTAATGGATAGAACAGAAGTGATCCAGAGAATAATGATATAAGTTTTGTTTAGCAGAATTTCCGATTCTAGTACCACAAAGTTCACAAAGTTGTGTAATAAGTAAGGGAATTAATTGTACTATTTTGGATTCGGAAATGAATCCTCCTGTATACCATAGAACAATAAAATTTTCGGAAGGTTTTGCAATAAGTGCTGACTCAACTAGTCTTCCTTGGATGAATTTGAAGACCATAAGGTAATTGTGAAGTGTTTTCTTACCACAAAACATACATTCATTAATTTATTTATACGACTTGTTTTACAATGTATTTTCGTATGTCTAATATATACTATGTACAGATTAACCTTGTTGCTACCTCGGCTTGCATGGCACCCATGCCGTTTGCCCCGCCTGGTAGCTCGTTATCCCTTCCCCTTTATCTTAGTTATCCCCCTCCTTCCCTCTGTCTTCTTTTCTTACACTCCTTACTTTCCCCGACCATTTTTATTTTGCTTTCTGTAAGAACTCACCTGTGCTTCTAATCTCCTTTCTTCTTTCCCTTAACATTTTAATAGCTAGAATTTTCCCCTCCATTTTTTCCTCCCAAACCTTGTTTTTTCTCCATAACACTAACTCCTTACATTCCTTTACTTTATGTTACACTTTCTTTTTCACCGCACATTTCACATATACCTGTTATACCGCTTAGAAATATTGTTCCTGTTCTCAACTGTTCTTATTCTTCTCTGTTATAGTAATCTAATATGTTCTCGTCCCCAGTGTCTTTTTATTTGTTTATAGAATTGTAATGATTTCTTCTTTTCTAAACGTCCCCATATCTCTTGCCTTTCTATGACTTCTATTCTGCTTTTTACCAATTTACCTTCATCGCCTTCATTCCTTTCTTCTAGCTCCTATATGCCTTCCATTTCTGTTTTCTCCACAATTCTTCCGATCCCTGCCCACCAATTGTTTGTAATCTCTAAGCGTTTTTGCTGGCTTCATGGATAACTTTAAGATTTATCCCTATTCTTTAACCAAACATCTATATCAGAATTTTATTATGTTCTCCATTATTATTTCTTTCCTTCTTCTTTGTCCTAGTTCTACTAAAGCTACTTCTCTTGCGGCTGATCTTGGTAACCCTAATAGTTCTTTACAGTACATTCTGTACATAAGATCTAACTTTTCGCTCACATTTGTGCCTCCTCAGATCTCTACTGCATAAAGCATTCTCGATTTCACTAGAGCCTTGTGTATTCTTTCCAGCCACTTGGTCGTCATTTATAGCTTGTATTTACATATTATTATTGTGTCATTGCAGCCCTCACTTTTGCTTCTGTTTTTACTTTGTCTACTACGTATAGTAAGTAGGGGAAATAATGCGTTTCACCCAAAGATTCGATACCGAGATTTCACCGGAAATACATGTTTTGAGGTGTCCTGAACCAAATGAAACAATTTTGGGAACATGTCCGTGTCTGTGTCTGTCTGTGTTTGTGTGTCTGTCAGACTTTGAACATCATAACTCAAAACCAAAAGTCAGATAAATACCAAACTTGGTATTTGAGTTAACTATCTTCCAAAGATACAACACACAAATATTTTCATCCCAGACTACCCTCCACCCCGGGTCATTTTTCGAAAACTTTGATTTTCTCAAAAATGGCTCTAACGATTTCGATTAAAATATCATATGTTAAGATATTTTTATGACAAATAAAGCATATATCCTGAATTTTCTGGGAATGTCCCCAAAACTCCACTTCTTTCTGAAAGGCTTTTGTATAACTGGTAAACATAAGAGAGAGACAAAATTGTTTCTACACAAAAATATAGAGCTCGTTAAAATACACAATTTATATCGTATACATTGTGTGTGGAGTGAACCATTTCCAAGATATTCTTTGTTATTTGTTTGAATTTTCAAATACTTATACTTCTTCTCAAATGGGAATTCGTTATTCGTTTTCTTATGCCCTGGACATGCAAAGAGAATGGAATGCTCCATACAGCAACCAGCTCTTAAAAGATTTGACTATCGCTTAAAGCCTACCATATTCCCCTTGCTCCTACAAGAAAATTAGCAATAAGATAGTTTCTGCAAATTTTTATCTCGATTAACATAAAGTAGATCGAGAATAAGCGTTTGTAAAAATAGTTTGTACAAGAGTATAGAAAGTCATGTGAGTGCAACAGATAAGATTTTCTACTACGTGCTCCCATTCCCCTATGTTATTCAGCCTATCTCCTAAATATTCAAATTATTTGGTCACTTCTAATCCTATCCAGTTTAGTGCCAACTTTTCTTCTTTTCTCAGTTTAGTTCCTTTTTTGAAAACAACCACTTTCAACTTGTTTAAATTTGTTCTGATTCCCCATTCTTCACAGAATTTCTGAACTTCATTTATTGTCATTTGTAACCCGACCACTACTGTTATAGATCCTACATATATTCTTAGTGTTACAGCGTGCCCGAGAAGCAAAAATATAAAAAGGAATCGCAATATGTTACGTGCCTAAAATGTATGAGTAGTGTTTGTAAAATTTACGATAACATACATTATAATCGGTGTTAATGAGTAAATTCATCAAGCTTTCAAATGCATCCACATAAGCGCTTAAAAGTGGGTTAATTCAACAAGTAATGAATATCACGAATCACCAAATATGAGTTAATTTTTGTATCTAATTAAACAAAATCTGACGTGTTACACTCACATGACTTTCTCTACACTTATACAAACTATTTTTACAAACGCTTATTCTCCATCTACTTCATGTTAATCGAGATAAACGTTTGCAGACTATATCTTATTGCTAATTTTCTTGTAGATGTAAGGGGAAAATATATCTACAAGGGCAATATAGAAAAACAGCAGCCTTTAAGCACATACATATCTCTTAATAGCTGGTTGCTAGGTGCAGCACCATTTCCTTTGCCACGGATTATAACTCTTTGCATATCCAAGACAAAAAAATGAATAACGAATTCCCATTTTAGGAAATAAGTATTGAAAAATTTAAGGGAATAACAAGCAATATCTGGAAAATGGTTCACTCAACAACAAAAATGACATAAATTGTGTATTTTAATGAGATATACATTTTTTGTGTAGTAAAATTTTGTCTATCTGTTATGGTTTACCAGTTATGCAAAAGTCGTTCACAATGAAGAATACTTTTGGAGACATTCTCAGAAAATTCAAGATATACATTTTATTTGTCATGAAAATATCTTAAACATATGATATTTTAATCAAAATCGTTAGAGCCATTTTTGAGAAAATTAAAATTTTCGAAAAATCTTCCATGTAAAGGGTACTTTGGGGTGGAGGATTTTCTTGAAAACCTTCGTGTCGCATCTCTGGAAGATACTGAACCAGATACCAAATTTGGTGTTTATCCGACTGTTCGTTTCTGAATTATGCTGTTCACAAACAGACACACAGACACACATACAGACACACACACGGACATGTTTCCAAAAATGCTTTTTTTGGATTCAGGGGGTCTCAAAACATGTATTTACGGTGAAATCTCGGTATCGAATTTTTGGGTGGAATACAATACTTCCCCTACTTACTATACGTAGTAGAGAAAGTAATAAATGCATACATTTTAACGTAATAAAAAGTGTCTACCTAGTCCTGTAGCAGGTACATATGATAAAGGGATGTTTATCAAATTATTCATCAATTATACCCCTGAACCTATCTTGGAGGAGATCAGCATCACCCTGTGCGACCGCTGATGTTTTAAAGCAGCACGCCAGATTTTAAGGCTAAAAGTCAAGCGTAACTAATCACAACGGACGTACGGAGAATCAGAAGATTCGTGATGGAATTTAGTTTTTTTCCATCATCTACGATGCGTGCCGATAATACTGAATTTCCGAGCAGTGAACCTTATGCATGAATTCGCAATCCTTTCATGGTAACGTCCCTGGTAGGATTACTCAGATTGCTATCGCTTAACAGTCTGGAAACTCAAAGCAAAATTATCACATTGAATTAAAATTCTGATGTGTTACGCTCACATTACTTTTTCTACTCTTGTACAAACTATTTTTACAAACGCTTATTCCCTGTCTACTTCATGTTAGTCGAGATAAACATTTGCAGAAACTATCTTATTGATAATTTTCTTGTAGATGCAAGGGGAATATGGTAGGCTTTGAGCTATAGTCAAATATTTTAAGAGGTGGTTGCTATGTGGAGCATTTCATTCTCTTTGCATGTCCAGGATATACAAAAGACGAATAATGAATTCCCATTTGAGAAAAAGTATAAGTATTGGAAAATTCAAACAAATAACAAGGAATATCTCGGAAATGGTTCACTCCACAAAAAAAAAACATGACACAAATTGAGTGTTTTAACGAGCTCTACATTTTTTTGTGTAGAAAAATGTTGTTCATCTCTTACGGTTTACCAGTTTTGCAAACGCCATTCAGAAATAAGAAGACTTTTGAGGACATTCCCAGAAACTTCAAGATATACGTTTTATTTGTCATGAAAATATCTTAAATATCTGATATTTTAATCAAAATCGTTAGCAATTTTTGAGAAAATCAAAATTTTCCAAAAACTTCCATGTAAAGGCTAGTCTGAGTTTGAGGATTTTCTTGAAATCTTTTTGTCGCATTTTTTAAATATACTGAACCTAAATACCTAGTTTAGTATTTATCCGACATTTCGTTTTTAAGTTAAGCTGTTCACAGACACACAGACAGACGCACACACGGACCTTTTTCTAAAAGTGTTTTTTTTATTCTGGGGTCCTCAAAACGTGTATTTGCGGTGAAATCTCCGTATCGAAGTTTTGGGTGGAATGCAATACTTCTACTTACTCTACGTAGTAGAGAAAGTAAGAATACAGAGAGTTTTTGAAGAAATAGGCTCAGCACTTGGAAACCCTTTTAGCCTGAAGTGTGCCAAGTCTATTGCTTAACAGTTTTCCCATTGAGGGCTTGAGTCTCCCTTAGTAATAAATGTATATTTCCCACTTCTTAATTTCTGCTCTATCTCTTTTAATATTAGTTAACTAATTTCCAAACGGATCTCAATGAAGGGATACAATCACACTAACGCTTTAGCACACTGCAGTCAGGCGCGATTGTCAGAACGGTCCACGTAGAAATTTGTCGGACTTAAGGAAACAAAGGTCCAGTCATTATGAATTCTTTGCAGTGCACATGCATTCTTACCTAGCGGACGAAAAAACTAACTTGTGCAATTTGTTACGAGGCGTGTTTATAAAGTACGTAATGATATTTTTTTTAAAAAATAACAGAACATTATTTTCTAAATAATTTATCATTCCTTACCTTACACCTTACACCACTTCTCCACATAGTCACCGCCGTTATTCAGGTTCTTTTTGTTACGGAAAATCGGTATTTGTATGCCTTCGTCAAAGAATGATGCCGCCTGTGATGAAAGCCAAGTCTGCGCTTCTTTTTCACAACAGTCCTGATTTGGCACCAAGCGATTTTCTTCTGTTTCTTCATCTGAAGAAATTCCTTGCTGGAAAACATTTCAAAACGACGATGCTGTTTTGAAACAAGAACCGTTATTTGAATTATACCAAACCAAGTATTAATGAGTATTAATAATCAATCAATGTACATATTATTCATTGTGATTTTTACTTTCTCTACTATGTATAGTAAGTGGGGGAAGTATTGTATTCCACCCAAAAATTCGATACCGAGATTTCACCGGAAATATATGTTTTGAGAGCCCCTGAATCCAAGAAAGAGCATTTTTGGAAATATGTCCGTGTGTGTGTCTGTGTGTCTGTCTGTGTGTCTGTCTGTAAACAGCATAACTCAGAAACAACAGTCGGATAAACACCAAACTTGGTATTTAGGTTCAGTATCTTCCAGAGATGCGACACGAAGGTTTTCAAGAAAATCCCCCACCCCAGATTACCCTTTACATGGAATATTTTTCGAAAATTTTAATTTTCTCAAACATGGCTGTAACGATTTTGATTAAAATATCATATGTTTACGATATTTTCATGACAAATAAAATGTATATCTTGAATTTTCTGGGAATGTCTCCAAACGAATTCTTCATTGTGAACAACTTTTGCATAACTGGTAAACCATAAGAGATAGACAAAATGTTACTGCACAAAAAATGTAGATCGCGTTAAAATACACAATTTATGTCATATAATTTTTTGTTGAGTGAACCATTTTAGAGATATTGCTTGTTATTCCCTTAAATTTTTGAATACTTATTTTCTAAAATGGGAATTCGTTATTCATTTTTTTGTCTTTGATATGGAAAGAGTATTAATCTGTGGCAAAGGGAATGGTGCTGCACCTAGCAACCAGCTATTAAGAGATATGTATGTGCTTAAAGGCTACTGTATTTCTATATTGCCCTTGTAAATATATATATTCCCCTTACATCTACAAGAAAATTAGCAATAAGATAGACTCTGCAAATGTTTATCTCGATTAACATGAAGTAGATGGAGAATAAGCGTTTGTAAAAACAGTTTGTACAAGAGTAGAGAAAGTATTGTGAGTGTAACACATCAGATTTTTATGTTTATATATGTTTCATAACATGACAGAGACATATAAATATATAATTTTAATATTGTAACATCTTGGATATGTGAGCTAAATAAGGGAATATATCAATACAAAAGAACACCAGTCACCAAAAAGAAGCGAAAGTGGGGGTGGTAGGAGTTTATTGTAATGGCACATACAACCAACGGATTTTAAAGGAATGTTCCCAAGAATCGGTGAAAAGGAAGCGATCGTTAAGGGTGACGCTCGTATAAAAATTCGAAGTAAAGTCAGGTGATTGTGAATAGAGCCTATAAGAACTCAGGCCTTGGGAGTTTTGTGTAGCCAATAAGGAAATAGGAACGCTTAGAAGCTTCTAGAAAGTTGAAGATTATACGGAGGGTTGTATTAGATCTATGGTAACAATATCAGACGAACAAATAGCTCCGCGCTGAAACATGTGGAACGTAATGAAAGTTCAACAGTATGAGTGTATCACTGTGTTTGCTCAGTTGTGTGCTCTTGTTCTTGCTGCGTCGAATGACATAACAAACAGAGCCGTTCTGATAAGGGTACATTATTGCTGTTTCCGATGCATAGAATACTTGTATTCTAATCAAGCAGTGCAAGAAAATATACAAGAAAGTGATCACATCTGCACTCAACAAAAAAGATGAGGCCACATCAGGACTTATTCCAAACGGTAAGATACAGGAAAATCCACGACCGGCCACCAGTCGCACCCCGGAGATAATTTGAAATGTGAACGCCTATGTCTCTGGACCAACTCCTGCAACTCAGAGGGCCATTGCACTGTAATTGGGTTTCTTTGTTATTACTGTGAACACTATAATCAACCAGATTTTAATCTAGAAAAGTGCCATAAGGGCGGGGGATATAACCTGTTGCCTAAACACGTTGCAGAACGTGTCACTATCAGCAGAAAGCTGTATGAATAACACCTAGCTGGTGAAAAGTGGATGTTTGTTGTCTTTTTAGATGAGGTATATGTTTATCTAAGTGACTGCAACAAACCCTGGGCCAAGAGAAGAAAATGTTGAAAGTTGGTATAAGGAAATTAATGAAAATTTCCCCGATGTTTCATGGTAGTAACAAGGTACAGTTACAATGCCAAATTAACCATTCGTCGTGTACACAAAAATCTGATGTGTTACACTCACATGACTTTCTCTACTCTGGTACAAACTATTTTTACAAACGCTTATTCTCCATCTACTTCATGTTAATCGAGATAAACATTTGCAGACTCTATCTTATTGCTAATTTTCTTGTAGATGTAAGGGGAATATATATTTACAAGGGTACTATAGAAATACAGTAGTCTTTAAGCACATACATATCTCTTAATAGCTGGTTGCTAGGTGCAGCACCATTCCCTTTGCCACAGATTAATACTCTTTGCATATCAAAGACAAAAAATGAATAACGAATTCCCATTTTAGAAAATAAGTATTCAAAAATTTAAGGGAATAACAAGCAATATCTCTAAAATGGTTCACTCAACAAAAAAATGTATATTACATAAATTGTGTATTTTAACGCGATCTACATTTTTTGTGTAGTAACATTTTGTCTATCTCTTATGGTTTACCAGTTATGCAAAAGTTGTTCACAGTGAAGAATGCGTTTGGAGACATTCCCAGAAAATTCAAGATATACATTTTATTTGTCATGAAAATATCGTAAACATATGATATTTTAATCAAAATCGTTAGAGCCATTTTTGAGAAAATTAAAATTTTCGAAAAATGTTCCATGTAAAGGGTAATCTGGGGTGGGGGATTTTCTTAAAATTTTCGTGTCGCATCTCTGGAAGATACTGAACCTAAATACCAAGTTTGGTTTATCCGACTGTTCGTTTCTGAGTTATGCTGTTCACAGACAGACACACACACAGACACACAGACGCACACACGGACATGTTTCCAAAAATACTTTTTTTGGATTCAGGGGTCTCAAAACATGTATTTCCGGTGAAATCTCTGTATCGAATTTTTGGGTGGAATATAATACTTCCCCTACTTACTATACGTAGTAGAGAAAGTAAAAATGTGAAAACCAACTAGACATATTACTAGGCTACGTATTGATACCAATTTTCCATACAGAAATCCCTGCAACACACACACACAAACACACACACACACACACACACACACACACACAGAGTAGGAGGAGCAGGTTATATAAAGGGAACTGAAGATGATTTGCTACTGTAGCCAGTTGCCATGGTTATCATAGCTACTGTCTGGTTGCACCAGGATAAGGCATCAAGCCATACGTCTGCTTCAACCTAAAAATTTCTGGAAAACATAGAGAGAGAAATAGGTAAACATTGCATACCTCTGAGCGACATCCCTGTTAAGTCATCTGATGCAACACTGATGGAGTTTTGTGCATTTGGGTTACTGAAAAGAGCCCTTGGAAGCAGGCAGCTGAGAACTTTGGATAGTCTCGGGAAAGCTGCCAGGAGGAATGGAATAAACTGGACATCCCTGTATTTCGTAGCAGTTTGCTCCAGTGAAAGCTGTGCTGCAGATTGATAGCTCAATCTAAAGGCTTCCAGATAGAACATCACCGCTGGTGGAGGCGCGGTTTTTCACAAGGTAAGGAGGTCTTAAGATGGTTACCATAGATTGCGAACAACCCTCTATATAAGCTTGAGAATTGTGGTAGTGAACACCGGTTCTATCTAATGCGGCATTGGATGATTCTGACATAAGAATTTCGTGCCAAATAAATAGTTTTGTGATAGTAACGACAATTCTTTTTGAAGCTTTATACAAGAATCTGCGCTAGTTGAAATCAAGAATGTGCGCAAAAGAAATAATTACGTGATAAATTGAACAGACTTACTAAACCCACGATAAAGAACATAGTGTATTAAGAATATTTATCAGAAAGTGTTCACATATAATCGATTAGAAAAATCCGATGCGTTACACTCACATGCCTTTCTCTACTCTTGTACAAACCATTTTTACAAACGCGTATTCTCTATCTACTTAATGTTAATCGAGATAAACATTTGAAAAGTATAGCTATTGGAAAATTCAAACAAATAACAAGGAATATCTCGGAAATGGTTCAGATGACCCCAGAAAAAATATATGGCATAAATTGTGTGTTTTAGCGAACTCTACGGTTTTTTGTGTAGAAACATTTTGTCTATGTCTTACAGTTTACCAGTTATTCAGAAAGAAGACTTTTCGGGACACTCTCAGAAAATTCAAGATATACATTTTATTTGTCATTAAATTATCTTAAATATGATATTTTAATCAAAATCGTTAGAGTCATTTTTGACAAAAATAAAATTTTGGAAAATGTTCTATATAAAGGATAGTCACGGGTGGGGGATTCTCTTGAAAATATTCGTGTCGCAACTTTGAAAGCTAGTGAACCTAAATACCAAGTTTGGTATTTATCGGACTTTTCGTTTTTGAGTTATGCTGTTCACAGACACAAACACCCACACATACACACACAAATTTTTCATTTTTATAAAAGTGATTTTTTTATTCAGGGGCCCACAAAACACCATTTCCAGTGAATTGTATAACATTACAATGGTGATTTTATGAAGTAAGGATTAACATTTCAACATCGTTCTTCAGTGTAACAATTTCGCATCCCTCAACCCGACGTGAAGTCCATGCTCTATCGATAACATTATGTCGCGGTATCGTGTTATCTTATTGCTGAGCGCCTGTTATTGTTTTACTATTTTTAATTTTGAGTTCTTTGTCCTCCGGCTAGCTATTATTATTCAGTCGAGCAAATCTCTTAAACAGGGTGTGTAAACGGAAAGGAGTTATTACTAAAAGATAACACTGATAAAAGAATTTTGTTTTTTTTATTGCCGTCACACTTCGTTAATTTCACAGATTTACTTTTGGTACATGCCTGACTGAAACTGTTATATTTTCGAATGTAACTATAATCACTTATTTGCCGCACATTATTAATTCGCGTATTTCACATCTTTTAACTAACTTTACGACGCGAGAGACTTTGTAGAACTGCGCGACGTTTAACGCGTGAATGATTCTGATGAACTGGGCGACGTGTAACCCGCGAATGATTATGTTGGACTGAACGTTACCCGTCTCTGGCTTTAGCTTTTTATACTCCCTCACCCCGATATGCCTAAACATTATAACAGAGCTGCTATTGGTTAATAAAACGCGCCAACATTAGCGTCTATTTTTATATCCAATCAAAATTACGAACACAAATGCTCTAGGGAAGATATTCTCTCCATTTCTAAAGAAAAGCACGCTACTCCGACGTCATTTGTTTGTCTCATCTAATTAATAAACAACTCACCCCCTCGCTCATTGTTACCCGCTCCTATTGTCAGTTTCAGAGAGGCCGTGTAAACTTATTTCCTGACAATGCTTATAATTAACAAACATCTCAAATCATTGTCATACAATAATGCTAATTTACACTACAATCACTCTGGCATTCACAGTGTTGTGATATAAAATACTGCCACAATTATTAGCTAGCTAGGGACTATTAATAAACAACGGATACACCGAAGGAGCAGAACAGGGTGATCAGAGGACTGCTGCACCTCAATATGAGGTGACAACCGTGTCAATGTGTAAAATAAATATTATTAAACGTTACATAACACTGTTATTTGCATTGTTATTTAACACAGTTCCTAATACTTTCCGATACTACATTCTGCAGATAGGTAGAAGATGCCTCATAGCTAATAAACCTACGAATATATACATATGTAATTTAATCATAGAAAACTTTTTAATTTCATATTTCATCACAGATTTCAGATCATTTTGTCCCCAGCATCTCATGTTTCATGCAACTAACTGAAATTAAGTTCACTGTGTTTCTGGTAGTAAAATCATTTTTACTTTCTCTACTACGTATAGTAAGTAGGGGAAGTATTGTATTCCACCCAAAAATTCGATACCGAAATTTCACCGGAAATACATGTTTTGAGACACCCTGAATCCAAAAGAGCATTTTTGGAAACATGTCCGTGTGTGTGTCTGTGTGTCTGTATGTGTGTGTCTGTCTGTGAACAGCATAACTCAGAAACGAACAGTCGGATAAACGCCAAACTTGGTATTTAGGTTCATATCTTCCAGAGATGCGACACGAAGGTTTTCAAGAAAATCCCCCCACCCCAGACTACCCTTTACATGGAACATTTTTCGAAAATTTTAATTTTCTCAAAACTGGCTCTAACGATTTTGATTAAAATATCATACCTATGTTTAAGATATTGTCATGATAAATGAAATGTATATCTCGAATTTTCTGGAATGTCTCAAAAAGTATTCCTCATTGTGAACAACTTTTGCATAACTGGTAAACCATAAGAGATAGACAAAATTTTACTACACAAAAAATGTAGATCGCGTTAAAATACACAATTTATGTCATGTACTTTGTTTTTGTTGAGTGAACCGTTTTCGAGATATTGCTTGTTATTCCCTTAAATTTTCCAATACTTATACTTTTTCTCAAATTCGTTATTCATTTTTTTATGTCCTGGACATGCAAAGAGAATGGAATGCGCCACATAGCAACCAGCACTTAAAATATTTGACTATCGCTTAAAACCTACCATATTCCCCTTGAATCTACAAGAAAATTAGCAATAAGATTCACATCTCGATATCTCGATTAACCTGAAGCATATGGAGAATAAGCATTTGTACAAATAGTTTGTACAAGAGTAGAGAAAGTCATGTGAGTGTAACACATCAGATTTTTAAATTATTGTTAGAAGACATGAAGCAGAGAGCTGAATCTCCACCGTAACAACTACTCCAGTATCAATGGAGTTGCTCTAGCAGAAAGGGCGTTACAAACGTTAAGCTTATGGATAGATGATTTCAGAGCATGCCACGATAGATCGACCGCTTTAAAAGGCATCACGGGGTCACTTGCATGTGGAGAGGTGGGACAGGCGATTGTCGAAATTGTGGAAAATAGGGGAAACTCTGATCTCTTAAATGAAATTGAAAGTACTACATGTTCAAGTTTGCTAAGTGCCGACGAGAAACGGGGACACTGTCGACCTTCAAAGAATTTCCTTAAACAATGCAAAGCCATTGTGATATGGGTGGAGTGATCAATTATAACCTTAAAACATGTAAAATATTAGAGATGGTGTTACAATACAAAACCAATAGCAATCGTCGGATTGTGGCATTTCCTTGAAAACACCAGTAAAGTTTTCTAAGAAGGTGGGCAGCAAATTTATTAATTGTTCGTAGAAGGACACCTTCTCGTATGCAGGGTGGACCATTTAAGTTGAGACTGTACAACATCTCCAAAACTAAGCGTCGTAGAAAGAATTACCTTCAACATAAGTTGCTTGATAGTGTGGGGGAAATTAAACGATCCTGGTCGTGTTGTGTTTGAAGGACGTTATGACAGTCATTTTTTAGGGACAATTTAATTTTTACTTTCTCTACTACGTATAGTAAGTAGGGGAAGAATTGTATTCCACCCAAAAAATTCGATACCGAGATTTCACCGGAAATACATGTTTTGGGATCCCCTGAATCCAAAAAAAGCATTTTTGGAAACATGTCCGTGTGTGTGGCTGTCTGTGTGTCTGTGAACAGCATAACTCAGAAACAAACAGTCGGATAAACACCAAACTTGGTATTTAGGTTCAGTATCTTCCAGAGATGCAACTCGAAGGTTTTCAAGAAAATCCCCTCACCCCAGATTGCTCTTTACATGGAAAAGTTTTCGAAAATTTTAATTTTCTCAAAAATGGCTCTAACGATTTTGATTAAAATATCATATGTTTAAGACATTTTCATGACAAATAAAGTGTATATCTTGAATTTTCTGGGAATGTCTCCAAAAGTATTCTTCATTGTGAACGACTTTTGCATAACTGGTAAACCATAAGAGATAGACAAAATTTTACTACACAAAAAATGTAGATCGTGTTAAAATACACAATTTATGTCATATACATTTTTGTTGTTGAGTGAACCATTTTTGAGATATTGCTTGTTATTTCCTTAAATGTTTCAATACTTATTTTCGCAAATGGGAATTCGTTATTCATTTCTTTGTCTTGGATATGCAAAGAGTATTAATCTGTGGCAATGGGAATGGTGCTGCACCTAGCAACCACCTATTAAGATATATGTATGTGCTTAAAGGCTACTGTATTTATATATTGCCCTTGTAAATATATATTCCCCTTACATCTACAAGAAAATTAGCAATAAGATAGAGTCTGCAAATGTTTATCTCGATTAACATGAAGTAGATGGAGAATAAGCGTTTGTAAAAATAGTTTGTACAAGAGTAGGGAAAGTCATGTGAGTGTAACACATCATATTTTTTTTAAATGGGAATCTACATTTTGTATGTTGTTTTCTCACTAGAAGATGGTTTATAAAAACTGTTTCGTGATGAGGAATAAGGAAACAAAATAGAAAACGTTTGTTTCCAATCACGAAACGTAATTGACCCTCAAATTACCATCCATTGCGCTCTTCGTACACAGTCATTCAGAATGTTCGTTGTTATTTACGTTGGTATTAGAACAATTGCAAAGTGCTTTATACAAACGTTTAGTTTTTTATGAGGAGTGAGAAGACAACATAAAAAGGTAGGTTTCTTTTAAAAAATTAAGTTGACCCTAAAATGACCATCACAACGTCCTCCAAATAAAACACGAATGCCATTTACTTTCCCCCATAATATCAATCAAGTTTTATTAAAGACATTTCTTTCTACAACTCTTAGTTTTGGAGATACTACATAGTCTCAACTTAAATTGCCCACCCTGTATTTGTACAGGCATACTTGACAATAAGAATTTAAAATTCAAATGAGAAAAAACAAAGAACATATAACTGGATAACAAATAAGCCTGATTTGCGAATTACAGATAAACGTTGTCAAATAGGGAAGAAAAGTTAGAATAATAATACTACTACTAATAGTAATACTAAGAATGAAAAGAATAATAGAAATAAATTTGTTATGAATCACATGGTAAATTAATTGCTGTACACGTTATTACGAAGCAAATTTATTGATCCTCTAAGAGCAATGATTATAATGAAGCCGAAATTATAAAGTCAATAATTATCAGAATAATCTGGGAAGGATAGCGAAATAAAATAAATAACAAAGTATTTAAAATAAGTGCATGTATTAAAAGGAGAAGCATTAGGAAAATTGTTGACTGTTAAAAGCGACATAAAGACCAGACAGGCACAACTTAGCTAATTAGGGACCAGCTCCAGGTATAAAGGGTAAAACCGCTGAAGCCAGTTTCTCCTGAAAATAATGGGTGCAGTTGCACTGACCAGGAAGTGAAGGTCACTAGAAGCTTCATGACGCTCAGTTTTGGGGCGAAATTTTAAGGGGAGCGAGGGGAAGTTAGGAGTATTTTCCTTGTATCGCGCGTGTGGTGGGAACATTCTCGCTGGGACGCTCGTGTGGTGAGGACATATTCTCGCTGGGGTCCTCTTGGGGTGCGGAACAACATTCTCAGGGTGTGAACTTGCAAGAGGAACGAACGTTCAGCTGTAATTGATAATCTTCGGTCTTGGAAAAGACACAGTAACATCGTAAGAATTTAAAAGCGATCGGCAAATCTTGTCTATTTTAATGGTGAATAAAAGGGTTTCAAGAAAGCGTTCGTGTTTCTATGTACATACACTCACGCATACCCAGTGATTAGAATCTCATGCATGAGCAGCCGTGGCAAATTATAAAGAAAACAACTAGGAGGAGAAAAGCAGCAATCGTGAGGCAAAGGTAATGCTTCATTGTTGGAGGACGTAGCGTGGCTGCGTCAACAAAATTCTTCATTTTGTTTTTCAGGCCGAACATACTCCAAGAGGCAAAGAATAATTTGGTGATCCTCTCATGGGCACACACCATCATTACCTATATTTCTTGGAGTCACTAACTTTTACACTAATTTTTCGTTTAGAAATGCTTCATACTCGAATAATACAGATGTCTATAAAAAGTCATAATTCCAAAGCATTTAAGTATGGAATGAAAATTTTCTGTCCCAATGTTTTTACAAACCATTTAGTGAGTTTGCTTATCATGAAATTAGAAATCTTAAGCATTTTATACAATACGTCCAGAGTTAAATTTGAGTTTATACAGGACAACTTGGCGGCGCCGTGGCCCAGTGGTTAGACCGCTCGCCTCCCACCAAGGCGGCCCGTGTTCAATCCCAGGGACCTGCATGTGGGTTTTGTGGTGGACGAAGCGGCTTCTGGGCGGGTTTTCTCCGGTTTCCCCCGCCATTCATTCCACCAACTGCTCCATCATCACCTTTCCTTTCATCCATTTCACCAACATTTCGTTTCATCTACTTCCTTCATCCCATACCAGGCATCGGGCTGATCACCCATCCTGGATGCTCTGTCTGATCCATGAGTGTCTGCTCCTCGACGGGCCTCTGACCCCAGACACCCGCTTGTAAGTCCTGGGGGGTCTAAGTCCTACATAAGAGGAGGGTAAACAGATAATGAATGAATGAATTACAGGACAACTTCCGATTTCTTTCTGGTGGAGACTTTTCTATTAAAAGTTAATCATTTTTGCATCTTATGTCGTTTTACTGATAGCTGTTCCGGCACTTCATTTATTATGTGTCCCTTAAGTTGTCTTGTGTTGTTACATTAAAATTGAGCTTTTTATTTATAGACGCCCTTTAATTGCTGCAGTTCTTAGCGTCCCAGTCTATATTGGGCGTGAAAGACCGGTAATTTTGCTCAGAGAGCTCTTTTGGTTCTTTTGCGTGCCGTATATCTACGACACGGGACCGCCGGCTTTACTTCCCTTCCGAAGGAAGCCATGCTAAGAATGTTTTACGCCCGAAAAAATCCATTACCCTCCGCCGTGTTTGAACCCGCGCCCTCGAGGCTAGCATGGTAACCGCTACACCGCGTAAGATGACGGTGTGTGTGTTGTTACATGCCTTTCTGGTTGTACTGCGTTACCCCTTCTTCCATACTGAGATTCCCTTGGGAAGCTACACACAAGAGCTCGTCTCTTACAAGGCAAAGATAGATAAGTGCGTCTGCTTCTTTTTATTTTCTCTACTACGTACAGTAAGTAGGGGAAGTATTGTATTCCACTCAAAAATTCGATCCCGAGATTTCACCGGAAATATATGTTTTGAGACCCCTGAATCCTAAAAAAGCATTTTTGGAAACATGTCCGTGTGTGTGTCTGTCTGTGAACAGCATAACTCAGAAACAAACAGTCGGATAAACACCAAACTTGGTATTTAGGTTCAGTATCTTCCAGAGATGCGACACGAAGGTTTTCAAGAAAATTCCGCCGCCCCAGATTACCCTTTACATGGAAGATTTTTCGAAAATTTTAATTTTCTCAAAAACGGCTCTAACGATTTTGATTAAAATACCATATTTTTAAGATAGTTTTATGCCAAATAAAATGTATATCTTGAATTTTCTGCGAATGTCTCCAAAAGTATGCTTCATTGTGAACGACTTTTGCATAAGTGGTAAACCATAAGAGATAGACAAAATTTTACTACACAAAAAATGTAGATCGCGTTAAAATACACAATTTATGTCATACACTTTTTTTTTTGTTAAGTGAACCATTTTCGAGATATTGCTTGTTATTCCCTTAAATTTTTCAATACTTATTTTCTCCAATGGGAATTCGTTAGTCATTTTTTTGTCTTGGATATGCAAAGAGTATTAATCTGTAGCAAAGGGAATGGTGCTGCACCTAGCAACCAGCTATTAAGAGATATGTATGTGCTTAAAGGCTACTGTATTGCTATATTGCCCTTATAAATATATATTCCCCTTACATCTACAAGAAAATTAGCAATAAGATAGAGTCTGCAAATGTTTATCTCGATTAACATGAAGTAGATGGAGAATAAGCGTTTGTATAAATAGTTTGTACAAGAGTAGAGAAAGTCATGTGAGATCCGATTTTTTTACTTAGAAACATTTTCCTTATTTGAAGCCTACACCTATGATTAGTTCTCCAACGTTGGTTTTCATCTTTCTCTCTATTAATGCGGGAGCTACATACTTTCTTTATCGTTATTCCTCTCCGGTGGAGGGATTTTAGTGGGGCAGGGACATTCTCTGATGGCGCCTGCCATACTCTCAGCATATCTGGTGTTGGTGCGTAAAATGCATTTCCCATTCACTCGAAGAAAATTATCCAAGGTCGTTAGCAGCAGGGGTTAGGTACACATTTCTTGATTCGAAGGATAAATAATTATAATTTAAACTAAGTATATTCTAGTTCCGTTTATAAAATACATTTATTTGGAAAGGAGGAGTAAGAATAGTGTCCCATTTGCAACAAAGATAAAGAATAGGAGTGGTCAGACGTAGGGACCTCCAGTAACTGGAGCACAGCACCCCACGTAATCTATAGTGGGTCCTTTGTGCTTCCAACGTGACCCCTGGGAGGAAGGGATGAAGGGGAGTTTCGAAGGGCGACCAGATCCTAACGGCGTTATGTGCTAGCAAGTACGGGATATTATACCGACGCCTCACTAGGGGGCGCTCTGGGAGGGAGGGATCATATGAAGAGAGACAGTCCGCGGCCGGAACCAGGAGTGACGGAACAGCAATTATAGGGTTCCTGCAGTTTTCAGATCGAGAAGCTCCAGCAGTCGGACAGGCAGACCGGGGCCCCGCTCCACACAGGGTCCAACCCTCCCAATGGCGGTGCTTATAAGGACACTGTGCAACCAGGTGAAGGCCGTTGATCGAGAAAGTTCATAGAGAGCGTCCTTTTCCCCTGCCACGCTGCACCGAAACACCATCGCCGACACTTCCAACCCTGAAACAGATCAAACGGTGTGAAGAATGAATGAAATGATTACTGGAACGTAATGGAGGGACAGAAAATTCGGGGCATGAAAGAGACCACTCCAGCAGTGGCTTTTTGACCCGGGAAAACGCCGAAAAACCCATTGATTAGAGTAGGCGGTCGCCAGAAATCGAACCTGGGACCTCCCGAATGCGAGCCACAGTTGTTACAGTCTAAGCTATCTCCCTCGGTACAACACCTCCTACTTCGCAAAAAGCTGTACCAGGGTTTTAACCAATTCAAGAAGCCTAATTAAAGGAGTTGAAACTAGAAATCATGTCACTCTACAATGGATCCCAGCTCATGTCGAACTTTTGGGCAATGAACCTGCGGATCAATTAGCAAAAAAAGGTGCAATACAACAAATAAAACCTGTAGGACAAATAAAATAAATAAACAATTAAATAACATTAAACAACATCTCAAAAGACAGCAGAGTTTGGTGAAGAAGACAAATTAAAAGATTATAAGAATGTTAAAGATAGAGTTGATATAAAAATGCCAAGGAAAACTGCAGTGGCCTTATTTAGGATGGCAACTGGCCACGATTGCCTCGCAGAACACCTCTACAAGCTAGGATGCCCCCAAGTGCACTCTCTGTGAAGAAGATGTCATCCTGAACAAACAGCATCTCGCCAATTGCAAAAGCCTTAAAAGTGATAACTTACAAATTTTATATTGGGAAACCAGAGGGAAAATGATGCAGATCAATTAATCCCCAATGCCATTGGTGAAAAGCAACAACAGTTATAACTAATTCGGTTTACAAAAAGTATTGAATTTTAAAAAGGCATGAAAACAGCATGGTGTGGGAATTTTGGTAAATGTACTGACACGGAATTATTAAAAATGCATATCAAAGTGTGTTGCAAATTTCTACATAAAAATAAAATTGGATACTGCAATAAAACAACCGATTTTTTACGTTGTTCCAGATTTGGACACATTTCAGTGGTGTTGTTATACCTCTTGCAATAATACTCTATATTATATCTTATTTTTAAGCCAAGCTAAGTTTGATGCTAGATTTTCAGCTTTTCGAGCAAACACGGAGTCAATAACCCAGGAACGAGGCGTGCACTGGCCTTTTACACGAAGAAATGGCTATGCAATAACATCATTACGAATAGTTCGGACACTAAATTCGCTAGAAACTCCACTACTTTAATTCATGTTCAAGAGCCGTACTCTCTATATCAGCACATATTTCTTCCTAAATTTCTGTGGTGTTCTTAATTAGACTTGCTTTCAAATTGTAGCTCGTCGATTTTACCGTCAAAATTAGCAGGAAAGAGTTGGAAAAGAATAACATGGACAGAAAACTTGGTTATTATTATTATTATTATTATTATTATTATTATTATTATTATTATTATTATTATTATTATTATTATTATTATTATTACAGCATAATCCCGATAGCTCGACCTAATATGGACTGAGAGGCTGTCGGGTTACCAAAATGTCTAGTTTTACGGAATAAGGGGTCTGTTATTCGCAACTCATTACATAATATGTACTGAAAATTACATAAATGCATGTTCTAGCACAATATAGGAAACATAAAAGTATAATATATTCTAAAAAATATTGCTGTAAAAGTAAATTTAAAAACACGTACGTACATATAATAGAGAAGAAATTGCTAGTCCTTCGTAGAAAAGAATCATGTGATGCTAGACTGTCTCTCACATTCATTTCGTCGCCGTCAACACAACACTAACAGTAAGCCTGAAATCTGACAAACTGTACTATAACTAGAAATAACTGAAGGTTTAGCTTACCACGTATAAAGCAATAACCCTTCAAAACTTCCAAACAAGTATTTGTACTACACACATTATTAACGGTAAGCTTTTGGTTTCGTGACAATGGTCTGCCGGATGCTTATGTTCTGACTCGATATCGAAGGTCAAGACGCGGTCAACCCTTTTGTTAGTAAGGGAGAAAGCAGTAGGTTGTATTCCCACAAAATTAACAAAACTTGTCACCAAATTAGTGTTCTAAATAAATTGCAAAATCTGAAAACACCACACCGTACCAAATACCTGAACAGAAACACGTGGACACTTATATGCTTAAATATGAACACTAATTAAAATGTACGTATACTGTTTATACCGCATAGTGGATTGTGGATATCATTACAGTCAAGTTTAATGATTAAAAAAAGAAAAGTCGTCGAGTTGTCCGGAATGTCGAGTTATCGAGATTCTACTGTATTTATTTCGAGGTATCATATATCATTTCCTTTAGATGTCGTTAAGTTTCCGCTGTGCATTCAAAAATCGAAAAACCCCTCCACCTCACAGTTGACGGAGTATTGTATCACTCGGTTCATTTGAACAACCACAGAATTCACAATAACAACTTGTTTTTGAGTGATATTCACGCAACACTGAGAAAACATTTCAAGGAAACTATTCATCCTTGGATAGAAGTTCAACAGCGATTTGCGCAGCGGGAATGGGCAAACGCTCGTTACTTCCTGGATTACCTTCGTATAAATACTGGAACTGGGAACTGTAAGACATCAGGTTCAAACAATGCGTAGATAAAGCATGGAAATCGCTCGGGTAAAAAAGGTACATATCATGGAGGGGACCCCGGATCGGGGCAGAGCACTGCACGCAGGCCAGTCGGCCCTTTATGCTTCCAACGTGATCTCTGTGAGGGAAGGATGAGGGGAGAGACCCAATGGGCACCAGATCCGAATGCCGACGGGCGCACGACCACTACCCACAAGCCATTAACCTGTAGGGCCCCCCAGAGCGGAGCAACACGCTGAGGAGAGCCCTAAATGAGCGGTACCGCAGCGACGCCAGGGAAGAAACCTTTTTAGAGCGTAAACCACCGCCCTGCCGCAACCTGCCGAACACCGTCGTCTGGTCCTATCACCCTGAAACAGATGACAAGGAAGATGATGGGTACAGGAAATGTCAGGAAGGACCGTCGTGGTAGAATATGAACCACCCCCGCATTCGCCTAGTAACCCGGGGAACCACAAGAAAACCCATAGGCCAGAGTGGACGTCACAGAGGTCGATCCCGGGACCTGCCCAATACGGGCCACAGACGTAATTGCCTGAGCCATGCCGTTCGGTAAATCGCTCGGGTACTAGGCCGCATAAGTTCTTTCCTTCTTACTTTCTCTACTACGTATAGTAGTAAATTTAAGGGAAAAATTTAAGGGAATAACAAGCAATATCTCGAAAACGGTTCACTCAACAAAAAAAAACTTATATGACATAAATTGTGTATTTTAACGCGTTCTACGCGTTGTATTAAAATTTTGTCTATCTCTTATGGTTTACCAGTTATGCAAAAGTCGTTCACAATGAAGAATAAATTTGGAGACATTCCCAGAAAATTCGAGATATACATTTCATTTGTCATGAAAATATCTTAAACATATGATATTTTAATCAAAATCGTTAGAGCCGTTTTTGAGAAAATTAAAATTTTCGAAAAATGTTCCATGTAAAGGGTAATCTGGGGTGGGGGGATTTTCTTGAAAACCATCGTGTCGCATCTCTGGAAGATACTGAACCTGAATACCATGCTTGGTGTTTATCCGACTGTTGGTTTCTGAGTTTTGCTGTTCACAGACACACACACGGACATGATTCCAAAAATGCTTTTTTTGGATTCAGGGGGTCTCAAAGCATATATTTCTGGTGAAATCTCGGTATCGAATTTTTGGGTGGAATACAATACTTCCCCTACTTACTATACGTAGTAGAGAAAGTAAAAACTTAATGATAAGGATAAGCGTTCCAGATGGCTGCGGGGTAACGTGTGAGGCTCGCATTCGGGAGGCCTCGGGTTTTTTTCCAGGTGACCGTTCCACTCTGACCATACGCTTTTCGCGGTTTCGCTGGTTGACATTGGCGAATACCGTAGTGGTGTATTCTACCACAGATTGCCCCCTCTCCCCCATTTCCTCTCATGTCATTTCCCTTTCATGTTTCAGGCTCACTCCGGGGCAGTGGTTTGGTCGGTGTCGAACAGGTTTGCGATTTGGAACTTCTTCTCGGCCCTTTAGAGGGAAGCTATCGAGCCTCGACTGCTGGGTCGTGTTTCCCCGGTCCTACTAGAGGGATGTCTCCGAGTGACACACTCGTAGCCGGGTGGTCAAGTCTGTAACTGTTAAGGAATTCTGCGCGTATCTCTCGATTGCGTCGGCATCGCTCTGCAGCCCATTCATCTCCTGCAGTTTCCTCACCTCATCCATTCCTCCCAGATATGTGCGCACAAAAGATCCATTGGGGGGTCCCCTCCGTTACCGCGTCATCCTCCGTGGTGTAGTGGTTACCATGCTAGCCTTTATTTCCCGAGCTCGCGGATTCAAACCTGGCGGAGGACGATGGATTTTTTCAGGCGTAAAAGCCCTTAGCATGGCTTCCTTCGGAAGGGAAGTAAATCGGATGGTCCCGTGTCGTAGATTTACGGCACGTAAAAGCACCTCAAGCCTGATAAAGTCGGGGACTGTCATATTATATATACCGATGTGTCTAAGACTGATGTTGGAGTAGGATGTGCCTTTGTTTTTGGTGCACAGAGTTGTAATTTTCGTTTACCTGGACAATGTTCGATTTATACCGCCGAACTTTTTAGTATATATCAATGTGTTTTATACATTCTTACGGCGCTGTGTTGTTTGTACGGACTCTCTGAGTGCCCTTCAGAGTATTCTCGCGCTGTATAGTTACCACCCGCTCGTATAGCGCATTCATGACCTGCTCCACTCGCTTGGTGCTTCTGGCATCAGCGTCTCCTTCGTGTGGATTCCAGATCATGTGGGCATCTCAGGCAACGAGTCTGCCGACGCCGCTGCCAAATCGGCCATTTTATCACCCAGATGTTTTACCTATGTTGTTCCTTCCTCAGATTTTTATGTTATTTTACGTTACCGTATCCTCTCGCGCTGGCGCGATGAGTGGGCGGCTCTTAGGGGGAACAAGTTGCGGGAGGTCAAACCTCTTCGGTTAATCTGGGGTACCTCTTCTCGTTCTTCTCGTCGGGAAGAGGTAATTTTAGCTCGTTTACGAATCGGACATTGTCTTTTTAGCCATAGATATCTGCTTAGTGGTGACCCCGCACCACTCTGTGAGCAGTGTGATGCGCCCTTAACGGTGCGTCACATTTTAGCAGAGTGTCAAGTTTTAGCTCCGTTGCGCGTTCGTGTTGATCTGCCTATTGGCCTAGCCAACGTTTTGGCAGACGACGCGCGTGCTGTAGAATGTCTTTTACGTTTTATCAGTGACATTGGCTTTAGCCGACGCATTTGATGCGCTGAGCGTCTTTTGGCTGTGTGATTTTATATTGTCTTTTTAATGGGGCATCTCCTCCCCAATGAACATCTGGCGCTCGTGTCCCTCGCATTCTACAGTTCTTGACACGTTGTTTTACTCTTTTATTGACCATGCTTTTAGTGTGTTCGTTTTTGGACTTTGGTGTTTTGTTTTTTACCTTTGGACATCGCGGGTTTGTGTCCCGTTTTTTAATTTTGCGGTTTTTTATCGGACTTTTATTTTTGGACTGTAAGTTTTATACTTTGTAAGGGCGCTGATGACCTTAGCTGTTTAGTGCCCTTAAACCGCATCTCATCATCTTCATCACCTGATAAAGTGTCCTCTGAGCAAAATTTCACGCCCAATATAGAATGGGACGTTAAGGACCACAGCAGTTAAAGAGCGTCCATAAATAAAACTCAAACTCAATTTCAATTTCCTCCGTTACTGTGTCTATGCTATCCTTTAAGATCTTGAGATCCTCTGAGAAAACTGAACAAATATTAGGTATTCTGCCTCGTTTTTGAAAAGCTTTCATCTTGGGAGGGTCCGAGAGCGATTTGTAGGAGCGGTTGTGGCTACTCTTTACGGAGTCCCACAAAGGGGATACAAGAAGAGGCAACGCAACATAAGCGGGAATACTGCATGTCTTGTTTGGCATTAGTGAAGCAGCCTGTCATTGAAGACGCCCATCGTGTTCATGGAGACCTGGCGTGACAGAACTAAGGTCAGCTAGGGTCACACCATGACACAGCCGGAAATTACGGGCGGCCTTCAACCCCAACCTTACAGTAAACCTGCGTTGAAGAAAAACATTCTCGAGAAATCATTAACAAACTACGTGGGTGTAGCAACGTGATTCTTATGATAACACGCTACTGCTGCGTAATATATAAGACCACGAAGACATATATTTATTTATGATTAATGCTTTACAACAACGGATACACAATATAAATTGAAACTGTACATATTATGCGGAACAAATATAAATTTCTACATTTATTTCACGCTTATACAAAAATCTGATGTGTTACACTCACATGCCTTTCTCTACTCTTGTACAAACTATTTTTACAAACGCTTATTCTCCATCTACTTCATGTTAATCGAGATAAACATTTGCAAACTCTATCTTATTGCTAATTTTCTTGTAGATGTAAGGGGAAAATATATTTACAAGGGCAATATAGAAATGCCGTAGCCTTTAAGCACATACATATCTCTTAATAGCTGGTTGCTATGTGCAGCACCACTCCCTTTGCCACAGATTATAACTCTTTGCATATCCAAGACAAAAAAATGAATAACGAATTCACATTTTAGAAAATAAGTATTGAAAAATTTAAGGGAATAACAAGCAATATCTCGAAAATGGTTCACTCAACAAAAAATGTATATGACATAAATTGTGTATTTTAACGCGATCTACATTTCTTGTGTAGTAACACTTTGTCTATCTCTTTATGGTTTACCAGTTATGCAAAAGTCGTTCACAATGGAGAATATTTTTGGAGACATTCCCAGAAAATTCAAGATATACATTTTATTTGTCATGAAAATATCTTAAACATATGATATTTTAATCAAAATCGTTAGAGCCATTTTTGAGAAAATTAAAATTTTCGAAAAATGTTCCATGTAAAGGGTACTCTGGGGTGGGGAGATTTTGTTGAAAACCTTTTTGTCGCATCTCTGGAAGATACTGAACCTAAATACCAAGTTTGGTGTTTATCCGATTGTTCGTTTCTGAGTTATGCTGTTCACAGACAGACAGATACACAGACAGACAGACACACAGACACACACACGGACATGTTTCCAAAAATGCTTTTTTTGGATTCAGGGGATCTCAAAACATGTATTTTCGGTGAAATCTCGGTATCGAATTTTTGGTTGGAATACAATACTTCCCCTACTTACTATACGTAGTAGAGAAAGTAAAAAGTTACTGATGCATTACATTTACATGACCTTCTGTACCCTATATCGTTTATAAGTGGATGTAAAACTAATATTATCAGGCATTTTTTCTATCTACCTCACTTTAATCCGAAATACATTACACATTTAGTTATAGATATAAAGGGAACAGCGATAGTCAAATGTTTAAAGCTTGGACGCTAAATGCTGGCCTTAAAATTTCATATTTCCATACAATTACTAGAAACAATGAAAATCGACACGACTTTAAAAGAATGACAAAATCTTGAGCAATTGAAACCATTAACAAAAAAGTTATTTTAAAAGGATTGTGTATTTTAAAGAGATCTACATTTCTGTTTCCGTTTACGTTTTCGTCTGTTGCTTAAAGTTTACCAGTTATACAAGATTATACAAGATTCCTTCCGAATGAAGGGGACTTTACAGGCCATTCCCAGAAAAGATATACACTTTATTTGTTATGTAAGTATCTTTAATATGTAGTATTTTAATCAAATCGTTACAGCCATCTTTTAGAAAATCAAAACCTCGAAAGTGTTCCTTGTAAAGTGTTGTTGGTGTGGGAAGATTTTCTTTACAATCTTTGTGTCGCTTCTTTGGAAGATATATTTAAATATCAAGTTTGGTATTTTTCCGAATTTTCGTTTTTGAGTTATGCTGTTCACAGTGACACACACGGAACCTTTTCTAAAATCGATTTTCTGGGGGTTATGGGGCCCTCAAACAATGCATTTTCGATGTAATCTGAAACGTTAAATTTTTGGGTGGAATACAACTCCCCCTACTTACTTTACGTAGTAGAGAAAATAATAACAAAAATAACTTTGAGCCTTAGCTTTATTTGTCATCATTTATATTAACCATGTTTAAATATATAAGGTGGATCATTTAAGTGGAGACTGCACAATATCTCCAAAACTAAGCGTTGTAAAAAGAAATGTCTTGAATAGAAGTTGCTTGATATTATAGGGGAAAGTGAATGTCATTAGTCGTGTTTTGTTTGGGAGACGTTGTGATGGTCATTTTAGGATCAATTTAATTTTTAAATGGGAACTTACAAATAGGGAATTTTCACGGTTTGTTCCAACTACACCACTTTATGAAATGTAATGCAACTTCCCGGTTGTGGATCCAATCCCAAGAAGGATCTTACAATACGAATAAAACAAAATGGCTATATTATTTAGAAAAAACGAAAGTAAATAATCACTCGCCAATTATATTGAAGGAGGATAGATAATATTGTGACGGTTATAGTTTTATTTCCAAATAATGTGATGAATATGCTTTTATAAATTTCGAGATATTCAGGACAAAGTTTATCCGTCACATCATTCGTGACGATATTTTCTGTTAACCTAGTTATAGAAGTAGGCGTTTTATGGCTATGTCATCCAACATGAAGACATTGGATGACAACGCCAAGAAGGCATTAGATATCAACTAATAAAGACCACGATTCAGTTAAAAGTTAACACTATTTACTTACTCTATCTTGTATCTTTTATTTTATTATTTACTTATTTTACAAGGTTCCCTGAGCCAGAGCTCATAAACTGGGAACAGTACAAATGAAAGGATAGTAGAAAAACATATTATCTTAACATATAGGTATTGTAAAAGAACTGATAACATATATAAACATTATCAATATAACATAAGATGAGATCAACAACCAGTTATTATATATTACAATAGCATTAAAGGAAAGAACAGAGAGCACCGTGCAACAATTTAAAGTAGTAGTTTAGTAATATTGTAATAAAAGCAGATTTTGGACCAATAAAATGATCCACATAAAGGGCGAATAAATTTCAACTTTTCAGTTTTCAAAATATTCCTTCTTTAAGTTTTCAATTATTTTTCTTTTAGAAACTTTTATATTTTTTGAAATTTTTTAACTCTATAGGTGGTGCATTGTATAAATTAATGACATGTGGAGTTAAGTTGTTTAGGCATAGGTGGAAGTAATCACAGTTGGCTTTATAAGGATTTCATAGTTTCTTGTATTATATGTATGCTTAAAGCTTTGAAATACTAAATTAGTTTTTAACAAATTATTATTTATTTTATAAAGGTATACTCGTATCATCAAAACAGCTTTAGACACTCCAAACATTATTCGAAATTTAATTTCCCAAAAATGGCTATAACGATTTTGATTAGAACATCATATATTAAATATATTTACATTACAAATAAAATGTATATCTTGAATTTTCTGGGAATAGCCTGTAAAGTCCACTTCATTTGGAAGGAGTTTTGCATAATTCTGTATAACTGGTAAATCTTAAGGAATAGACGCAATTTATTTCAAATAAGTTTTAAGTGGCATAAGCCATTTCAGAGATATCCGTTATTAAAGTTTGGAATTGTTCATGTTTTGGTCATTCTCTTAAGCTCTGTCAACATTCAGTTTTTTCTCGCGACTGCATGGAAACGTATTGAATATTAAGGCCAGCATATAGCGTCCAGTTCTTAAACATTTGACTATAAACATTTGTATCTATAACGAAATGTGCAATATAGCTATTTCTGCAAAGCGTGTAAATTAAAGTGTGTAGACAGAAAAATAAGCTTTAATAAGAATAATTTTTATACCCACTAATAATCAATAGAGGGTAGAGAAACTCATGTGAATGTATCATATAAGATTTTTTACAGCTTCAGCCCTTCCCAAAACATGCGTTGTTAGTGCTTTTAACTTTTCAATACTTTGTCATTTCTTAAACTGCTGTTGTTACTCTTATTTCTCGTGATGTTATGGAAAGAGTATAGAATTTCTAGGCCAGCATATAGTCACTCGCTTTTAATCATTTGACTATTGATTCTGTTTCCTCTATCCCACTTGTAACTATAACGAAATAGGTAATGAAGCTATTTCTGCAAAGGTTTTTTCGATTAACATGAAGTAAATAGAAAAAAATCTGATGTATCACAGTCACATGAATTTCTTGCCCTCTATCGTTTGTTAGTGGGTATAAAATATTTCTTATTAAAGCTTATTCTTCTATCCACTTAATTATAATCCAATAAACCTGTGCAGAAGTAGCTACATTACAAATTTCGTTTTCGATACAAAGGGAACAGCGATAGTCAAATGTTTAAGAAATGGACGGTATATGCTGGTCTTAAAATTCCATACTGTTTTCATGCAATCGGGAGAAACAACTGAAAAATGGACAGATCTTTAAAGGAATGACAATGTTGAACAATTCGAACTATTAATAAGGATGTCTCAGAAATGGTTTATACCACAAAACAAAGTTATTTAAAATAAATTGTGTTTTAAAGAGATCTACTTTTTTGTGTAGTACGTTTTCGCCCTAAGTTATATAGGATGATACAAAACTCCTTCAGAATGAAGAGGACTTCACAGGCTATTACCAGAAAATTCAAGATATATACATATATATACAGGCTGGACCATTTAAGGAGACTGTACAATATCTCCAAATCTAAGCGCTGTAGAAAGAAATGTCTTGAATAAAAGTTGCCTGATATGGGGAAAAGTAAATGTCATTAATCGTGTTTTATTTGGAGGACATTTTAATTGTCATTTTAGGGTCAATTTAATTGTTTTAAATGGGAACCTACCTTTTAATATTATTTTCTTACTCCTCATCAAAACTAAACAACATTTCTATAAAGCACTTTGCAATTGTTATTGCGCCAACGTAAATAACGAAAATTCTAAATGGCTGTTTACCAATAGGGCAATGAATGGTTGGAACATCCATGGGTGATCATTTGAGGGTGAAGTTACGTTTCGTAATTCGGAACCAACATTTTTTTTTTATTTTGTATCCTTATTCCTCATCACAAAATAAACAGCTTTTTATAAACCATTTTCTAATAAGAAAACAACATACAAAATGTAGGTTCCCATTTAAAAGTTAAATTGACCCTAAAATGACCATCATAACGTCTCCCAAATAAAACGCGACTAATGACATTTACTTTCCTCTATAACATCAAGAAACTTTTATTAAAGACATTTCTTTCTACAACGCTTAGTTTTGGAGATATTATACAGTCTCAACTTAAGTGGTCCACCCTGGATGTTTTATTTGTTATGTAAATATCTTTAATATATGATATTTTAATAAAAATCATTAGAGCCATTTTTAGAAAATAAAAATGTTCGAGAAATGTCCGATGAAAGGGGTAGTTGGAGTGGGGGATTTTCATGAAAAACTTCGTGTCACATCTTTGGAAGATACTGAGCTTAAATACTAAGTTTGGTATTTAAGGACTTTTCGTCAGATGCGATACTTTTACGAAAACGTCAATGCCCTTTCTTTAGTTCTAAGTAGATTTTGAGAATGCCTTTTACAGTTACGTTTAGTTGGTCATTATTCTTCCCCGGATAAAGTTGCGAGAAATGTAATCTATAATTTCAATATCGCGTTGCATTGCTTATGATAACTATTCATACATTCTAAACTGCGAAACAGGTATATCCATTAACAGAAGAATAGGAAGTTGTTGATCTAGGTGACTAAGAAAGCGAGAGAGTGTTATGGGCTTGGAGATCACACAAATCACTTGTTGGCGTGAGTGTTAAGGTCGGGATTTGCCGGTCACTGCTATATCGTGTGTATGTGTGTGCCACTTTTTCTAATCTTGCACCCCTCCATTTCTTAAAGAGAATTTCTGCGTCATTATTAAAGTGGTGGCCTTTGACCCATATTCTGTGGAATTCCCCATAACCTGGCATGAAAACCGTGGCCGCTGCTGGTCGACCTTAATCATTACGTCATTGGTGGACTAAGAGGCGTGCAATTATTTAGTGTTATGTTTTGTGTGGGCGGTGGCACCGCAGAATATGGATAATTACACGGATTTCTGCATGACGTGGCTTACGCTGCCACAAGTGCAAATATAATGCTAGCAGAACCCTAAGCTCTGCTCGCGTTGTTCAAATGTCTCTCTCTCTCTCTTAGGTATAGGTGTAACAACGGAGGATGACCTACATACACCTATTTGTTACCATTCCCCATCCCTCAGGATGATGGGATGAAGTGAAGGTACCACAGGATGCTACAACCGCAGGCAGACAGGCCACAGAGGCGTGCAGATATCCCCAACAGTTCCGGGCTCGAAGACACGTCCCACTATTAGAGCTGCGATATACAGACAGAGTCAAAAAACTACGAACCCGCTGCGTGGTGTTTTTCCCGTCTGAGTGCTCGGGGCTCGTTGCCGCAACCATAGAAAGACGCGGATAGAACCATACAACATTTTTAAAACTACTTTTAAAAGCTTTACTTACCAAATTTATGAAAGGAGATGCTGAAATTGGCCACCGTCTTGTCCATACATTTTTGACACCTCTTTAGGAAACTATCCATCACTCGCCGTAGTTCACGTTGAGAAATGCTGGCAATTTCCTGGCGGATATTTTGTTTCAATTCTTCCAGGGTGTGTGGGTTTGTCTTGTACACTTTGTGTTAAGTTACCCCAGAGATAGACATCGCAGGAGGTTAGGTCGGGGGACCGTACGCCGTCTTTTGGGTTTCTTAGCCTGAACACTTCTTGTTGTAAAGTTCATGGATTGTTGTACGGCCTGGAACATTTACACCTGGAAACTTTCTGCAAATCGTACTTTCACTTGGCGAGCTGACTGAGTTGACGTATGCGAATCATAAATAAATACACGCTGTGCAGTAGAAAGCATACTGAACTATAATATACTTTGTGACTAAATACAGCAGAAAATAATAAATAACTCGTAATAATTGAACTACATCACATCACCTTCAACTCAATACTGCACTTCCTACTACAGAGCAAAACCACGTCAACAGCATGACCTTGTTTATAGCAGCAGTGAAAAATACCGCGCAGCCGTTCGTAGTTTCTTGGCTCTCCCGTTAGAAAGCCACAGGAGGCCAAAGCCCACCTTTGTAACGCCATTTAGGCACGTAAACCCCAAAAGGGGAAGACTACCGAGATCTCGGTGGGGTCGACAGCAATGTATAACACTGTCTACCGGCTATTCAGGGCGGTACCGGAGGACCTTAAGGCTTCTCACAACTCCGCCTGGGAGGAAAATAGCTAAACGTACCCAGTCTCACATGGGTATCGGGAACCACTGCCCGCCGAGTTCAACCCAATCCAAACTACTCCTTAACACGGGAGGGATGTTTGGTCCGGCGTACTTCTGTAACGTCAGAAGTACCACGAGTGCTCAGGGTCTGCAGCGTCCCACCACGGTAGCTGAAGGGGTCGCAACCCCCCCCCCCTTACGAGGGGAGCTGAGATAACGCCCGTCGACCAAGTAGTGTTCACGGGTCGTAATCTTTCTTTGAGCAAGCATCTGCGCCGTCTCTCTGGGACCGCCATACGCTACGAAACCTAGAAGCACACATGAAAGATCAGAAGGAAGCAGAACGAAAGGGAAATGATGGAAAGGAAATAATGGTAGATGAGAAACCACCACAGCATTTGCCCAGCAACCAGAGAGTCACGAAAAAGACCCAAGGTCAGAGTGGGCGGTCACGGGAATCGAACCCTCCCGAATGAGAGCCTCACACGTTACCTCACACCATTGCACTCGGTTCTCCTTCACTTAGTTCTCGTCTGTGCTTCACTCTCCCTTCCCTTCTCGCATACCCTATCTCTCTTTCATATCTCTCCTTTTTCCTACCATTTCCCTCTTTCTCCCTCTCACTCTTTGTTCAAATTTTCCTTTCCCCTCTAACATTTTTTTCACTCCCTCACCTCCTTCAGCTACTGACCATGTCTCCCTTTCTCTTTCTGTGCAATACACGTACCATGTAATGTTTTAAAAATAATAATACACCTTTCTTTTTAAGCATTATGAATAAAAACTAAAACAAATTGTCCCTATTCCTTGTGCTTGATAAACAATCGCATATATACTGTTATAGTACTAAATAAAGAAAAAAATCTGATGTGTTACACTCACATGACTTTCTCTACTCTTGTACAAACTATTTTTACAAACGCTTATTCTCCGTATGCTTCATGTTAATCGAGATATCGAGATGTTAAACTTATTGCTAATTTTCTTGTAGGTGCAAGGGGAATTACTAGGCTTTAAGCGATAGTCAAATATTTTAAAAACTGGTTGCTATATGGAGTATTTCATTCTCTTTGCATTACCAGGACAAAAAAAAAAAACATGAATAACGAATTTGAGAAAAAGTATAAGTATTGGAAAATTTAAGGGAATAACAAGCAAATATCTCGAAAATTGTTCACTCAACAAAAAAAATGTATATGACATAAATTGGGTATTTTAACGCGATCTACATTGTTTGTGTAGTAAAATGTTGTCTATCTCTTATGGTTTACCAGTTATGCAAAAGTCGTTCACAATGAAGAGCACTTTTGGAGACATTTCCAGTAAATTCGATATATGCATTTCATTTGTCATGAAAATATCTTAAACATATGATATTTTAATCAAAATCGTTAGAGCCATTTTTGAGAAAATTAAAATTTTCGAAAAATGTTCCATGTAAAGGGTAATCTGGGGTGGGGAGATTTTCTTGAAAACCTTCGTGTCGCATCTCTGGAGGCTACTAAACCTAAATACCAAGGTTGGTGTTTATCCGACTGTTCGTTTCTGAGTTATGCTGTTCACAGACACACAACAGACAGACACACACACAGACACAGACACACACGGACATGTTTCTAAAAATCCTTTTTTTGGATTCAGGCGGTCTCAAAACATGTATTTCCGGTGAAATCTCGGTATCGCATTTTTGGGTGGAATGCAATATTTCCCCTACTTACTATACGTAGTAGAGAAAGTAAAAGGTTGAATAACATCTTATATATTCGTGGTATAGAAACTTTGAAAGTAACAAAGCTTGACTTATAAGACTTTGATGCATAATATTTCTTTTTGGAAAAAGTGAATAATAAGTGAGTATTTCGATATAACGCCCCGTTAGTGGGACAATGCTTATTTTTCAAAATGAGATCTAAATATGTTCTATAGTAATTTACATAAATGTCGGTAGGGCCATTCGTGCGTGAAAAGATCGTAAAAACACAAATAAGAATTTAAATAATGCGATATTTGGCTACAAGGTACTCATTATACAAATTAGTACCAGTTAATCTTTCAAAATCGAAGTTTTGTGGAACATCTTCAATTACAGGTTCATGATATGTAGTAATCGATTTTTTACTTTCTCTACTATGTATAGTAAATAGGGCAAGTATAGTATTTCATTCAAAAATTTGATATCGAGATTTCACTGCAAATACATGTTTTGAGCCTCGCGAATCCAAAAAAGTATTTTTTATAAAAAATGTCTGTGCGTGTGCTTGTGAACATATAACCCAGAAACGAAAAGGTGGATCAACACCAAATTTGGTATTTAAATTTAGTACCTTCAAAAGATGCGACATGAAGATTTTCAACAAAATTATCCCACCCAGACTAACCTTTACATGGGAGATTTTTAAAAAATTTTGATTTTCTAAAAAAATGGTTCTAATGATTTTGATTAAAATACAACACATTAAAGATATTTAAATGGTAAATTAAACTTATATCTTAAATTTTCTGGGAATACCTGTGAAGTCAACCTTATTTAGAAGAAAAATTATGTATTTTCTTGAACAACTGATAAACGTTGAGCAACAGACGAAAACGTACTACACAAAAAAATTAGATTTTTTTAAAACACAATTCATTTTAAATACGTTTTTTGTGGTATACGCCGTTTCTGAGATATTCGTTATTAAAAGTTCGAATTGTTCATGCCTTCGTCATTCGCTTCTAGTCCTTTCAACATTCAGTTGTTTCTCACGATTACATGCAAACAGTATGGAATTTTAAACATTTGACTATCCCTTTGTATCTATAACGAACATGTAACGTAGGTTTTGCTGCAAAGGCTTATTTGGATTAGATAGAAAAATAAGCTTAAGTAAATATAATTTGTATACCCACTAATAAACGATAGAGGGTACAGAAAGTCATGTGAATGTATCACATCAGATTTTTAATTGTAGAGTCAAAACACCTCTTGGAATTTCTTAAAACCGCAACTAAAATAACAACTGTTTTTTCGACCCTTCTTCAAGAAGACAAGTTACGTATTGTTATGGCTGCTAAACCAAGACTTCCAAATGTGAAACCAAAGAAAAGAAAGAATAAAAGAAGACATTCCTTTCGTAAGAAGGACTGAACCAATCCGGAGTGTTTTACCACACCATTATGGGTATTCTTATATTGGTTATAGCAGGCGGCTCACTAGCGTCAGTTGGAAAGCAAATATAGACAACTATTCAAACAGGGAAAGCATGAAGGGTTTTCTATGTTTAAGGGGCATTATCAATGAGACTGCCATTCTTCCACAGAAAATGAATACGCCTCAACATTCGGAAACTGTTTAACATGATCTGCGCGGTGAAAATCTAATTCAGCAGCTATCAGCGCTGATAGTACACCAAGTAGGTATAAATTCCTGTGAAGAATATTTCCTGCCTCGCACTGCTGACTATGCGGGTGTAGCGTCTAAGAATAACACTTCAAATAATATCCTACACTACAATGATGAACTGCTTTCATTACATTAAAGTTCACATAAGAGCTGAAACATCTGGCCTAAATTAAGTATTATTATTAACAAAATTTAGTGTCTTCAGCATAAAGGCACATATTTTAAAATGATCTAGCAGAAATGTATGTAGCATGATAAGCTCATGTTTCTAGTTTAATAGTTAAGCTATAAATCCAAAGTTTATCGTGAATAAGTAATATGAATAGAAGAAGTAGTTTTATATGAATAGCTATGGATAGAGAAAATCGTGTGCTCAAGATACTTTTTACTTTCTCTACTACATACAGTAAGAAGGGGAAGTATTGTATTCTACCCAAACATTCGATACCGAGATTTCACCGGAAATACATGTTTTGAGGCCCCCTGAATCCAAAAAAAAATTAGAAAAAGGCCCATGTGTAGGTGTGTGTGTGTGTTTGTGAACAACGTAACTCAAAAACGCAAAGTCGGATAAATACCAAACTTGGTAGTTAGGTTTTTTTATTTTTTTATTCAGGACACCTCTAAACTTGTATTTCCGTGAAATCTCGATATCGAAATTTTGGGTAGAATACAATACTCCCCTACTTACTATACGTAAAAGGAAGGTAAAAACGAATAGTGACTTAACAGCAAAAAAAAAAGGTAAAGTAATTGACAACTCAAAAAAGTTAATAAAATATATATGTGATGGGTAACACCAGATAGATTCATTTGACATAAATTAAGTATTTTAACGAGCTATACCTTTTTACGCAATAAGTACTTGTCTATCTCTTACGATTTACAAGTTATACGAAATTCATTCAGAATGAACGGGACTTAACAGGATATAACAAAAAAATTCGATATGATACTCTCACATGACTTTCTCTATCCTCTATCTTTATTACTGGGTATACAAACTATTTTTACTAAAGCTTATTTTTCTATCGACTACATTTTAATTCAAATAAATCTTTACAGAAATAGCTACATTACACATTTCTTTATAGATTCAAAAGGAACAGCGATATTCAAATGTTTAAGAACTGGACGCTATACGATGTCCTTAAAATTGAGGCAGTATTTTTAACGCTTGAATACTTTCAGTTGAATTATATAATATAATATAAATTCAATAACAGCCCGCCTTGAAGCAATATGTACGTAATAATTTTTCAAAATGATTATAACAGTCATTGCATATGCTTATATTATTGTAAACATGTTTAATAATGTTATGTGAATGCATTGTGTAATTTAATAATGCAAGAGCTGTGAGAATAATAAGTTTAACGTTGCTAACAATGAGGTAACAACAAGGTAACCTTGAGGCAATAATGAGTTTGAGAGTTTGAATACTACTAGTCATGATTAGGGCAGCAATAACGTACATTTTTGTGAGTTTAAAATTAGCCAATCAACAGTCAGAAGAAGCTTTAATTAAATGCAGGTGTTCTATTGGACTAGGATTAGCCAATCAAAGACTTGAAATACAAAAAGTTAAAAGTTTATACGGTTGAAATATGTTCAGTTGCCGGCAGACGTTGGTAGTGACCGGATGGAAGATGTGTTCTCTAAAGAAATATTACGTATTCGTGTATAACGAAAATTAAGTATACGTGATAACAAAGTGCAAGTTTTAAATTAAAGAATCTCACAGCTCTTAATATCAGTGTAGTGCTATTTAATTTGTGCCAAGGATTAATAAAAACAAGGAAATTTAAACTTAAAAATCTGTGTAAGCCTACATTCCTGTCGTACCACGCCCTGACTAAGAGATAGTGACTAAAACAATACTGACGTAGCCGAGGCAAACATGAACATAAACACTACCTATAGAAGCAGTTTAATAACAAAGTTAATATAAAATTTTAAAACTTGGAGTGTAACAACAAAAATACATCTTAAAAAATCAGCTTCTCATACGTAGTAGCATATTACGTAACAAATAATCCACTTCAAAATTGGCGTTCATACATGGAGCTGATTAAATAAGTAAACTCCAAGACAATAACTACTTCAAGTTGGCTTCCCAAGTGTGAGGCTAATAAATAAACAGTAAACAAAATAACATTTTCAATTCCATACTGTTTCCATGCAATCGCGAGAAACAACAGAATGCTGAAAGGGCTTTAAAGAATGAACAAGTAATGAACTATTCGAGCCTTTCATAACGTCTCAGAAGCGGTTTATGCCACAAAAGTCTTATTTGAAATAAACTGTGTGTTTTAAAGGGATCTACATTTTTTTGTGGTAAATATTTGTCTATCACTTAACGTTTAGCCGTTGTACAAGATTATGCAAAATTTCTTACAACTGAAGTGAACTTCACATGATATTCCCAGAAAATGCAATATATAGATTTTATTTGTCATGTAAATATCTATAATATATTGTATTTTAATGAAAATCATTAGAGCCACTTTTTAGAAGATCAAAAATGTCGAAAAATGATCTATGTAAAGGGTAGTTGGGGTGGAGAATTTTCTTTAAGATCTTCGTGTCGCATCCTTGGAAAGTACTGAACCTAAAGAGCAAGTTTGGTATTTATCCGACTTTTCGTTTTTGAGTTATGCTGTTTACAGACGCGCTCACACACACACACACACACACACACACACACACACACACACACATGCGGATCTTTTTATAAAAATGGTTTTTGGATCAGGGGGCCTAAAACATGTATTTCCAACGAAATTTCGGTATCTATTTTATTTGTCATGGTATTATCTTAAACACATGGTATTTTAATCAAAATCTTTTGAGCCATTTTTAGAAAAATAAAAAACAATGCATTTTTTCCATCTAAAGCGTAGTTTGGGGTAGTGGGATTTTCTTAAAAAACTTCGTGTCACATTTTTGAAAGACGTTGGACTTAAATACCATGTTTGGTATTTCACTGACTATTCGTTTTTTAATTATGCTGTTCACAGACAAGAACCTTTTCTAAAAAGGCTTTTATTTAATTCAGGGAGCCTCAAATACGTATTTCTGGTGAAATCTCGGTAAAACATTTGGGTAGAATGCAATACTTCGTCTACTTACTATGGATAAGTAATAGAAAAAGCTGAAGTGATAGGTTCAAAAGGTAAAGATGCGTATTACGGAGGGGACCCCGGAACCGAGGCAGAGCGCCGCACGCAGGACAGTCGGTCCTTTTTACTTCCAACGTGACCCCAGAGAGGGAGAGACCCGAAGGGCGACCAGATGCGGATGCCGAACTGCGCAAGCATGGACGGGTCCCTAACGTTTCTAGATAGAATGCATCCGACGCCTCACGGTCCCTACCCAAAAGCCACCAACCTCCACCGGAACAGAACCCCACTCTGAGAAGAGATCTAACTGAGCGGTACCGCAGCGACGCCAGCGAAGAAACCTTTACAGAGCTCAAGCCACCACCCAGCCGCAACTCGCGAACACGGTCTGGTGCCTACAACCCTGAAACAGACGACAAGGAAGATGTTGGGTACAGGAAATGAGAGGAAGGAAAGTCGTAGTAGAAGATGAATCATCCTAGCATTCGCCTGGTGACCCGGGGAAACCACGAAAAACCCATGGGCCAGAGTGGGGGTTGTCGGGGATCGATCCCGAGACCTCCCGAATGCGGGTCATGGACGTAGCCGCCTGAGCAATCCCGTTCGGTGGTTCAAATGGTATATTACGTTCTATTGTTTAGTTAGGAAACGTAGTTATGGTAATTATGTTTTACCAGTTACACACAGTTATGTATGTAAAATTCATTCAGAATGAAGAGGATTTCATAATCTTCCACTGAAAATTCGGATAAACGTCTGATATTTTAGTCAAAGCCCTCGGAGCCATTTTAAGAAAATAGAAAATAAGGCATATTTTCCATATAAAGGATAATTTGGGGTGGGTATTTTCTTGAAACTAAAGCGTGTACCAGATTACGTATACCTAGGATAACTGGTAGGAATGCAAAATATATGGACGAAGAACTAAAACGCAGAATAGCAATAGCATGAAAATGATTTTGGACCCTAAAATTCATTCTACTGGGCAACAAACTCAACCGGAATAAAATCTGATGTGTTACACTCACATGAATTTCTCTACTGTTGTACAAACTATTTTTACAAACGCTTATTCTCCATCTACTTCATGTTAATCTAGATAAGCATTGCTAATTTTCTTGTAGATGTAAGGGGAATATATATTTACAAGGGCAATATAGAAATACAGTAGCCTTTAAGCACATACATATCTCTTAATAGCTGGTTGCTAGGTGCAGCACCATTCATTCCCTTTGCCACAGATTAATACTCTTTGCATATCCAAGGCAATAAAATGAATAACGAATTCCCATTTGAGAAAAAGTATAAGTATTGAAAAATTTAAGGGAATAACAATCAATATCTCGAAAATGGTTCACTAAACAAAAAAAAAATGTAGATGACATAAATTGTGTATTTTAATGCGATATACATTTTTTGTGTAGTAAAATTTTGTCTACCTTTTATGGGTTACCAGTTATGCAAAAGTCGTTCACAATGAAGAATACTTTTGGAGACATTCCCAGAAAATATACATTTTATTTGTCATGAAAATGTCTTAAACATATGATATTTTAATCAAAATCATTAGAGCCATTTTTGAGAAAATTACAATGTAAAGGGTAATATGGGGTGGGGGGATTTTCTTGAAAACCTTGGTGTCGCATCTCTGGAAGATGCTGAACCTAAATACCAAGTTTGGTGTTTATCCGACTGTTCGTTTCTGAGTTATGCTGTTCACATACAGACACACAGACACACAGACAGACAGACAGATACAGAGACGGACATGTTTCCAAAAATGCTTTTTTGGATTCAGGGGGTCTCAAAACATATTTCCGGTGAAATCTCGGTATCGAATTTTTGGGTGGAATACAATACTTCCCCTACTTACTATACGCAGTAGAGAAAGTAATAAAAATCAAAACACTAGACTCCTGCATCTTCCCATCACTACACTAGGGGACTTTGACGGAAACACAAAAGAAACGTATTCAAGTTTGCCAGAGAAAAATGGAGAGGAAGGTGTCGGGACTATCTCTCAAAGACAGAGTGTCCAACACCAGATTAAGTGAAATAACAAAACTGGAACCAGTTTGAAATGGAGGTGGGGAGGTTCCACAACAACAGATGGGCATACATTTCTACAATGTACATCGGCAAGAGACGACAAGGCAGACCCGGAACGAGATGGGACGACACCTTCAAGAAAGCAGTAGGAGCACAGTGGACCAGGATTGCACACGAACGCAGCAGTTGGAGAGACATCTGAAGAAGGCAGGAAGTGCTAAACACCCAGTGTCCGATGGGAATTAAGGGAAGAAGTAGATAGATAAGGTATCTTTGTTGGTTTCAAATTATTGAAGTTATTTCACAAGTATTTAGTGCATGTATCATTGACCGTACATGCAAATTTAAGATACAACAGGGTGACAAAATAAACAACAGAGAAAGAATACACAACAAAAAGGAACAAGAAAAAGGGAAATAGAGATAAATTACCTTTGTCTAACTGAACAAATTTTACCTAGCTTCGCGCACTTTAGCCAAAAAATTGCCGATGTTTTGCCAGTTCCTCTGGTCAGCCAGTAGATCCCAACGTGCCAATCTCTTTCCTGAAGGACTTAAGAATTTTTCTTTCAGTTTAATCGTTCGCTGGTTCTCCGACTGTACACATTCCGCCAAAATATGTACCCAGTCCTCATCCCAATTACAGAATGGGCAGATTCTCCTTCCAGAATCGTCAGTCATTTTCCGTGCCCTCCAGCTCCCCAGTCTAAACAATGCCATTCCTGATCTTTCCTTTCTTCCTAAATTAAGTATATGTGCCTCTTTACCCCAGTTCAATTTTATTTCATTTGCTAGACTTAGAGAAGGTTTAATTTTACAATCCGATTCTATTTCCTATTGGTTGATGTCTCTTAGTCTTTTTAACACCTTTCCATATGTTTTTGTCATTTATTTCAGCTCTTAGCCATACTGACCCCATTCCTATTCTCCTCAAACCCCTTTCCAAATCAGCTGCCTAAAACTTAGGATATAGGTTTTCTCGCTGGTATTTATAACATTTGGATCGTAGTTTGGAGTTATCCCCATGCATCAGCCTCGGCCAGTACTAGTATGCAAAGTGAGAGATAATGCAAAGAAGTGAGTGAACAGTAGTGCGAAGTGCTGAAGAAAGAACACAACGAAAAACGCCACTTATGCGGAAAAGCTCCCCTCATGAGTCATATCGAGCTACCCCTCGCAAGAGGAGGCCTTAGACCTTCAGAGATACATCGGCTGTTCATTAATTTATTTTCTTGTTCTTCGTGTTGTATACTTGGAAGAAGCAGAACCAAAACGCCAAATTTATTTTTACTCGAATTTTTCTGAAGAATATTTGGAGGTTCAGGATCCCAAAACCTCCATAGTTCGATCTTGGCTATTTGAGGGGAATACAATACTTGTTCTATCTACCATAGGTAAGTGAAAGAGAAAGAAAAACTGTTACTCCACACCAACCTTAGACTAGTATTATTTTTGGAGCTATTCGTATGTTGCATTCATCAATCAATATAGTCAGTTATTTTGATAATATTCATCGTATTGTTAAACCAAATATTTCGGTATCTTAAATGTGTTCATTTGCTGTTAGAAATCCGTATCGAAATGAAGTCTATTTCGATACAGATTTCCGCGCTTGCGCGCTGTCCTACTCAGATCCACTGAAAGGCAGTTTATTCAATAATATGAAGTTATATTAACTTTATTTTACTGTTTTAATTCTTTGCAATCAAGTTCTAATAAATATCTGTTCACATTTTACAAAGTTTAGTTACAAAAACTTTAAAAGCACAAAATCTAACTGTTATAATTGTTTTTGACATTTCTTCAAAGTAAACTATGAGCACATTTTCTGACAATGAAGTTGCATATTTTTCTTGCTCGACAAACCATGAGCTTTTCAAACAACTTTTTATACATTTTCTTTCAGAAAGTAAATTCTTGCTTACATCCCTCGCCTCCTCCAGGATATCAGGAGGTGTGGAACTAAATTCCACCTCTTCAAATTCACTAATATACACTTTGGCTCCATCTTGTAAAATCAATTCCTGTGACCTTCAATCGATATTCATTTGTTATCGAAGTGCATCTAAAATACGTTCGGAAATTGATTTATCACGTTTTTATTTTCTTTCGTATGCATCTAAGTATTAAATATTTATTGTATATCTAAATGTTGTAGAAATACTATTGTATGGAACTCTCATATAGAATCATTGCATAAAAAACTATTTCATTTCTCGTATAGTTTGTGATCCCACTCTGTTCCATGCTAACAGAGACAAATTCTCCCGCTGACAACTACGTCCTGAAAGTCATTGATCCAGCTCAATTGCTTCACGCTATAGTAACCATTTCTTCGTGCAAATTCTGTTTCCTGCAATGCACTTAACGAACCTCGGTCACGACTGACCATCACCCCAAACTTGCTTGGAGAAAGTAAGAATATCGATCCCCTTTGAAACTTTGTACATACAATCGCGTAGTATCAGATGCAGGCTATGCCTCTAGGATCGTAGAAAACAACTTAAAAGTTTTCTCACTCACCAAGAGATTCCTTTAGGCGTTTTACAGAGGTCTTACCTTACCTTAAATAAAATGTCTTAGCGTGCACGAAACGAGGTATATGTATTAATGTGGATATTTTCATTATTAACTACAAATCATGATATGAAAAATTCTTTGAAAGTTATTCTTTACGCATAAACACACTGATTTTTCGAAGCGCTAATATTATCCTACAAAAAGCTTTCTATAGTCCTGCATTGTCTTCCTCCATTAGCGACAATTGGATCCAGGACAGTGAATATGCAGGTATCCTTGCCTTCCAACCTCTTTTATTGTTATGCTTTTCTCAAGGAGCATTCGTATAAAATTCACAAAGAATTAAGGAAACTGCAGAGACGATTTAGAGTAAACTTGATTTATATTTTATTCGTCTTGCCAGTACCTGGAACAATGATATTTTAATCAAAACAGTTAGAGCAACATTTAAGAAAATAAAAAAAATCTGATGTGTTAAACTCACATGTCTTTCTCTACTCTTGTGCAAACTATTTTTACAAACGCTTATTCTCCATATGCTTCATGTTAATCGAGATGTTAATCTTACTGCTAATTTTCTTGTAGATGTAAGTGGAATATATATTTACAAGAGCAATATAGAAATACAGTAGCCTTTAAGCATCGACATATCTCTTAATAGCTGGTTGCTAGGTGCAGCACCATTCCCTTTGCCACAGATTAATACTCTTTGCATATTCAAGACAAAAAATGAGTAACGAAATACCATTTGAGAAAATAAGTATTGAAAAATTTAAGGGAATATCAAGCAATATCTCGAAAATGGTTCACTCAACAAAAAAATGTATATGACACAAATTGTGTATTTTAACGCGATCTACATTTTTTGTGTAGTAAAATTTTGTCTATCTCTTATGGTTTACCAGTTATGCGAAAGTCGTTCACAATGAAGAATACTTTTGGAGACATTCCCAGAAAATTCAAGATATACGTTTTATTTGGCATGAAAATATCTTAAAAATATGATATTTTATACAAAATCGTTAGCCATTTTTGAGAAAATTTAAATTTTCGAAAAATGTTCCATGTAAAGGGTAATCTGGGGTGAGGGGATTTTCTTGAAAACCTTCGTGTCGCATCTCTGGAAGATACTGAACTAAATACCAAGTTTGGTGCTTATCCGACTGTTCGTTTCTGAGTTATGCTGTTCACACACACACACACACACAGACACACAGACAGACACAGAGACACACACACGGACATGTTTCCAAAAACACTTTTTTGGGTTCAGGGATCTCAAAACATGTATTTCCGGTGAAATCTCGGTATCGAATTTTTGGGTGGAATACAATACTTCCCCTACTTACTATACGTAGTAGAAAAAGTAAAAATAATAAAAGAAGTAAGCAAGTAAAGGTGTATATTTCCTATATTTTATTCGTTTCGCCAGCAGCTCAAACATATGATATTTTAAACAAAATAGTTAGACCCACTTTTAAGAAAATAAAAAAAAATAAAAGAAGTTTCCAAGTAATGGTCTATTTGGTTAGGGGTAATTTTCTAAGGGTATTTTTATTTAATCCTAAAAACGTGCAGGAGTTAAAATTTGAAGTTTATTGGACTATTGTATTACTTATTCTGAGGGAGGGAGAGAGAGAGAAGGAGAGAGAGGAGGAGAAAGAGAGACAGGCTGACCTGCACAAGTATTACACAACGATCTTTTTCTAATTTTCCAGATAATCAAACAAATCTTGATGTTTCAGAAGTAAGAGTTGAAACTTTTCCTGGCGACGTACGATATACTCATATTTTCTCGGATTAAAGCCAGATGGAAGACCGACGTTTCGGGAGTGCGTATCTCGGCCATAGATGGGGAAACATACCATATTTATACTGGGACATCCTGAAGTTGGGAGATGGACGGTCCCGAAACGTCGGTGTTCCACCAACAATTCACCTGGCTTAAAGTTGAAAATCTACAGTGTAGTGAAGTTTCAGATTTGCTTGATTTCTGGTATTTACTAATATACACAAAGTACACTGTAAATCTGATTTATGGAGTTTTTAGAATTTCATTCTTTTTCTGTAGATTAAGTGGTTAAAAATGCTAAGTTCCTCGTGTTTTAACATACAAAATTTGTCTTAAATCAGCAACCCCCGTCAATGAGAGCTGCTAATTTGCCATTATTAAGCTAAATTTTGTATGTAATAAAAACGAACTATGAACTGATGTTAAGATCTTTTGGGTCAGCATTGTGTAAAATGTTTCTGTGCAAATGTTATATGTATGTGTGTGTGCGTGCGCGCGCGCGTGTAAATATATGCACAGGTTTGTGACTTGCTTGCCGTTTTTTCTGTTTTGTATGGACTTTTAGTAGTTAATTTTACTTATTTAATGAGTGGCTAGTGAAAATCTCTAAGGGGAACGCTGTGCATCAGTTTGCAAGGACCCTTGCTCCTATAAGATTTGGAATTCTTGGCATTTGGTTTTTTTCTATTCGTTTAAGAGATATTCAACCATAACCCTTTATTTGGATCATCCTGTGTATTTCGGGTTTTACAATGTGTTTTTCTGGCACCCAAGACTACAGTTTTTAACATCATCTTATCACTTTTCTTCATTCTTGCCTGTTGGACCATAAATCTTTCTCAATTTCCCAAACCATCATTACCTCTCTAGTAACTTGAATCCACGTGCTATGCAGTCTTCCTTTTCTCCTCCTTCCTGGTGGCGTCCACTCCATTATGCTTTTGGGTAATATTTCAGCTTCCATTCTTTTAGCAAGCCCATACCGTTCTAATTGTTTCTTTGAATAAAATATAAAATTGAATTTTGAACATTCATATTTTCTTTTATAATCTCATATACAGGGTGGACCATTTAAATTGAGACTGTAAATATCTCCAACACTAAGCGTTTTAGAAAGAAATGGTGTTTAATTTGGAGGATGTTGTGATGGTAACCATAATTGTAGGTTTCCATTTAAAATTAAATTGACCCTAAAATGAGCATCATAACGTCCTCCAAACAAAAAACGACTCATGGCATTTACTTTCCGCCATAATATCAAGCAACGTTTATTAATAACGTTTACATTTCTTTCTACAACGCTTAGTTTTAGAGATATTGTACAGTCTCAACTTAAATGTTCCACCCTGTATATGTGAATATAAATGAAAGCATATTAGGTATAACGTATATTATTATTCCATTGTTAAACTTAAAAACAATTTCCCACATTCTTTCCATTAAAATATAAGCTATATTGTAGGGTTGAAAAGGCAGAATCAGATGATTGAAAATTTCAATGCCATAGTCGGGATTTGAACCACGGATCTCCCGGTCTCCGTCCGGTTGATCTAGCCACTGAGCTACCATGGCAACATGCCGACACGACACATGCCGGCTTGTGTGAAAGAACAATTAATTCCATTAATTGACCTAATAGTGGTTGTAACTATAAAGCCCGAACTTAAGTACTTACAAAGAATTTAAGTCGCCATTGGGGTATGTCATCGCAATACAATTTGAGATCTCCTTGTGGTTTACCGGGAAAATTGCGAATTAGTTGGAGAATTTAATGTCGTGTCGGCATGTTGCCATGGTAGCTCAGTGGTTAGAGAGTCCGGGAGATCCGTGGTTCAAATCCCGACTATGGCATTGAATTTTTCAGTCATCTGATTCTACCTTTCCAACCCTGTCCAACACACGGCTTGTGTGAAACAACAGTTAATTCCATATATTGTAGGGATTATGATACCGATTCAGATTGACTGATGTTCCGTCCTTCCGCCTTCCCGTCTGCTCAGACGTTGTTTCACAGCCAGGTCTGAGCAAGTATGCACATTGGTGATGCACCACGGAGCAATCAATTGATGACGTGCGCTCAAGCAGATGCCTCTACCCCTAATATCCACTTACAAGGAAAGTTTTTCGTTATTTTTAATTACTAAAACGCTATTCTTAATATATTTATTAACACATCATATGTTTAAAATATGTATATAATAGACAAATTTTGTAGCGGATCAGGTTGAGCACTGCGGATTACGTCAGATGAGGTAACCGAGCAGAAAGTGTTGAAACGCGGTTACTTCAACACGGGTGCGCTAAGAAATGCGAAGTCAGCACTTCCGAAAGTATTTATACCTCGGATGGTCGGTCTGTGGTCTGCGTTGTACGTCGTCTATTGTGCCGTCTATGTAAGGGGTCTGTCACACGTTGTTCGCCTGACGTCTACTCTCGGCCAAAGACTATAAACGAGCCACCAGCGCACCAGTGCTTTCATCACAACAGCAGTTATATAGGTAAGCACGAGATCTGCTTGCACGGGCTTCACCCCGTCTAAATTGCCCGAAGGCGGGCCTTATGTACTTACACTAAAGCAAATACAATTTATTGGGTTTATGCATCCCCTGTACTTAATTAACTACCCATATCCTGGAACGCCACCCCGGCCTACCTACCCTGGCACCGAAGCATCCCCCTACCTCTGAGCTATCACCCCCCTAGTGTAACCAACTACTGCAGAGTAAACACCCCCGGTAGGGGTGTTACCATATAATGTATAAACTTAATTTTGTATGAGTAGCATCTGAAGTTCTCTTCTTTTTGATCGAGGTTAGTGTAATTTTGTATAAATGGGAAACCTTATAAGATAGGCAAAATCTTACTATAGGAAATGTGTAGGGTGAGGCAGTATTTTTAACACTTAAATGATTTCAGTCTAATTATATATAATATATATATATATATAATTCAATAACAGCCCACCTTAAAGCAATATGTGTATGTAATAATACATAAAATGTATATTACAGTCATTATATATGTCTGTTATTTTATACATGTGTAATAATGTTATGTGTATGTATTACGTAATTTAATAATGTAGGAGCTGTGAGAATAATGTGTTAAAATTTGCTAACAATGAGGTAACAATGAGGTAACCTTGAGGCAATAATGAATTTGAAAGTTTAATAATGCTACTTGTGATTCTTGGAAGCAATAATGTAATTTTTGTGACAGTTTATAAAATAGACCATCAATAACCAGAAAAAGTTTTAGTTAAATGAAAGTATTCTATTGGACTAGGATTAGCCAATCAGAAACTAAAATGAAGCAAAATTTACAAATTCAGAAGTCAGTTGCTCGTAGATAGTGTTCCTAACCGGACGCTAGATGCGTCCTTGAGAAATTTAATACGTATTTTGTCTGAGACAAAAATAGTTTACCTGTTAAAAAGTGCAAGTAATTAATAAAAAATCTAACACCTTTCTTTCTCTCTCTCTCTCTCTCTCTCTCTCTCTATATATATATATATATATATATATATATATCAGTGGTATTATTTAAATCGTGTCAAGCATTAATAAATGGAGTGAAGTAAAATTATAATCTGTGTAAGCCTACATTCTTCAGTCGCATCACTCCCAGCTAAGACATTCATGTCTCTAGAAATATATATAAATACTGACGCAGCCGAGGCAATCATAAATATATAGTATTTAAAGAAACAGTCAAAATTACAAAGTTAATATTTTTTAAACTTGGGCAAAGGCCACCGGAAAGTACATTTGGGGCGAAGGTTACCGGAAACTTTTTACCATACGTACGGTTGCTACTACTTCAAGTTCGGCTCCCCAACAGTCGAAATATAATACATCTTCTTCAAACTGACTTTCCATACGTAGCAACAACAAACCTTCTTCAAGGGCTTATTGAAATATACAATTTATGTAGCCTAACACTTATATAGTAATTACAGTTTCGAAATATTCGTTGTTTTGTGTTTCGATTTTCACGGTGTGAAGCCTAGATTGGTTGCTACGTATGAACGTTTGAGCTTAGGCGGGTCCACTTTTTCTTTTCCACACAAACCCATTGCAAGCAAAAACCAACCTGAAACAGCTAACTGTCGTTTGCATCCTGCATGTAATCATGGAGAGATAATTGTAACTAATCCGCATAACCTAAATTGAAATCACTTCTAGGCAAACATAATAACCTTTTATATAAATAGTAGAATTTATAAGCGATGTCAGTGAATCGGTAATGGGTAGAAAAGTTCATGTGAGTGTACTGCATCAGATTTTTACTTTTTATACTAGTTACCTATAGTAATTAAAGGAAGTATTATATTCCACCAGATATTTGATGTGCAGATTTCACTAGAAATGCTTATTTTGAGGTCTCCTTTTAGGAAAAGGCCATATTTGTGTGTCTGTGAACAGCGTAACTCAGAAACGAAAAGTAAATTGAATACCAAACGTGGTTTTTAAGTTCAGCATCTTCCAAGAATACAAAGATTACAAGAAAATCTCCCAACCCGAACTAAGGTTTACGTATAAAATGTTTAGTTATTTTTTATTTTCTCAAAAATGACTTTACGACTATGATTAAAGGGTCACATGTTTAAGATATTTGCATTAAAATGTGAAGAAGAAATGTTTTGTTGCTGCTACATATGGAAAGCCGATTTGAAGTAGTTGTATTGTAGTTCTTATGTTGGGGAGCCGAACTTGATTTGAAGTAGTAATTTATTTTTACGTATAGTATTTCGACTGTTGGGAGCCGAACTTGAAGTTCGTTGCAACCGCACGTATAGTACCCGCTTTCCGGTAGCCTTCGCCCCAAATGTACTTTCCGGTGGTCTTTGCCCCAAAAATGTTTAAAATATTAACTTTGTAATTTGACAGTTTCTTTAAATAATATTTATTTATGTTTGCCTCGGCTGCGTCAGTATTATTGTTAGAGACATGTTTCTCTTTGCAGGGTTGTAGTGCGACTGAAGAATGTAGGCTTACACAGATTATAATTTTACTTCACTACATTTGTTAATCCTTGACACGATTTAAATAACACTTCACTGATATAGAGACAGCTGTGAGATCATTTTATTAATTACTTGCACCTTTTAACAAGTAAACTATTTTCGTCTCACACGAATACGTATTAAATTTCTCGAGGACGTGTCTCACGTCCGGTTAGGAACACTGTCTGCAAGCAACACGTCCAGTTATGGGCGCTGTCTACAACCAACAGTCCAATTATGAGCACTGTCTACGAGCAACTGAATTGATATCTACCGCCTAAATTTGTAAATTTCTGTATTTCAAGTCTCTGATTGGCTAATCCTACTCCAATAGAATACCTTCATTTAACTAAAGCTTTTTCTGTATATAATAATATAAACATTTACAATGACTGTAATATACACTTTTTATATATTGTTACATACACATATTACTTTAAGGCGGGCTGTTATTGAATTATATATATTATATAATTAGACTGAAATCATTAAGTGTTAAAATTACTGCCTCAAATGAAATGTATATCATGAATTTTCTTGGAATAGCTTCTGAAGTTCTCTTCATTCTGAATGACTTTAGCAGTACTGATAAACCAGGAGAAATAGAAAAATCATTAAAAAATGTAGATCTGTTAAAGCACACAATTTATGTGAAATACAACTTTTTTGTGGTGTTAACCATATCCGAGATATTTTTTGTTATAGTTTGAAATTTTAAATACTTTATACCTTTTACTATCTCTACTACCTACATACAGTAAATAGAGGAAGTATTGCATTCCACCCAAAACATCGATAGCGAGATTTCATCGATTTGAGATTCCCGAATAAAAATCTCATATGTTACACTCACATGACCTTCACTTTTTTACAAACGATCATTCCCCATCTTCTTCATGTTAATCGATATAAACAGTTGCAGAAACTATCTTATTGCTAATTTTCTTGTAGGTGCAAGGGGAATATGGAGGCTTTAAGCGATAGTCAAATCTTTTAGAAGCCGGTTGCTAGGTGGGGCATTCCGATCTCTTTGCATGTCCAGGACATAAAAAAACAACAACGAATTCCCATTTGAGAAAAGGTACAAGTATTGGAAAATTCAAACAATAACAAGAAATAATCGCAAATGGTCCACTCCACAAAAAAAGACAAATTGTGTGTTTTAACGAGATCTACATTTTTGGTAAATAAATCTTTTTTCTATCTCTTACGGTTTACCATTTATGCAAAAGCCATTCAGAAAGAAGACTTTTGGGGACATTTCCGAAAATTCAAGATATACATTTTATTTTTCATGAAAGTATCTTAAATGTATGATATTTTAATCAACATGTTAGAGCCATTTTTGAGAAAATGAAACTTTTCGAAAAATGTTCCATTTAAGGGACAGTCTTGAGTGGGGGTATTTTCTTGAAAATCTTCGTTTCGCATTTTTGGAAGATACTGAATCTAAATACCAAGTTTGGTGTTTATCCAAATATTCGTTTTTGAGTATGTTGTTCACAGACAAAGAGACACACATCCACACACACACACACACACACACGGTCTTTTTCTAAAAATGTTTTTTTTTGATTCAGTGCGCCTCAGAGTATGTATTTCCGGTGAAATCTCGGTATCGAATTTTTGGGTGGAATGCAGTACTTTCCCTACGCAGTAGAGAAAATGAGAAACAACACTTTTAGAAAGAGATCTTTGTGTGTGTGTGTGTGTGTGTGTGTGTGTGTGTGTGTGTGTGTGTGTGTCTATCTGTGAATAGCATAACTCAGAAAAGTAAAGTGGATTAAATACCAAAGTTGGTATTTAAGTTGAGCATCTTCCAAAGAAGTAATACGAAAATTTTCAAGAAAATCCACTAGCCCTCAGCTACCCTTAAATGGAAAAGTTTTGGTTTTTTTCTCTATTTTCTCCAAAATGGCTCTAGCGACTTTGATTAAAATACCTCATGTTTAATATATTTTCACGACAAATAGTATGTATATTGAATTTCTTGGAAATAGCCGGTGAAGTCCTCTTTATTCTGAATGATTTTGCATAATTGGTAAACGGTAAAAGATAGACAAAATCTTATAGCATAAAAAATATTATTTCTTGTGGCATTAACCACATTTCACGGATATTCTTTGTAATTGGTTTGAAATTTCAAATACTTTATCCTTTTTACTTTCTCTACTACGTATAGTAAGTAGGGGAAGTATTGTATTCCACCCAAAAATTCGATACCGAGATTTCACCGGAAATACATGTTTTGAGACCCCCTGAATCCAAAAAATGTTTTTGGAAACATGTCCGTGTGTGTGTGTGTGTGCGTCTGTCTGTGAACAGCATAACTCAGAAACGAGCAGTCGGATAAACACCAAACTTGGTATTTAGATTCAGTATCTTCCAAGGATGCGACACGAAGGTTTCCAAGAAAATCCCCGCACCCCAGATTACCCTTTACATGGAAGATTTTTCGAAAATTTTAATTTTCTCAAAAATGGCTCTAACGATTTTGATTAAAACATATGTTTAAGCTATTTGTATGACAAATAAAATGTATATCTTGAATTTTCTGGGAATGTTTCCAAAAGTATTCTTCATTGTGAACGACTTTTCCATAACTGGTAAACCATAAAAGCTAGACAAACGTTTACTACACAAAAAATGTAGATCGCATTAAAATACACAATTTATGTCATATATTTTTTTTGTTGAGTGAACCATTTTCGAGATATTGCTTGTTATTCCCTTAAATTTTTCAATACTTATTTTCTCAAATGGGAATTCGTTATTCATTTTTTTGTCTTGGATATGCAAAGAGTATTAATCTGTGGCAAAGGGAATGGTGCTGCACCTAGCAACCAGCTATTAAGAGATATGTATGTGCTTAAAGGCTACTGTATTTCTATATTGCCCTTGTAAATATATATTCTCCTTACATCTACAAGAAACTTAGCAATAAGATAGAGTCTGCAAATGTTTATATCGATTAACATGAAGTAGATGGAGAATAAGCGTTTGTAAAAATAGTTTGTACAAGAGTAGAGAAAGTCATGTGAGTGTAACACATCAGATTTTTTCAAGTGGAAAGTCGCTATTTGTTTGCTTTCTAGTGGTGATTCAAAGAGCATGGAATTTCAAAGCCATCACATGGAGACACGCATTTAAAAATCTAACTATCACTTTACCTACTGTATCTTACAACGAAATGTGTGAACGTGAATTGAAAGTTTATCTGTATTAACAATGAACTGTCGTAAAAACAGCTTGTAATCAGATTTTTTTTAATGTGCACCCAAGAGTGGGGATTATGGTGTAGTGAAGGTGATTGTTCACTTAGCCTGGGGAAGATTACTCGCGTGAACAACAGACACCGACCATCTGATCCGGATCGACTAATGAGGTGAGCTCTCACGGAACTAGCGCATCACGCAAACAGTTACTTCCTTCGACGGAAAGTAAACAACCCTGGGGCGGCAGTTAGATTTGCAAGAAAATAAACCAAGGTCGTTAACTTCAGCAGTTACGGAATCAAACACAAATCATTGATGACAAGCGGGTTCCGGTTTTCCTTCAAAATGTTCATTTCTGCATGTAACATTACGATTGTATTCAGATACTACCATACTAAGCTACATTATTAGAATTCAGAGTTATTTTGTTTAGTTGTCTATAGTCAAGGTTACAGTTGGCTTTAAAAGATCTGATTTAAATTTCCGTATTGGCCCGAAAATGAGCCGCAGCCTTAAAATTCAAGGGGGAAAAAGAAAGAAAGAAAACGTTTGGCACGAAAGTAACCCGTACCCTTAAAATTCGATGGGGGAAAAGAAGGAAGGAAAGAAAGAACAAGTATGGCACGAAAGTAACCCGTAACCTTAAAATTCGAGGGGGGAAAGAAAGAAAGAAAAAGATTGGCACGAAAGTAACCCGTACCCTTAAAATTCCAGGGGGAAAAGAAGGAAGGAAAGAAAGAACAAGTATGGCACGAAAGTAACCCGTAACCTTAAAATTCGAGGGGGGAAAGAAAGAAAGAAAAAGATTGGCACGAAAGTAACCCGTACCCTTAAAATTCCAGGGGGAAAAGAAAGAAAGAAAGAACAAGTTTGGCACGAAAGTAACCCGTACCCTTAAAATTCCAGGGGGAAAAGAAAGAAAGAAAGAAAAAGTTTGGCACGAAAGTAACCCGTACCCTTAAAATTCCATGGGGAAAAGAAAGAAAGAAAGAACAAGTTTGGCACGAAAGTAACCCGTACCCTTAAAATTCCAGGGGGAAAAGAAAGAAAGAAAGAAAAAGTTTGGCACGAAAGTAACCCGTACCCTTAAAATTCCATGGGGAAAAGAAAGAAAGAAAGAAAGAACAAGTTTGGCACGAAAGTAACCCGTACCTTTAAAATTCCAGGGGGAAAAGAAAGAAAGAAAGAAAAAGTTTGGCACGAAAGTAACCCGTACCCTTAAAATTCCAGGGGGAAAAGAAAGAAGGAAAGAAAGAAAGAAAGAAAGAAAGAAAGAAAGAAAGAAAAAGTTTGGCACAAAAGTAACCCGTACCCTTAAAATTCCATGGGGAAAAGAAAGAAAGAAAGAACAAGTTTGGCACGAAAGTAACCCGTACCCTTAAAATTCCAGGGGGAAAAGAAAGAAAGAAAGAAAAAGTTTGGCACGAAAGTAACCCGTACCCTTAAAATTCCATGGGGAAAAGAAAGAAAGAAAGAAAGAACAAGTTTGGCACGAAAGTAACCCGTACCTTTAAAATTCCAGGGGGAAAAGAAAGAAAGAAAGAAAAAGTTTGGCACGAAAGTAACCCGTACCCTTAAAATTCGATGGGGAAAAAGAAAGAAAGAAAAAATTTGGCATGAAAGTAACCCGTACCCTTAAAATTCGAGGGGGGAAGAAAGAAAGAAAAAGTTTGGCACGAAAGTAACTCGTACCCTAAAAATTCCAGGGGGAAAAGAAAGAAGGAAAGAAAGAAAGAAAGAAAGAAAGAAAGAAAGAAAGAAAGAAAAAGTTTGGCACAAAAGTAACCCGTACCCTTAAAATTCCAGGGGAAAAGAAAGAAAGAAGGAAAGAAAGAAAGAAAGAAAGAAAGAAAGAAAGAAAGAAAGAAAGAAAAATTTGGCACGAAAGTAACCCGTACCCTTAAAATTCCAGGGGGAAAAGAAAGAAAGAAAGAAAAAGTTTGGCACCAAAGTAACCCGTAGCCTTAAAATTCGAGGGGGGAAAAGAAGGAAGGAAGGAAAGAACAAGTTTGGCACGAAAGTAACCCGTACCCATAAAATTCCAGGGGGAAAAGAAAGAAAGAAAGAAAGAAAAAGTTTGGCACAAAAGTAATCCGTACCTTTAAAATTCGAGGGGGAAAAAGAAAGAAAGAAAGAAAGAAAGAAAGAAAGAAGGAAAAAGTTTGGCAGGAAAGTAACCCATACCCTTAAAATTCGAGGGGGAAAAAAAAGAAAGAAAGAGAAAGTTTGGCACGAAAGTAACCCGTACCATTAAAATTCAAGGGGGGAAATAAATAAATAAATAAACAAAGAAAAAGTTTGGCACGAAAATAAGCCGCATCCTTAAAATTCTACAACGCTTAGTTTTGGAGATATTGTACAGTCTCAACTTAAATGGCCCACCTGTATAAAATTTCTTCCAAACAAAGGGAATTTCACAGGCCATTCCCATAAAAATTCAAGGTATACATTTTATTTGTCAGGTAAGTATAATTAATAAATGGTATTTTAATCAATATCATTATGCATTCTTGAGAAACTAAAAAAAAAAATTAAAATATCTCATGTAAAGGGTAGTTGGAAGTGGGGAGATTTTATTGAAAATATTCGTATCGTATATTTGGAAGATACCAAGTGTAGTATTTGTCCGTTTTCGTTTTTGAGTTATGCTGCCTCATAGACGCACACACGGAACGTTTTTAAAAATGCTTTGTTTGGATTTAAGGGGCCTCAAAACATGTATTTCCAGTGAAATTAGGTATAGAATTTTTGGATGGAATGCAGTACCTCTCTACCTATTATGCATATAGTAAAGCAAGTAAAATTGAGTTAATTATGTTTATGTGCTAGTGATGAATAAACCTGCATATCCACAGTAATGATCTAGTAATTATTTGCCTACTTGCACTAGAAACATATGACAGATGTCAGTATTTATCTATTTTGTTTGGTTTTATTTCTGCTAAAGACTGTTTTCCCATATAAAAGAAACACCTCATTGCTAAAAGTCTTTCATGCCCAATATAGAAGGGAGCTAAGTTCCACAGCAGTTAAAGAGCGTCCACAAATAAAACTGAATTTAATTTAATTGCTCAAAGTACTAGTACAGACGTGGTAAAATTATTACAGTGAACCTGACAAATTACTGCATTTTTCATTAATTAGGATACTTTAAAATGAAGCATATTCATTGTAGCCACATTTCGGTATTTAACCTTTTATGTTTGATATCTTTGGATAACATGAATGCAATATCAATAATAGAATATCTTTTTTACTTTCTCTACTACGTATAGCAAGTAGGGGAAGTATTGTATTCCACCCAAAAATTCTATACCGAGATTTCACCGGAAATATGTTTTGAGACCCCTGAATCCAAAAAAAAAAACATTTTTGAAAACATGTCGGTGTGTGTGTGTGTGTGTGTGTGTGTGTGTGTGTGTGTGTGTCTATCTGTGAACAGCATAACTCAGAAACAAACAGTCGGATAAACACCAAACTTGGTATTTAGGTTCAGTATCTTCCAGAGATGCGACACGGGAGGTTTTCAAGAAAATCCCCCCACCCCAGATTACCCTGTACATGGAACATTTTTCAAAAATTTTAATTTTCTCAAAAATGGCTAATGATTTTGATTAAAATATCATATGTTTAAGATATTTTCATGACAAATGAAATGTATATCTCGAATTTTCTGGGAATGTCTCCAAAAGTATTCTTCATTGTGAACGACTTTTGCATAACTGGTAAACCATAAGAGATAGATAAAAGTTTACTACACAAAAAATGTAGATCGCGTTAAAATACACAATTTATGTCATATACATTTTTTTTGTTAAGTGAACCATTTTCGAGATATTGCTTGTTATTCCCTTAAATTTTCCAATACTTTTTCTCAAATGGGAATTCGTTATTCATTTTTTTTACGTACTGGACATGCAAAGAGAATGGAATGCGCCAAATAGCAACCAGCTCTTAAAATATTTGACTATCGCTTAAAACCTACCATATTCCCCTTGCACCTACAGGAAAATTAACAATAAGATTAATATCTCGATTAACATGAAGCATGTGGAGAATAAGCGTTTGTAAAAATAGTTTGTACAAGAGTAGAGAAAGTCATGTGAGTGTAGCACATCAGATTTTTTCTGAAGAACTTATCATAATTTTCCAAATTTTGTCGTGATTCCTTCATCAGAATTTTAAGGCTAGCCAATAATTGCTACACTAACGTAGCTAGGCTATGAGGTATTATCTACTCTTTCCAGCTTTGATGTCTTAGATTGAAGAGATTAGGTTGTTGATGACGGTGCCCGGTCTAGAGATGCCCTCTGATTTCTGCATTGTCATAGGATTCGGAGTTTATCTCAGGGTTGGTCCTCCCCGGCGTGGAAGTATGCTGCAAATGACTGCTGATGATCAGAATACGGGAGGCAGGTTTCGGGTGCACTAAAATACTCCGATTTCATTTTTGATGACGCTGTACCGGCACTATACCCCCTACAAGATTCCGTTCGTTACTATCCCTTCGTATTCCGTTTGCAGTGCCACCGTTCCTTTGTCTGCCTTTGTCAATTATAACTTCTTAGCTAACTCCTGGGCAAGAGTAGCCCCTTATATAGGCCCTGCATATTAAGTGGAATGATCTAGAAGGGGGAGCTGCTGAAAATGGCTGAAAGGAATTTTCTGGAGCAGTAAAACTGAGGGGAAGTGGCGCATAATGGGTTCGTTGCTCGCCTAGTGTTCTGAAGGCCGGTCGATGGCCCCACCTAGGTGCCGCCCCGTGATACGCCTATCAACGGCCCGCAGGTAGCTTCGCATGCGCGGTCACAATATTTTCAAGAAATAGGCGAATGAGAATGCTTGCTCTAATAACCTGACCACGTCTGCAGGCTAGATATCTTAAGCCTGAGATTCCTTCCCTCTACAGAAAACTGCTTGTCGATATCAGTGAAAATACAGACGCTTTGAATGCCTCGCCAGTTGTAGATTTTCTTAAAGTGAAAGAAATACTGTGCTGAAACATTTTTGTTTATTTCGGGCAATAAGTTATTGTTTTATTTTCCCTTTAATCTGGGCATACTGCGCGCGTACGTGTGTGTGTATGTGTGGGTGTGATATACCACCCATTTTGTTGGTACTGATCTGAGTACTTTTATTAAAGGAACCACCGTCGTCATCATCATCATCATCAGCAGCAGTAACTTCAAAGCTTGGATTTTATCCCGTTCCGGCTTCAAGGAGTTCCTGATCTTGATCTGCGTTTGGGCGTCCTGTTCTTCTTTTCCCTTCTGATGGTCTGCATGTTATTATTTTACGTAGTGTTTCTTCTTCTTCTTCTTCTCTATCTACATGTTGCTTCCAGTTTTATCTACGTATCTGTTGTACGCTCATTTACATCAAAGATGTTTTGTTCTTGTCGATTTCTATATTTTCTTTATGTTCTGTTCTTTGCTATTCGGCAACTTTTCTAAGTTCAGCTAATTGTATCTGTTGTGTTAACATTTTTTTAGAGTCAAAGTTTCACTACTGTATGTTAAAGTTGGGAGTGTTATTGTTTTATTTAATTTAATTAATTATTCTTTTCTTGCTTTATTACTTAAAATTTTTGTATAGTCCCATGTATGTTTCAATCGATTAATTTAATGTTTAATATCTTCCTTTTGTATGTGGTATATTACACCCAGATAATTAAAATGCGTACTGCTCTGTTATTTTATTTTGTAAATCTAGTTTAGCTCTTGTATGTATTTTGCCTTCAAAAACCACTTTTATATCCAAGATCCTTATATTATACAGTACGTTCCTTAATTGACGGGCCGCGGATCACGCGTATGCGTACTCCGGCACTGTCTATTGCACTCGGGGTTTTTCGTTCTAAAGCTCCCGCACTACTTACTTATAACAAGTGAGAGTAACATACACTATGACCACTAACTTGTGTTGAAAGCGGTTTATTTGCATTTAAACATTCCTGGCAGTCTTCGTCGTTCAAGGTTGTAACTCACGAACAATAGGATTTCAATTTTAAAAGTTTAGCAGCTCTGCATCACGTCTTAGACACTTCTTTGGAGAGTGTTCGAATGATGCACCAAATTCGTCAATTTTAATCTGATAGAACATTTCTTTTTCACGTCTTAGATTTAGCGATACCGTTGTCCTTAACCCGATATTTAACAATTTCTCTACCTGGAACTGGAATACCAGGAAATTTCTCAAAAAATTGTCTATGCACCTGCCTATATGATTCGGATTTTACGTATGTATCGTACACAAGAATTCTATGTTTAAGCGTGAATTTTTCAATAGGCATTTCAGTGCCCTAGTAAACATAATCTAATGTAATTCACACGCAGATGTCTGGAATAAACTTTCACTTTTGAGGTGCACAATGAACAAACTCTGGTCTTTACAACTGAAGGCAGCAAGTGACACAATATAATACAGCTGCTAAACGTAGTCTTGATCGGGTCATTCACCGCTAGTGTGCTGTGTGAAAATACAGAGATCACTGCAGTGAAAGCGAACTTGGCATATACGCGATCTATGGCCCAGCTATAAATGAAACGCATAATACTTTGCCGCACGCTGCTAGCTGAAGATCGTGTATCTGCAAGTAACACATAGTCATCTGCAAAGAGTAGATTTCATATATATTTAGCTTTTACATTTATCCCGATGTTTATCTTGTTTTCTTCCTATATTTGTTCCAGATGTACATTAAACAACGTCGGCGATAATGCACATCCCCGATGTAACCCTATGTTTATGCCTGCCCTTGCTTTAACAGCAACCGCCCAAACATATTTTCTTATCCAGTCTACCAGAGTTCAACATCATTTAGGACAAGATGTCTGGGTATTTGCTTGTTGTGCAAGAACAATTAACAACAAAGCTGGCCGGGGATAATCTCAACCCTCACTCTACCTTCATTTGTCATCTTGAAAGATTTATTGCCGTCAGCAAGACGTTAAGCACGTGAGGAATCATTATCAGCAACGGCAGTGATGACAATTAAATATGGTTTAAGGCACATTCACTTTTAAAGTAAATCCGTGATTGTACCGCAATTTTTGCATGTTTTATCACATAATCTAGAAATCTTATCCCTACCGCCTGCCCTAATGACTTTGGAGAGCGGAAATGATGAAGAAACATGATGATATTCGTGTCTTAAAGGCACGCCCCTGAAGATTAATGAAGAAAAAAATCCTTAAGTAATAGACATGCAGACAGTTTCTAAGAAATTAAATGAAGGATATCAATCTAAAACGTTCGTTCCTTTAGGCCAAAGAAAGTAAGTTCCGGTTCCTTATATCCGTTATGTTGAACCTGCTCCAAAATAATGAGAAATCGACTGGCAATATCTGCAGGAATATAATTTGAAAAATGCGCAAGCTTTAAATCCGCCCAAAGGGCGAGGCTCGGAATGATTTTAGTTAAACGAAATTTACGTAATGAAAATTTGTGCTAGCTGTGTTCATTTCCTCCGTGCTCATCACCTGATATTAGTATACTTAGTCCATTTTATGAAGACAACCTAGATAAAGATTTTATGAGTTTCTTTATGCATCAACTGTTGTCAGAATGTAAACACCGTTGCTGTTTCTCGAAAACTTTGTAGCCAGCATGTTGTTTGTAAAAGATATAAAACACTCAAACGACTTTATGCATTATACGGAGTGATTTATAAAGAACTGACACACTTCTTTCTTTAATTATTCGTTCGAAATTCACTCAGTGCCCCCATTTTAGCACCAAATTAAGCAGAATGTTCTGGAGTTTTGATTGTTTGTCACTAGGTGCGCAGATGTTCATTTTTTATTCGTAATTGTTAGTTTTATTGTCGGCAACTGCTTCTGAGATTTTGTTCTAGTCAACGTGAAAATGGAGTACACATTAAATGAACGACTCTTCCTTCTAAAGCAATACTGAATTACGAATTCAATTACAGCTACTCAAGGGGCATACCACAGATAATTTGGTGTTCGGAATCCTCCACAAAGAAACGCAATACTGGGACTGCAAAATAAATTGGAAAAACTGGATCTCTGGTCAGTGAAAAAGGCAAAACCCGTTCATCTAGGCTTCCCACTGGATCAGTCACCCAAAAAATCATTAAGAGTTTGTCGCAGGAGACAGGGTACAGTCACTCAATGTGTCAGAGAGCTGTGAAAAGTGCAGGCCTAAAGCCGTATAGGATTACGGTTGTCCATCAGTTACAGGAACCAGATAAGGATAGACGACTGAATTATTGTCGTTGGTTTCAGGCGCTCATTGTGCAAAATCCTGCCATATTGTCCATCACATAGTTCACAGATGAAGCATGGTTTCATTTATCCGGCTATTGGGCCAGCGAAAATTCACATGTTATTCATGAAGCTACTTAAGCACCCGGTTAAAATCGGAGTTTGGTGCGCAATATCCGCACAGAGAATAGTGGGACCAATCTTTTTTTTTAAAACAATATGAACACTGCAGAGCACCGACGGATTTTCATGGAGTTTGCTGAGCAACTAGACGATATAGAGCTGAGTCAAGGATATTTTCAGCAGTACGGCGCTACATTCCATACATCAAATGAATCCATGCCACTAATTACAAGTTTCTTTGACGACCGGATAATTTCCAAGAACCTGTGGCCACCGAGATCTCCGGATTTGACATCGCCGGACTTCTTTCTATGGGGTTACTTAAAAGACAGGGTTTATGCCACACGTTCCCAGATATTGGACGAAGCACAACATTACACAGGAGATTCAAACTATTGACAACGGAGTCCTCCAACGAGTGGCCAGTAACATGAAACAACGTGTTGAGTTGTGTCTTATGCAGGATGTAGGACATTTTCAACATTTACTATAGAGGTAAATAATCTCCTAAAATTTCTCTGTATTTCAGGTATAATAAGTTGTTGCTAGCATAACTCGTTTTGAAACAACTAAAGAAATAAATGTGTCGGTTCTTCATAAATCACCGTGCCATATTATTAATATACAAAGTAATTATTATATCACCGGGCAAGATGGCTCGGCGATAACATGTGAGACTTGCATTCGGGGGGTCTCGGGTTCGATTCTCATATGGCCGGTCAATCCAATGTTGGGTTTTTTCGTGGTTTTGCCAGATCTTAGGCAAATGCTGAGATATTTCACTTCTATCATGAAGTGGGATAGTGAGTTATGATAAAGATAAATGTTAACGGAACTGAGTAGGAAATTAATTAAATTAATTAGAAGTGAAAAAGTATTTAAAATGAAGGTATGAAGTAGATGTAGTAGAAGTTAAAAATGTAGAAGCGTGATGAATATGGTAAAGAATAAAAAATAGTATGATATTTGAGTATAATCACTCAATACGGACAGTCAAAAGGACGCTGTGTAACAAGGTATGTAAAGAAACAATTTTGAAGTTTTATCAAGTCCTGGCGATTCCAGTTCTGATAGAGGCAGAAGTATGGACCCTCACAAGTAAATACAGAGGGTGCCAAAAATGTATGTACACTTTGATAGGAGATAACTATTTAATATATTTCAAAGTTGGACCGAAAAACAACTGTAATGTGTAGTATGATGTTCTGTACACAGGTATGACTCACATACGTTATACTAATTGTGTAATTAGTAATTGTGATTGGCTTGCAAAACAGACGCTAATGTTGGCGCGATTTAGTAACCAATAGTAGCTCTATTATAATGTTTAGGCATATCGGGGTGAGGAAGTATAAATTCTTGAGCCAAAAGCAAGTATCGCGCAGTTCTACAGAATCATTCACGAGGTACACATCACGCAGTTATCAGAAATCTCTCGCGAGGTACACATCACGTAGTTCTAAAGAATCATTCACGAGATACACGTCGCGCAGTCTTGAGGAATCTCTCGTGAAGTGAATGTCATACCGTTTGGATGAATCTCTCGCGTCGTAAAGTTAGTTACAAAATGTGAAGTACGCGATAACTATTACGACAGTAATTACATTCGTAAATATAACAGTTTCAGTCAGGCGTGTATAAAGATTACAGATGTGAACTATTAATTAAGTGTGACGGCAATAAAAGTGTAAAAACAAATTCTTTTATCAGTGTTATCTTTTAGTAACAACTCCTTTCCGTTTACACGCCCTGCTTAGAGATATTTGCTCGACTGAGTAATAATAGCTAGCCGGAGGACAAAGAACTCAAATTTTAAAAATAATAAAACAATAACAGGCGCTCAGCAAATAAGATAACACGACAGATTAATGTGACAAGTTGTTGCTTTATCGAAAACATTCGGCCCTTCTTGGCGACCGCTTAGCTTTTGCGGAAAGCTTGTCAGAAGATATTGCGAACGTGATGAAAAAAATCTGATGTGTTACACTCACATGACTTTCTCTACTCTTGTACAATCTAATTTTACAAACGCCTTTTCTCCATATGCTTCATGTTAATCGAGATATCGAGATGTCAATCTTATTGGTAATTTTCTTGTAGATGCAAGGGAAATATGGTAGCTTTTAAGCGATAGTCAAATATTTTAACGCTGGTTGCTATGTGGCGCATTCCATTCTCTTTGCATGTCAAGGACATAAAAAAAACGAATAACGAATTTGAGAAAAAGTATAAGTATTGGAAAATTTAAGGAAACAACAAGCAATATCTCGAAAACGGTTCACTCAAGAAAAGAAATGTATATGACATACGTTGTGTATTTTAACCGATCTACATTTTTTGTGTAGTAAAAGTTTGTCTATCTCTTATGGTTTACCAGTTATGCAAAAGTCGTTCACAATGAAGAATACTTTTGGGGACATTCCCAGAAAATTCGAGATATACATTTCATTTCTCATAACATTATCTTAAACATATGATATTTTCATCCAAATCGTTAGAGCCCTTTTTGAGAAAATTAAAATTTTCGAAAAATGTTCCATGTAAAGGGTAGTCTGGGGTGGGGGGATTTTCTTGAAAACCTTCGTGTCGCATCTCTGGAAGATACTGAACCTAAATACCAAGTTTGGTGTTTATCCGACTGTTCGTTTTGAGTTATGCTGTTCACAGACACACAGACACACAGACACACACACGGACATGTTTCCAAAAATGCTTTTTTTGGATTCAGGAGGTCTCAAAACATGTATTTCCGGTGAAATCTCGGTATCGATTTTTTGGGTGGAATGCAATACTTCCCCTACTTACTATACGTAGTAGAGAAAGTAAAAAAATCTGATGTGTTACACTCACATGACTTTCTCTACTCCTGTACAAACTATTTTTACAAACGCTTATTCTCCATATGCTTCATGTTAATGGAGATATCGAGATGTCAATCTTATTGATAAGTTTCTTGTAGATGCAAGGGGAATATGGTAGGTTTTAAGCGATAGTCAAATATTTTAACGCTGGTTGTTATGTGGCGCATTCCATTCTCTTTGCATGTCCAGGACATAAAAAAATGAATAACGAATTTGAGAAAAAGTATAAGTATTGGAAAATTTAAGGGAATAACAAGCAATATCTCGCAAACGGTTCACTCAACAAAAGAAATGTATATGACATAAATTGTGTATTTTAACGCGATCTACATTTTTTCTATAGTAAAATTTTTTCTATCTCTTATGGTTTACCAGTTATGAAAAAGTCGTTCGTAATGAAGAATACTTTTGGAGACATTCCCAGAAAATTCGAGATATACATTTTAATTATCATGACAATATCTTAAACATATGATATTTTAATCATAATCGTTAGAGCCGTTTTTGAGAAAATTAAAATTTTCGAAAAATGTTCCATGTAAACGGTAGTCTGGGGTGGGGGCATTTTCTTGAAAACCTTCGTGTCGCATCTCTGGAAGATACTGAACCTAAATACCAAGTTTGGTGTTTATCCGACTCTTCGTTTTTGAGTTATGCTGTTCACAGACACACAGACACACAGACAGACACACACACGGACATGTTTCCAAAAATGCTTTTTTTTAATTCAGTGAGTCTCAAAACATGTATTTCCGGTGAAATCTCGGTATCGAAATTTTGGGTGGAATACAATACTTCCCCTACTTACTATACGTAGTAGAGAAAGTAAAAATGAATAACGCATTTGAGAATAATCTGATGTGTTACACTCACATGACTTTCTCTACTCTTGTACAATCTATTTTTACAAACGCCTATTCTCCATATGCTTTATGTTAATCGAGATATCGAGATGTCAATCTTATTGCTAATTTTCTTGTAGATGCAAGGGGAATATGGTAGCTTTTAAGCGATGGTCAAATATTTTAACGCTGGTTGCTATGTGTCGAATTCCATTCTCTTTGCAAGTCCAGGACATAAAAAAATGAATAACGAATTTGAGAAAAAGTATAAGTATTGGAAAATTTAAGGGAATAACAAGCAATATCTCGAAAACGGTTCACTCAACAAAAGAAATGTATATAACATAAGTTGTGTATTTTAACGAGATCAACATTTTTTGTGTAGTAAAATTTTGTCTATCTCTTATGGTTTACCAGTTATGCAAAAGTCGTTCACAATGAAGAATACTTTTGGAGACATTCCCAGAAAATTCGAGATATACATTTCATTTCTCATGGCATTATCTTAAACATATGATATTTTAAACAAAATCGTTAGAGCCATTTTTGAGAAAATTAAATTTTTCGAAAAATGTTCCATGTAAAGGGGAGTCTGGGGTGGGGGGATTTTCTTGAAAACCTTCGTGTCGCATCTCTGGAAGATACTGAACCTAAATACCAAGTTTGGTGTTTATCCGACTGTTCGTTTTTGAGTTATGCTGTTCACACACACACAGACACACACACAGACACACACAGACACACACACACACAGACACACAGACACACACACGGACATGTTTCCAAAAATGCTTTTTTTGGATTCAGGAGGTCTCAAAACATGTATTTTCGGTGAAATCTCGGTATCGAATTTTTGGGTGGAATGCAATACTTCCCCTACTTACTATACGTAGTAGAGAAAGTAAAAAGTATAAGTATTGGAAAATTTAAGGAAATAACAAGTAATATCTCGAAAACGGTTCACTCAACAAAAGAAATGTATATGACATAAGTTGTGTATTTTAACGCGATCTACATTTTTTGTGTAGTAAAATTTTGTCTATCACTTATGGTTTACCAGTTATGCAAAAGGCGTTCACAATGAAGAATACTTTTGGAGACATTCCCAGAAAATTCGAGATATACATTTCATTTCTCATGACATTATCTTAAACATATGATATTTTCATCAAAATCATTAGAGCCATTTTTGAGAAAATTAAAATTTTCGAAAAATGTTCATCTAAAGGGTAGTTTGGAGTGGGGGGATTTTCTTGAAAACCTTCGTGTCGCATCTCTGGAAGATACTGAACCTAAATACCAAGTTTGGTGCTTATCCGACTGTTCGTTTTTGAGTTATGCTGTTCACAGACACACACACACACACACACACACACGGACATGTTTCCAAAAATGCTTTTTTTGGATTCAGGAGATCTCAAAACGTATATTTCCTGTGAAATCTCGGTATCGAATTTTTGGGTGGAATGCAATACTTCCCCTACTTACTATACGTAGTAGAGAAAGTAAAAAAAATCTGATGTGTTACACTCACATGACTTTCACTACTCTTGTACAAACTATTTTTACAAACGCTTATTCTCCATATGCTTTATGTTAATCGAGATATCGAGATGTTAATCTTATTGCTAATTTTCTTGTAGATGCAAGGGGAACATGGTAGCTTTTAAGCGATAGTCAAATTCTTTAAGCGCTGGTTGCTATGTGGAGCATTCCATTCTGTTTGCATATCCAGGACATAAAAAAATCTGATGTGTTACACTCACATGACTTTCTCTACTCTTGTACAATCTATTTTTACAAACGCCTATTCTCCATATGCTTTATGTTAATCGAGATATCGAGATGTCAATCTTATTGCTAATTTTCTTGTAGATGCAAAGGGAATATGGTAGCTTTTAAGCGATGGTCAAATATTTTAACGCTGGTTGCTATGTGTCGAATTCCATTCTCTTTGCAAGTCCAGGACATAAAAAAATGAATAACGAATTTGAGAAAAAGTATAAGTATTGGAAAATTTAAGGGAATAACAAGCAATATCTCGAAAACGGTTCACTCAACAAAAGAAATGTATATAACATAAGTTGTGTATTTTAACGAGATCTACATTTTTTGTGTAGTAAAATTTTGTCTATCTCTTATGGTTTACCAGTTATGCAAAAGTTGTTCACAATGAAGAATACTTTTGGAGACATTCCCAGAAAATTCGAGATATACATTTCATTTCTCATGACATTATCTTAAACATATGATATTTTAAACAAAATCGTTAGAGCCATTTTTGAGAAAATTAAAATTTTCGAAAAATGTTCCATGTAAAGGGTAGTCTGGGGTGGGGGGATTTTCTTGAAAACCTTCGTGTCGCATCTCTGGAAGATACTGAACCTAAATACCAAGTTTGGTGTTTATCCGACTGTTCGTTTTTGAGTTATGCTGTTCACAGACACACACACACACAGACACACACACACACAGACACACACACACACACACAGACACACACACACACACAGACACACACACGGACATGTTTCCAAAAATGCTTTTTTTGGATTCAGGAGGTCTCAAAACATGTATTTCCGGTGAAATCTCGGTATCGAATTTTTGGGTGGAATGCAATACTTCCCCTACTTACTATACGTAGTAGAGAAAGTAAAAATGAATAACGAATTTGAGAAAAAGTAAAATCTGACGTGTTACACTCACATGACTTTCTCTACTCTTGTACAATCTAATTTTACAAACGCCTATTCTCCATATGCTTCATATTAATCGAGATATCGAGATGTCAATCTTATTGGTAATTTTCTTGTAGATGCAAGGGAAATATGGTAGCTTTTAAGCGATAGTCAAATATTTTAACGCTGGTTGCTATGTGGCGCATTCCATTCTCTTTGCATGTCCAGGACAAAAAAAATGAATAACGAATGTGAGAAAAAGTATAAGTATTGTAAAATTTAAGGAAATAACAAGCAATATCTCGAAAACGGTTCACTCAACAAAAGAAATGTATTTGACATAAGTTGTGTATTTTAACGCGATCTACATTTTTTGTGTAGTAAAATTTTGTCTATCTCTTATGGTTTACCAGTTATGCAAAAGTCGTTCACAATGAAGAATACTTTTGGAGACATTCCCAGAAAATTCGAGATATACATTTCATTTCTCATGATATTATCTTAAACATATGATATTTTCATCAAAATCGTTAGAGCCATTTTTGAGAAAATTAAAATTTTCGAAAAATCTTCCATGTAAAGGGTAGTCTGGGGTGGGGGGATTTTCTTGAAAACCTTCGTGTCGCATCTCTGGAAGATACTGAACCTAAATACCAAGTTTGGTGCTTATCCAACTGTTCGTTTTTGAGTTATGCTGTTCACAGACACACACACAGACACACACACAGACACACACACACAGACACACACACGGACATGTTTCCAAAAATGCTTTTTTTGGATTCAGGAGGTCTCAAAACATGTATTTCCGGTGAAATCTCGGTATCGAATTTTTGGGTGGAATGCAATACTTCCCCTACTTTCTATACGTAGTAGAGAAAGTAATAAGTACTGGAAAATTTAAGGGAATAACAGGCAATATCTTGAAAATGGTTCACTCAACTAAAACCACGTATATGACATAAATTGCGTATTTTAACACGATCTACATTTTTTGTGTAGTGATATTTTGTCTATCTCTTATGGTTTACCAGTTATGCAAAAGTCGTTCACAATGAAGAATACTTTTGGAGACATTACCAGAAAATTCGAGATATATATTTCATTTCTCATGAGAATATCTTAAACATATGATATTTTAATCAAAATCGTTAGAGCCATTTTTGAGAAAATTAAAATTTTCGAAAAATGTTCCATGTAAAGGGTAGTTTGGGGTGGGGGGATTTTCTTGAAAACCTTAGTGTCGCATCTCTGGAAGATACTGAACCTAAATACCAAGTTTGGTGTTTATCCGACTGTTCGTTTCTGGGTTATGCTGTTCACAGACACACAGACACACACACAGACACACACACAGACACACACACGGACATGTTTCCAAAAATGCTTTTTTTGGATTCAGGGAGTCTCAAAACATGTATTTCCAGTGAAATCTCGGTATCGAATTTTTGGGTGGAATACAATACTTCTCCTACTTACTATACGTAGTAGGGAAAGTAAAAATCTGATGTGTTACACTCACATGACTTTCTCTACTCTTGTACAAACTATTTTTACAAACGCTTATTCTCCATATGCTTCATGTTAATGGAGATATCGAGATGTCAATCTTATTGATAATTTTCTTGTAGATGCAAGGGGAATATGGTAGGTTTTAAGCGATAGTCAAATATTTTAACGCTGGTTGCTATGTGACGCATTCCATTCTCTTTGCATGTCCAGGACATAAAGAAATCTGATGTGCTACACTCACATGACTTTCTCTACTCTTGTACGAACTATTTTTACAAACGTTTATTCTCCATATGCTTCATGTTAATCGAGATATCGAGATGTCAATCTTATTGCTAATTTTCTTGTAGATGCAAGGGGAACATGGTAGGTTATAAGCGATAGTCAAATCTTTTAAGCGCTGGTTGCTATGTGGCGCATTCTATTCTTTTTGCATATCCAGGACATAAAAAATTGAATAACGAATTTGAGAAAAAGTATAAGTATTGGAAAATTTAAGGAAATAACAAGCAATATCTGGAAAATAGTTCACTCAACTAAAAAACTGAATATGACATAAACATTTTTTGTGTAGTAAAATTTTGTCTAACTCTTATGGTTTACCAGTTATGCAAAAGTCGTTCACAATAAAGAATACTTTTGGAGATATTCCCAGGAAATTCAAGATATACATTTTATTTGTCATAAAAATATCTTAAACATATGATATTTAAATCAAAATCGTTATAGCCATTTTTGAGAAAATTAAAATTTTCGAAAAATCTTCCATGTAAAGGGTACTCTGGGGTGGGGGGATTTTCTTAAAAACCTTCGTGTCGCATCCTTGGAAGATACTGAACCCAAATACCAAGTTTGGTGCTTATCCCACTGTTCGTTTCTGAGTTATGCTGTTCACAGACACACAGACAGACACACAGACACATAGACACACACACGGACATGTTTCCAAAAATGCTTTTTTTGGATTCAGGGGGTCTCAAAACATGTATTTCCGGTGAAATCTCGGTATCGAAATTTTGGGTGGAATACAATACTTCCTCTACTTACTATGCGTAGTAGAGAAAGTAAAAATGAATAAGGAATTTGAGAAAAAGTATAAGTATTGGAAAATTTAAGGGAAGAACAAGCAATATCTCGCAAACGGTTCACTCAACAAAAGAAATGTATATGACATAAATTGTGTCTTTTAACGCGATCTACATTTTTCGTGTAGTAAAATTTTGTCTATCTCTTATGGTTTACCAGTTATGAAAAAGTCGTTCATAATGAAGAATACTTTTGGAGACATTCCCAGAAAGTTCGAGATATACATTTGATTTGTCATGACAATATCTTAAACATATGATATTTTAATCAAAATCGTTAGAGCCGTTTTTGAGAAAATTAAAATTTTCGACAAATGTTCCATGTAAAGGGTAGTCTGGGGTGGGGGGATTTTCTTGAAAACCTTCGTGTCGCATCTCTGAAAGATACTGAACCTAAATACCAAGTTTGGTGTTTATCCGACTCTTCGTTTTTGAGTTATGCTGTTCACAGACACACAGACACACAGACAGACACACACACGGACATGTTTCCAAAAATGCTTTTTTTGGATTCAGGAGATCTCAAAATATGTATTTCCTGTGAAATCTCGGTATCGAATTTTTGGGTGGAATGCAATACTTCCCCTACTTACTATACGTAGTAGAGAAAGTAAAAATATGGCTAACGGAATGTCGCGAAGCAAGGAAAATGTAGCTAAAGTGGATTATACGAGTTTAGACGCGCAGATATACGGCTGTTCTGTGCCTACGGCTACGCCCTATCGTCGCTCCGTAGCTGCGGCCCTTGCAACTTAGGGCCCATGATGTTACAATTTTGGCAGCAGAATGCCAACGACAGCAACGCTAACATGATGCAAGTGCGCGTGTTACATATTGATAGCGAAAGTGCTCCCTACCCACATACGGAATAATGACTCTGCTTCCATAGTACTTGCACAACTACCTTCAACGTTTTGAGTAAACACTTTTATTCTAGTTAAAGTGGTTTGGTACAATGTACATTTACTATTGGACACGTCATAAACAATAATAGGTTTTTGCAATATATACAATATGTTTTACACTATATACAATAGGTCTTTACATGCTAAATACTTTGGTTATTGACATATATTTGTGTTCAAGGTAATCATTGATAGAATAAAAAGAGTGGTTAATTAGATGTGCCTTGAGACTGGATTTCAGCTGGTTTACTTTTTAACTGCCTTGATATTACTTGGTAAATTATTGTAAAATTGAATGCCAGAGTATAAAATGTTTTTTTGATAGAGCGAGGAGTCGTGATGTCACTAACGCTACGGGCGGCTGTTGGACATATATATATTACTTTCTCTACTACGTATAGTAAGTAGGGGAAGTATTGTATTCCACCCAAAAATTTGATACCGAGATTTCACCGGAAATACATGTTTTGAGACCCCCTGAATCCAAAAAAATAATTTTTGGAAACATGTCCGTGTGTGTGTCTGTGTGTCTATCTATGAACAGCATAACTCAGAAACGAGCAGTCGGATAAATACCAAACTTGGTGTTTAGGTTCAGTATCTTCCAGAGATGCGACACGAAGGTTTCCAAGAAAATCCCCCCACCCCAGATTACCCTTTACATGGAAGATTTTTCGAAAATTTTAATTTTCTCAAAAATGGTTCTAACGATTTTGATTAAAATATTATATGTTTAAGATATATTCATGAAAATAAAATGTATATCTTGAATTTTCTCGGAATGTCTCCAAAAGTATTCTTCATTGTGAACGACTTTTGCATAACTGGTAAACCATAAGAGATAGACAAAATTTTACTACACAAAAAATGTAGATCGCGTTAAAATACACAATTTATGTCATATACATTTTTTGTTGAGTGAGCCATTTTCGAGATATTGCTTGTTATTCCCTTAAATTTTTCAATACTTATTTTCTAAAATGGGAATTCGTTATTCATTTTTTTGTCTTGGATATGCAAAGAGTATATTAATCTGTGGCAAAGGGAATGGTGCTGCACCTAGTAACCAGCTATTAAGAGATATGTATGTGCTTAAAGGCTACTGTATTTCTATATTGCCCTTGTAAATATATATTCCCCTTACATCTACAAGAAAATTAGCAATAAGATAGAGTCTGCAAATGTTTATCTCGATTAACATGAAGTAGATGGAGAATAAGCGTTTGTAAAAATAGTTTGTACAAGAGTAGAGAAAGTCATGTGATTGTAACACATCAGATTTTTCTTGTGACCTACTTATTTATAAAATATTGAGTGAACTTTCTTATTTCATTGTGAATGAAGCCTAACAATTGCAGGCATTCGAGACAAATTTGAGACTCATAGTACCGTATGCGATGCTCACAAGTGTAGATCTGATAAACCTCGCTCTGCGCGCACAGCAACAAGTCCGCGTCCTCGGCTATGGTTTTGGAACGTTTTGAAGCACTCACTGCAGAAATCTACAAAGCAATGTGCACGTGAAACTTCTTCCAGGGCACTGGGTAGGATAAAGAGATCCGATTGAGTTTCCACCACGTTCTTCGGATCTAACTCCGTCGGACTTCTACCTATGGGGGAACTCTTAAAGATGTTGTATACCTAGAAAACCGGCTACACTGACAGCACTTCCGGAAGAAATTGAAACACCATGTGCTGCAGTCGCTGAGGACACGTTGCTCGATCAGTAGTCCAAGAAGTGTATCGACGCCGATGGTGAGCATTTTGAGCAATATTGTAATTGTAAAAGTCTAAGAGAAGTGCTCATTTTCTTAGACTGGCTGTTTGTATGAATTCAGCTTTGTTATGTTAACACAGTTTTTTTTCTTTGCTTGAAGTGTGTATACATTTTTGGCACCCTCTGTATAAACAAAGGATTGAGACACGTGAAATGAAATTGCTGCGTCCAAAGGCTGGATACACTCTGCTGGATCATCAAACGGATGAAGATATATTGCGGTGCTCTGCCCGGTTTTGGGGGGCCCCTCTAATGTGTACTTTTACCTTTTAGAGTTAGGCTAAGAAAGGAAGAGAGAGGAGTTTGGTACTCGGCCAAGGCTAATGCGCCTTCTATACCTCTGGAAAGAAGGGCTGACGCGAAAGGTGGCCGGTATGACTGTGACAGGCGCAGCTCAGCGGGATCCCTATCATTTCCAGAATGAGCAACCCCGGATATCCTTTCAATGTCCCCACCATAGAACGGACAGTTTCGGGCTGAAGATCCCGTGCTGGAGGCGGAGCAGTTCTCTGCATAAGGCATACCCACTGCATGAGCCATACGCCAACGATCATCCTTGCAATCCTGAAAGATTAAAGGAAGTGAAATAAGAGGAAATGAGGGATAGGAAACTTCGTGGAAGTATACAATCCACCCCAACCATGCATTTCGTGGGAAAATCACGAAAACTCCATGGTCAGTGTGGCCGGTTTAACGGAAATCGAAACCGAAACATTACAACTTGAGCCATCCCAGTCAGTTAATGTGTAAGTTTATAATCGATTTAATGAACCGGATTTCTCTAGAGAAATTTAAATTCCGGAGCTGTTTTCATTTAGTTTGTAGATTTGAAGCAGCTAAAGGAGGCTTCCCATACAAAACATTAAGAACTCATAAATCTCAGCTTAAGATAACGGAAGCCTCTTGTTTTCTCACCTCTAATCAGTTCTTTAATATTATTCCATTCCAAACTCTAAAATTTAAATAGAAATATCTGCTTTGTTACATTCACGTGACTCTTTCTAACCTCTATCATTTGTTAGTGGGTCTACAAACTATTCTTACAAAAGTTTATTACTTTCTCTACTACGTATAGTAAGTAGGGGAAGTATTGTATTCCACCCAAAAATTCGATACCGAGATTTCACTGGAAATACATGTTTTGAGACACCCTGAATCCAAAAAAAGCATTTTTGGAAACATGTCCGTGTGTGTGTCTGTGTGTCTGATTTTGAACAGCATAACTCAGAAACGAACAGTCGGATAAACACCAAACTTGGTATTTAGGTTTAGTATCTTTCAGAGATGCGACACGAAGGTTTTCAAGAAAATCCCCCCACCTTAGATTACCCTTTACATGGAACATTGTTCGAAAATTTTAATTTTCTCAAAAATGGCTCTAACGATTTTGATTAAAATATCATATGTTTAAGATATTTTTATGACAAATAAAATGTATATCTTGAATTTCCTGGGAATGTCTCCAAAAGTTTTCTCCAATGTGAACGACTTTTGCATAACTGGTAAACCATAAGAAATAGACAAAACTTTACTACACAAAGAATGTAGATCGCGTTAAAATACACAATTTATGTCATATACATTTTTTTTGTTGAGTGAACCATTTTCGAGATATTGCTTGTTATTCCCCTAAATTTTTCAATACTTATTTTCTCAAATGGGAGTTCGTTATTCATTTTTTTGTCTTGGATATACAAAGAGTTATAATCTGTGGCAAAGGGAATGGTGCTGCACCTAGCAACCAGCTATTAAGAGATATGTATGTGCTTAAAGGCTACTGTTTTTCTATATTGCCCTTGTAAATATATTTTCCCCTTACATCTACAAGAAAATTAGCAATAAGATAGAGTCTGCAAATGTTTATCTCGATTAACATGAAGTAGAAGGAGAATAAGCGTTTGTAAAAATAGTTTGTACAAGAGTAGAGAAAGTCATGTGAGTGTAACACATCAGATTTTTTTCTACCTACTTCATTTTAATCGAAATAAACCTTTGCAGAAATAGCTACATTACACATTTCGTTATAGATACAAAGGGAACAGCGATAGTAAATGTTTAACAACTGGACGATATGCTGCCCTTTAAATTCCATACTGTTTCCATGCAATCGTGAGAAACAACTGAAAATCGACAGGACTTAAACAGAATGACAAAGTATTGAACAAAGCGAACCGTTAATAATGAATATCTCGGAAATAGCTGATGCCACAAAAAGAGTTATTTTAAATAAATATTTTTGTGTAGCACGTTTTCGTCTATCGCTTAACATTTACCAGTTACACAAGTTTGTACAACACTCCATCCAAATGAAGGGATATTCCCAGAAAATTAAAGATTTACATCTTATTTTCCACGTAAATGTATTTAATATATGGTATCTTAAACAATATCGTTAGTGCTAGTTTTTATAAAATTAAAACTGTCGAAAAATGCTCCATATAAAGAGTAATTTGGATTGGAGGGATTTTCTTCAAAACCTTCGTGTCGCATCTTTGGAAGGTACTGAACTCAAGTACTAAGTTTGGTATTGATCCGACTTTTCGTTTTTCAGTAGGCTGTCTACAGACACACACACGGACCTTTTCCTAAAAATACATTTTGTGGATTCAAGGGGCTCATAACATGTACACATTTCCCGTGAAATCTTGGTATCAATTTTTGGGTGGAATGCAATACCTTCTGTACCTACTAGCTACGTGGTAGAGAAAGTAAAAAATCTGATGTGTTACACTCACATGACTTTCTCTACTCTTGTACAAACTATTTTTACAAAAGCTTATTGTCCATATGCTTCATGTTAATCGAGATATTAATCTTATTGCTAATTTTCTTGTAGATGCAAGGGAAATTGGTAGCCTTTAAGCAACAGTCAAATATTTTAAGAGGTGGTTGCTATGTGGAGTATTCCATTCTCTTTGCATTACCAAGACAAAAAAAATGAATAACGAATTTGAGAAGAAGTATAAGTATTGGAAAATGTAAGGGAATAACAAGCAATATCTCGAAAATGGGTCACTCAACAAAAAAAATGTATATGACATAAATTGTGTATTTTTATGCGATCTATATTTTTGTGTAGTAAAATTTTTTCTATCTCTTATGGTTTACCAGTTATACAAAATCGTTCTCAATGAAGAATAGTTTTGGAGAGATTCCCAGAAAATTCGGGATATACATTTCATTTGTCATGAAAATATCTTAAACATTTGATGTTTTAATCAAAATCGTAGAGACATTTTTGAGAAAATTAAAATTTTCGAAAAATGTTCCATGTAAAGGGTAATCTGGGGTGGGGGGATTTTTTTGAAAACCTTCGTGTCGCATCTCTGGAAGATACTGAACCTAAATACCAAGTTTGGTATTTATCAGACTGTTCGTTTCTGAGTTATGCTGTTCACAGGCACACACACACAGACATGTTTCCAAAAATGCTTTTTTTGGATTCAGGGGGTCTCAAAACATGTATTTCCGGTGAAATCTCGGTATCGAATTTTTGGGTGGAATACAATACTTCCCTTACTTACTATACGTAGTAGAGAAAGTAAAAATAAATTTGCTTCATACAAACAATGGGAGAATCGCTGTATGTCCAACTGTACATTAGTAGTGCTTCCGTATAGCTTGATGCCATACCACTAACTTTCTGCTGTCACTTCAATGAAAAGTCACGATTGCCGTGTGACTTGGCCAGGACTGTTTCTTCTCTTAAGAGTGCTTGATAGGGCAGTTTACATGCAAGGGTAAGGTGCGTGACATACACAACCTACATTCTTCTAAACAGCACTCTACATAAATGGGAACCTTAATCTGTAGAACTTGCATTTTCAAAAGGCCATGAAGTCACTTGATTCATAGATATATGTCCAATTAGAAAGTCATGCTTTTATTGTTTCGCCTTGACTGAAGAGAACATTACATCGAAGGCTTAGGTTACTTTGAAGGTCTGAAACGTACTCAGGAGAGTGTGGGGTCTTTAATCTAGGATTTTCCTTGCCTTGTAACACGAATAAACCACTTTAGTACTTTATATGTATATGCTGTTTTAACGCAGATGTTATAAAGAGACTCAACATGCATGGCACCGATACAGAAATCAATCTTCGGATCGGGATGATCGGGGAAGAGAGAAAGAGAGATGTGTGATCCCTTATTCTTGTAGTGCTGTAAAGTTGTCTTTACTAGTGTTGGGCGTTAATACCTGACAAGAAAATATGAGATAACTTGCATACCAGTCTTATTTCCTATAGGGAAGGTGTTCCCACTCCTTTAGGTGCCTTGGTATGGACGCTGCGTACCCCTAGGACTCGTAGCACTTCTGGGGTTACTAGAAGTACATCGGGCCGAACGTCTGAGTCCCTATCTTTGGGAAGTCGTTGTTCGGATTGGGTTGGACTCGACGGGGCAGTGCTCTCGATAGCCGTGGGAAGTTGGGTATTTCTGGACAGTGATGTCCAGGGGCGTATTGTGAGAAGACATAATTTCCTCCGGTACCAAGCTGCGAGGCAGTGTACTTTGGGGTTGACGCGCGCAAGTGGCATATCCAATTCCATTCCTGCGCAAGCGGGGGGCCTTTTTAGGAAACAAGTATTGGCCTAATGGAAAAACCCACGAAACGAGAGTCTCTGGGATGACGCCTACCCTGGTGCTAGAAGGAGAGCTTGGCACTGGGTAGATCTTTGCTCAACATTCCAGCCCTACTGCTACAAAGAAACCGTACTTTCGTCATACCTAGACCATTCATGCACACTCAGCTTTCTGTCTGGCTTTATGGAATCATCTCCATCCACATAAGAGGGTTCCTTTATGAGAAGCTTGTACACAGAGCACCAAATAAAATCTTCGGCGTATTTTGTATCTTTTCTGGGGTCTTTTGAGGCGTGTCCTTCACCTTACCTATCGCATAGCGTGGGACTTGATAACACAGCAATAAGGGAGAAAAGAGGGGAGGTTAATGCCTTTGCTTTTTCTGATGTTATTGAAGCCAAAACATGTTTATTGTCTCAGAACCAGTCATGCCGTATACTAATGAAATTACTCGTGGACGTATCGTGGGTATGTGGGAGGCTAGTCGCACTGTTACAAAAATTGCAACGGTAGTGCATAAAAGTGTTTTTATAGTAAATTACTGGATAAATATTCCAGGAAAGTGGGGAAGACGGTCTACATACTCTCAGAAAGTGGGCAATCCCCGTAAAACATCCGCAGATGAAGATATTCGTTTACTAAATACAAATTACTCTTTTGTTATAATTGACTGACCATTTTTAGAAACTAGAGATAAATATGTATATGTATATGGTTTACCGAATACGACTTACATATGATGGCAAAAAATTGTGTTATATTTTTGTCTATAATTATATTCCTATAACACTAGCCTACATTTTCAAACTTTTTGTCAGATAATTTCTTAAAAGTAGGTGTTCTTGAATAAAGTTTTTATGCTGATTCCAGAAATAACTTCCGTTTTTTCCTGTCACGTCAGGTTTTTACACAAAATAAGAAGTAACGTTTTGACAATTTTACTAATGAGCGTAGAAAAGTATTCAAATACCATTTCACGCAAGGCTAGTTTATATTCAAGAAACATTTTAAGAATACTCTCAAGAACTCCCCTATTTATTTTATGACTACATTTTAACAAAACAAGAAGCCAAAGTGTTTCATTTAATTTTTTTCAAACTTTCTCTTCTTTGACTTCCTTGCAGATCCTTGAAGATGACTGTCCCTCCTCAACATCCAACAGTAGCCGGCCATCATAGTTTCATTCCATCTCCCCTGGTACCTCCTCTCCATTTCCTTAATATCTTGGTGAAAACGTTCACCTTGTTCTTCACTATAATGTCCCAGATTTTCTGGAAAGTAGTCGATATGTGAATGCAGAAAAATGAACCGTAACACTCATGTTACGACCCATCTTCTTGAAACTTTCCAACATTGTTTCGACAATAGTCTTGTAAATGGGATCTTTGTTATTGCCTAAGAAGTTTTCAGTAATTGATCGGAAGGCGGTCCATGCTTCTATTTCTATCTCATTCAATGTCTTCTCAAAATCTTCATCCTTCATCAATTTCTTTATTTGAGGACCAACAAAAATTCCAGCCTTTAGTTTGTCTTGTGTAATGAAGGAAAATTTCTGGGAAAGGTACTTGAAGCAGGATCCATCCTGTGGTAGAGCCTTTACAAATTGCTTCATCAAGCCCAATTTTAATGTGTAGTGGCGGAAGCAATATCTTCTGTCTCTCTACAAGCGGTTCGTGCAAGATGTTTTTAGTTCCAGGCAACAAGTTTCTCCGCTGTGGCCATGCTTTCACACTCCAATGTCTTTGCTTTGCCCGACTGTCCCATTCGCACAGAAAACAAGGCATTTTTTGTGAACCCAGCTTCTTGTCCTAATAGTATTCCAATAACTTTGAAATCACCGCAGATACGTCATTTGTGTTCCTCGTATTGGATACTTGTTAAACGTATCTTCACGTTTTCGACTGTCTCTTTTATTTGAACTGAATGTGCGACAGGAATGGGCCCATACACATTCCCATTATGCAGTAACACGCCTTTCAGGCTCCTTTTTGATGAATCTATAAAAAGTCTCCACCGAGTAGTATCATGTTCAGTGTCATAAAAGTGCATTAACTCGTTTATGTTATTGTAGTAAACCAAGGACTCGATCTGTGAGAAAAAAGGAACTAGCTCTTGTTCTCTGTGTCTGCACCACGAGTAATGTATTCCTGATTTCAGAAGATTCTTATTTTTAAGACGGTAGCCTAGTAACTCTGCAGATTCCATAGACAAATTCAAATCACGTACTAGATCATTTAGTTCAACCTGAGAGAACAGTTGTGGAGTCACGTCGTATTCAAGGCCGTAGACATCATCAGAATTGTCTTCGGTGATTGCATGAGATTCACTTTCAACACCATCTTCTTCCAAGTTCTCTAAAACAGCTTCTCCGTGTGGAACTGGCCTGATGACTGAAGGAATACTTGGATACACAATGTGTTTCTTATTTCGAATTGCACCCCTGAACATTAACTAAACAGAAATAACAGTCTTTAAGGTGGTCTTTAGGCTCCCTCCACACCATAGGAATTGCAAATGGCATGCATGATTTCTTTCCTTTTATCCACAATCGTAACCTCTCAACACAATAGCGGCAAACTGTCTTTGGAGCCCAGGCCTTGTCTTGGTCACCAAGTTTCATTTTAAAATAAGCATGGTACACTTTTTCAAAAAGTCTGTAATATCAGCTCTCTGCTGAAGCACTGTGTAATTTCCACAAATGTAGCAGAAAACATTTGGATTGTTCACACACTTGCGTGGAGACATAATGTATTTTTAACTTCAGTCACGATATACACTGGTAATGCAAGCCTCTGATATTAACAACAATGCCTAAATTACAAATAGCAACCATCATCTACAGGTGTAACAACCTGAAGACTTACGAGTCTGTATTGAGAAATTTCCCTCCAAGAAGTGATAAACTTCCCTTCAACAATACTCATCATCTACTGGTTCAACTCTATATTTTGAAGTGAAATGGTGAAAAAACTGTACGTGATAGAAAAAAAACTAAAAGCAGTTCTGAAATCAGCATAAAAAGTGAGTCAGAAACACTTATTAGTTTTCAGTCATCCGACATCATGCAGACTAGTGTAATCAGCGAAATGTTAGTAAATGTATATTAACTAATTGTAGTGTGAATTAGAGGGAAAACACGCTACTTTATTTATTTTTATTTAGTTATGTTTGCTTCTATACAGCAACTAGCATTGATATCACTGTGAGAATACAGTTCTGTTTATTTTTTGTTATAAAGTGCTGCCTTGCTATGAATTTAATGAATACCATTCAAGCTTTAATTTGCACCTCCTGAAAAACTTCTCACACTACACATTCTACATTTGCTAACCTGGGTGCTCATGAAGTTTTCCCCGTAGCTTTTAACCCTTTCATAGGTGTGTCCTGCACTAGTCGATAAGGTATGGGCTGCCAATCACGATAAGAGGTCTGTATGACAAACTGAATGCACTCACTCTACCTCTTTCTCTTTTAGCCAATACGATCGAGATTGTAAACATATATTTCGTTTCTAGAACGAAACATTTATAACATTTGTTGAAGTTATTGGTGTAACTATTTAGCAGAAGGAGTGGCGCACCCTTGAACCGTGGTCTAAAGCGGCCAATGAAATGGTCATGGCTTCGCAAGGCCACATACAACGATAAATAATGCTACAGACGCGAGGTGCAGTGAGATTTCCTTTGGTACTCTCTTTATTTTCACTCTTTATGCTGATCCGAAGAACTGGCATTTCCTGATCTACAACCTGTGACGAAAAAAAGAAAAGCAAAAGAAAAGCCTTCTCTTGATCGTAAAATTCTTTTAAGTTCTGCTCAACACAGCGTATGGTTCACACAGTATCCAGCACAATTTTGTAGCCAGTGTAGTAGCTGTGTTATATGGCACAAACTAAGGACGCTAATTATTATTGTAGTATTCCGTTAGGTGAACTGTGCAGTTAAGAGCCTAGATGCGTTTCGGCGTGAAACACTTTTTTGTTAATAAACGTTTTACTTTCTCTACTGCTTATCTTTAGAGGAATTACTCATTCCACATAAAAAATCGATACTGAGATTTCAACGGAAATACATGTTTTGAGACCCCCTGAATAAAAAAGTAGTTGTAGAAAACCTTCCGCATGTGCGTAGATATTATTTGCGCAAAAATAGCTGTTAGAATTTTAATTTTAGTATAAGGGAGTAGCAATTCTTCTTTTAATGTTCTCAAAACAGACATAGGATACACCTATAGTGCGAGCAATCCCATGGCTGCTGTTTCCAGGATCTTCTTACACCAGGTGAAGGGTTTCTTCTTCTTGTGCAACATTTCTTTGACCAACTTCTTCAGCATGAGGAGATACGCTTTCTGCATCTAGTAGAACTCTTTGACAGATGAAAACAAATGTCCTGTGATGTGATGTTCGGCTGTTTGGAAATATTTCTCGATAAATTTTTGCCGCATAACGATATGTTTCGCCGTAAATTAGTAGCATTTCAAGGTACTCGGCATTAATAAAGCGAACCATTTTGTAACTAATCCACTGTTTCGAGAACAAGCCATAAGCGCAATAAATAACAGCTGAAGTGCGTTTCTTTATAAACAAACAGTTGAAGTGTGTTTCTTTCGATCTTTTAGTGCTGTCATGTTGTGTAGTGTAGCGTGTATGTGTGTGCATTGTCGCGTCGGACACATTATTGCTTTGTAGCATGACATTGTTGAACTAATTATTTTGATTTGAGCTTGAATTTCGTCCAGCGCGGCATCTCTCTCTGTCTCCCTCTACCTGCTCAGTCTAGTCGAGTGTGAGTCTTGTGTGTGTCTTCAGGACGAGTAGTTGTATGTAGAGTGCGTGGACCGTGTGTGTGGAGCATCTCTCTCTCTCTCTCTCTACCTGCTCTGTATAGTCGAGTGTGAGTCTTGTGTGTGTCTTCAGGACGAGTAGTTGTATGTAGAGTGCGTGGACCGTGTGTGTGGAGCATCTCTGTCTCTCTCTACCTGCTCTGTATAGTCGAGTGTGAGTCTTTTGTGTGTCTTCAGGACGAGTAGTTGTATGTAGAGTGCGTGGACCGCGTGTGTGGAGCATCTCCCTCCAATGTTTGCCTGTAATCTGTTGTGAACGATGTAGTGGCACCATATAAATTTTAATAAACCACAGGTAATGTGTTAAATGTGAATTTAAGCGTATTTTGTTATGAATATCCCACGCCTGCTTTAGATTTGTGCAGCTAGGTTCCTGGTCCTCTCGCTGCCTCAGAGTCTACGTCCCCCAATGTTTATGCCGGGGTAACTAAATTTAATATCTAGCTACAAAACATTTTGGCCTCACCCCGGTATATAACAGTCGTCTCGTGGCTAACAATGTAGATTCAACTGAGACAAGATTCGGAAGCTTATAATAATACTAAGCGTGCAAATTGTTTCAATAAAATATATTTCAGTATGCAGAAAATGTTTATCTTTCAGTCTCCTCTATGAAATATTTGAAACGGTATTGCAGTTTCGTAAAATATTCATTTAAAATAGTTAGTATTAAGCAATTTTTGCTTTTTTATTCAAAAACTACTTTAAAACAGCAAAATTGCACTAAGATGCTTTATTCTATGCATTACAAAGAGTCAACCTGTTCAAGGATGGTCATAGGTCACTTTCCATCCGTATAATTATAGGAAAAAATAGCTTTCTTTGTAAAATTTAAGAAAGTAATAAACATTACTTTGGGAAAATGTATATCTAATCATGCATTAACATCAGTCATGTACAAGGAAGAAGGCGCTTGACGTAACAATAATATTCTTTAAATTTAAAATCTAGGCTACAGAATAAAACCCACTCAGTGTAAGTATAAATGTATATCCTAAAATGACATGAACGCTCTATCTCCTTCCCTGCAGACATTTATGTTAGTGTCTACTTTATGTAATTATTCAGAATATTTCATATTTGCTAATTCTTTCCCACAACGTTAGTTACCATGTAATTCCGTCAAGAGTTGGCACAAACGGCTGCTAGCAGCTTGTTTCTTGCACGTGCTGTTATCTGCTGCGGTCACTATTAATCTTCCTTAAAGGACAGCTGCCCTTGGGTGGCCGCACCCTTCGCATAAGGGCTTGAGTGGTTCGTAGAGATTAGATGATGGAAGTGCAGCTTACAAAACGCTATCACTTATTACTTTAGTTGCAGAATTATAAATTATATAGCTAACAGAAAAAAGAATGTTAGAAAACCCAATGATCCAAGTAGTAAAAAATCTGATGTGTTACACTCACATGACTTTCTCTACTCTTGTACAAACTATTTTTACAAACGCTTATTCTCCATCTACTTCATGTTAATCGAGATAAACATTTGCAGACTCCATCTTATTGCTAATTTTCTTGTAGATGTAATGGGAATATATATTTACAAGGGCAATATAGAAAAACAGTAGCCTTTAAGCACATACATATTTCTTAATAGCTGATTGCTAGGTGCAGCACCATTCCCTTTGCCACAGATTAATACTCTTTGCATATCCAAGACAAAAAAATGAATAACGAATTCCCATTTGAGAAAATAAGTATTGAAAAATTTAAGGGAATAACAAGCAATATCTCGAAAATGGTTCACTCAACAAAAAAATGTGTATGACATAAACTGTGTATTTTAACGCGATCTCCATTTTTTGTGTAGTAAAATTGTGTCTATCTCTTATGGTTTACCAGTTATGCAAAAGTCGTTCACAATGAAGAATACTTTTGGAGACATTCCCAGAAAATTCAAGATATACATTTTATTAATCATGAAAATATCTTAAACATATGATATTTTAATCAAAACCGTTAGCCATTTTTGAGAAAATTAAAATTTTCGAAAAATGTTCCATGTAAAGTGTAATCTGGGGTGAGGGGATTTTCTTGAAAACCTTCATGTCGCATTTCTGGAAGATACTGAACCTAAATAGCAAGTTTGGTGTTTATCTGACCGTTCGTTTCTGAGTTATGCTGTTCACAGACAGACACACAGACATACAGACAGACATACACACACGTACATGTTTCCAAAAATGCTTTTTTTTGGATTCACGGGGTCTGAAAACATGTATTTCCGGTGAAATCTCGGTATCGAATTTTTGGGTGGAATACAATACTTCCCCTACTTACTATACGTAGTAGAGAAAGTAAAAGTAGCACAGTTTGTGGCTTTTGTAGGAGATAAGGATATATTGAAGAAAGAGTCTGTTTTTAATTTCTAGAAATGAAACGGAATGGAAAAACTCCTATAAAACTTGACTTTGACTTTTAAGTTTTAATCTTAAGGTAACCGGGTTTAATATTCACATTCCATTTCCTAAGTTTTAAAGTTTCAATCCTATCTTGTTCAAATATTTAAGCCAAATGTAATAGGCTTCAATTATATTGACCTAATAGTTTCTTATTTAGTGCTCATAAATTAAATTTAAAAAAAATAATAACTTCAGAAGAAATGCTAAAAATGTACATATAGCTTACTTTTTCTCAAAAGTAATAAAACAACAGGATAGATTTTTACCCATATATTCTATGGGTTTCATTATGTATATAGAACTAGAATAATTTGCTATGTGATGTGTGAAAAATTTATAATCTTTAAAAATGTATTAAAACTTTAGCAAAAGTTTTCAGCGTATTAAATATAGTTTTATGTGAAATATTGAAGAAAGTTGAATAATCCTAGTTACTGGTATTTCAAATTTTCTGTGCTATTTACATGCAAAATTTCAAGCAGATTTGCCAATCTAAAGTTGGGAAAATGTAACATTTCAATGTCAAAAATAGGTATACTGAAAAATGCCAACAAAGTCTGAGGCAGTATTTTATATCATAACATGCTGTGAATGCCAAAGTGATTGTAGTGTAAATTAATATTATTGTATGTTTTAGATGTTTGTTAGCCATAAGTATTGTTAGGAAATAAGTTTACACGGCCTCACTGAAACTGACAATAGAAGTGGTTATCAATAAACCGAGGGGGTGAGTTGTTTATCATTAAGAAGAGATAAACAAATGACGTCAGGGTAGCGTGCCTTTTTTAGAAATGGAGGGAATTTCTTCCCTAGGGTATATATGTTAGTAGTAGTGATTAGCTGACAAAACAGACGCTAAAGTGGGTGCGATTTGGTAACCAATAGCAGCTATATTATAATGTTTAGGCAATTCGTGGTGAAGGAGTATATATTCTCGAGCCATAAGCAAGTATCGCACAGTTTTGAAAAGTCTTTCACGAGGTGTTACGTCGCATAGTTACCAAAATGTGCAGTACGCGACGTAATTGGTGCACGATACGCAGTTCGGAAGAATCTCTCACGAGGTGCACGTCACTCAGTTCGGAAGAATCTCTCACGAGGTATACGTCGCAGAGTTAGTTACAAAAATGTAAAGTGCGCGAAGTAATTGGTATACGCGGCAACTAATACGATTGTAGTTACATTTGGAAATATCACAGTTTCAGTCAGCGTGTATAGAGATTAAATATGTGAATTATTAATTATGTGTGATGGCAATAAAAGTGTAGAAACAATTTTTTATCAGTGTTATCTTTTAACAATAACTCCTTTCTGTTTACACGCCCTGCTTAGAGATACTTGCTCGACTGAGTTATAATAGCTAGCTGGAGGACAAAGAACCCAAATTTAAAATAATAAAACAAGAGGCGCTCAACAAATAAGATAACACGAGCCAATGAGAACTACGACAAGTCACATTAGGAATGGGACCTTGATACCTCGATACTCTCGATACTCGGCGATATCGATGTATGTGGTTACGATGCATGTGTAATACTTTGAGATAAACCTTCGATACTTTTAAATTTTTAAATTTTGCATTATTGAAAGTTGTTGTGTTTAACTTTATGCTACATAAGGAAAGAAAGGAGTCCAGAATTCACATTATTGCCTCGCACGTGTCCCCAAACAGTTGCTGGACTACAGTTCTTGATAGACTTTGACTGCGTTTCCTGTGGTAAAATCAATGCAACGTTCCATACTCTTGCGTCTAAATGAAAACATGCAAAACAATGGGCGGAGTAGAGATACTCACGTAACATGCAGCGTTAACTGAGTTGTGAATGAAGCTGATTTAGCTGACGTACTAAATCACGTTTCTTCAATAGCTTGGCTCGGTGACTCACTCTCAGCTATTGTCGTCCTCCGTGGTCTAGTGATTACCATGACAGCCTCTAGTTTCCGAGGTCGCGGGTTCAAACCCGGCGGAGGACGGTGGATTTTTTCGGGCGTAAAAATCGTTAGTATGACTTCCTTCGGAAATGAAGTAAACCCGTGGTCCCGTCGTAGATTTACGGCCACGTAAAAGAACCTCAAGCCTGATAGAGGCTTCTGAGCAATATTACCGGTCTTTTGGCCCAATATAGAATGGGACGCTAAGGACCATAGTAGTTAAAGAGTGTCCATAAATATAATTTAATTGTTAATTTACTCTCAGCCATTATATTTACCTACTCCGGTGACCAAAATCTGTGAAACCAGCGGAAACTAATCAGAACTTATGACGTGAGATAATACAGCGCACGGAAATAACTTTTATTTTCTTCCATCTGATAATTTGTGTTTATGCAAGCCCAAACTTGGGTCATGACGTTGCATACGGATATACCGCACCACAATTTCCATAATATGTCGTAATATTAGTCATATGAATAAAAATACTTTTAAAAGAAAGTTTTCAGCATAAAATGTAGTCATATAAAAAGGGAAGCAAAGAAATTATAATTATAAATTATTATTATTATTATTATTATTATTATTATTATTATTATTATTATTATTATTATTAACCTGGACTATTAATATGGTATATTTCACCTGTGGCATCATGATAAAAAATCTGATATGTTACACTCACATGACTTTCTCTACTCTTATACAAACTATTTTTACAAACGCTTATTCTTCATATGCTTCATGTTAATCGAGATTTCGAAATGTCAATCTTATTGCTAATTTTCTTGTAGATGCAAGGGGAATATGGTAGGTTTTAAGCGATAGTCAAATATTTTAAGCGCTGGTTGCTATGTGGCGCATTCCATTCTCTTTGCATGTCCAGGACATAAAAAAAATGAATAACGAATATGAGAAAAAGTATTAGTGGAATATTTAAGGGAATAACAAGCAATATCTCGAAAACGGTTAACTGAACAAAAAAAATTTGTATGACATAAATTGTGTATTTTAATGCGATGTACATTTTTTGTGTAGTAACATTTTGTCTATCTCTTATGGTTTACCAGTTATGCAAAAGTCGTTCACAATGAAGAATACTTTTGGAGACATTCCCAGAAAATTCGAGATATGCATTTCATTTCTCATGACAATATTTTAAACATATGATATTTTAATCAGAATCGTTAGAGCCATTTTTGAGAAAATTAAAATTTTCGAAAATATTCCATGTAAGGGGTAGTCTGGGGTGGGGAGATTTTCTTGAAAACCTTTGTGTCACATCTCTGGAAGATACTGAACCTAAATACCAAGCTTGCTGTTTATCCGACTGTTCGTTTCTGAGTTATGCTGTTCACAGACACACAGACACACACACGGACATGTTTCCAAAAATGTTTTTTTTGGATTCAGGGGGTCTCAAAACATGTATTTCCGGTGAAATCTCGGTATCGAATTTTTGGGTGGAATACAATACTTCCCCTACTCACTATACGTAGTAGAGAAAGTAAAAATTGTTGCCAATTGGATAATGTCAAACAGGAACAATTTCGGAATCAACATACAATAGAAATTTGGTTACATGCGTTTATACGCAGTAAACTACTAATAAGAAGATAATTCAGGAACAAGCTATGGTATTTACATTAATCAGTATTGATATTGAGTCTCGTGAATCGAGAAATAGTGGTATTGTCCCATTACTGGTCACAACACTTAAACATTCAAGAGCAATTATCATCCTGTTAATCATCTCTTGTTGTTATACTGTATTTAATATCATTTTAAACAATAAACATAAATTATATTACTCGATAAATGCTGTAGATCATTTTAGGTCTAAAAATAAAACACGTAAGTTTTTACTATGATTGTGTGAATTCTACAGAAAACTCAGGTATTCCAACTCTAGGATAGGACATCCCCTGAGGGTCCCGGGACCGGGTACCGCTTCCAGTCCGGGGGACGAAGGTTTACTCAGCGCATCCTTCCCCCTGCCATGTACATGCCGAAACCTCACGCCGACACTTGCAACCCTGAAAGAAACCAAATAGATGAAGGTGAAGTGAAATGAGAATGGAGATGAAATGGAGGGACAGGAAATTCGGGGGATGTAATGATCCTTCCCAGCATTCGCCTGTGGTCGGGGAAACCTCCGAAAATCCTATAGGTCAGGAAGGTCGACGGGAATCGAGCCCACGACCCCCCGAATGTGGGCCATAGACGTTACCTGAGCCATCCCGCTCGGTATTCCAACTGTAATGATAGCCTGCGTTATCGAGCGAGATGGTCCCGCGGTAACGTGTAAGACTCGCATTCGGGAGGTCCGGAGTTCGATTCCCGGTGGCAGCCCAACCTAACCGTGAGTTTTTATGTAGTTTTTCCTGGTTGACAAAGGCGAATGCTGGAGTGGTATATTCTACCGCGGCTCTCCTCTCTCCCACATTTCCTCTAATTTCATTTCCCTTTCACGTTTCAGGTTGGCCCCGGGGCTGTGGTTCTGTCAGTGTACGGCAGATGGCGCATAGGCTTGTGATTTAGAACTTCCTTTCGGTCCTACTAGAGGTAAGACAATCGTGTTTCCCCGGTCCCACCAGAGGGACGTCTCTGTGTGATCCTCCGTGGACGGGTGGCCAAGCCTGAAACTGCTAGGGTACTCTACGGGTCTCTGTCGACTTGCACCGACCTCGATCTGAAACCCATAAATCGCCTGTGGTTCCCTCTCTTCATCCGTTCCTCCCACAAAAGATACATTGGGGTCGAGGTGCAAGGTGTCCCTTCCGTTTACTAGTCCTATCCTAGCCTTCCCTGCGTTGCATGGGTGGCGTTTTAAACCTCAAACGACGTGAATTTACTTCCCTAACTGATTATTATTATTGCTATTATTATTATTATTATTATTATTATTATTATTATGCAGTAAGGCAACGGCTATGTGCAAGGTTATCAGGATGTCGGCGTCGAGCGGTCCTAGTAATCAATAATAACGGCCACTTGCCAGCGTAGACACCGGGCGCGGTATCGGCAGATAAATAGAACCTTCTGGAAGCTTCATCTCCCCCTCCTCCATAAAGTGTGTCAAAATAGTTCTAGAACGTTCGAGAACCTTCTGTGCAAGATATATAAGCGAGCGTTCTCGCGCAGTCCAGTCACTTGCGAGTAAGTGCGTGTCGAGTGACGAAGCAGAGTGAGTTGCGTCAGTCGTGCGAGCTGAGGAGCTGCGAGTGGAGTTGTGTCGGTCAGTGAACGAGCGTTCTTGTGACTGCTGAGTGAAGTGAACCGTCCGGCGTGAAGAACTGCGTCACGAAGGAAATGAAGTGACGGAGAATTGAACTAGTTCACCTTAGTGAAGTGACTTTGGTGAAGTGAACTCCTAGTGAAGGTGAACTATATAAAAAGGAAACAGCGACAATGACTGTAAAAACTGGACAAAGTCACAATATGATCATCTAGAAATTGTACCCATTAGAACTATAATCTCGTGAATCCGCATGATATCCCAATAACAGATGAAAAATCCCCTGACATTTACGAAAACGAGAATTAAATAGCGGCAATTGTTGTATCTCTGATTCCGTTAAACCTTTCCCCGACAGTCCTCAAAGTTCTGGAACTGCTGTATAACAGTGAAACAATCATCGGAATAGGCAAGTGATTTTAGGTAATCACAGTAGATGAAATTTTAAGTTCTTAAACCTATTCTTTAGTCCAGGGGTTAATTAGTAACTTAACTTTCTCTACCACATACCTAGTAGGTAGAGAAGGTATTGCATTCCAACAAAACATTCGATATTAAAATTTCACCAGGAATATAAGGTTTGAGGCCCTGTGAACCCAAAAAAGCCTTTTTTTAGAAAAAGGGCTGTATGTGTGTGCGTGTGTCTGTCTATGGACAGCATAACTCAAAAACTAAAAATTCGGATAAATACCAAACATGGTACTTAGGTTCAATACTTTCCAGAGATACGAAATGAAGAAATCCCCCACCCGAACTACTTAACGTGTCAGATATTTCGAAATTCTTGATTTTTTTAAAAAACGCTCTAAAAATTTTGATTAAAATATCATATATTAAAGATATTTATATTACAAATAAAATATATATCTTGAATTTTCTGGGAATAACTTGTGAAGTCTGAAGCAGTACGTTTTGAGTAGCTAAATAAAATTATAATCATATGGAAATAAATATTAACAACAGTAGGAATAGTATTGAAAAAGACTGGGAAGCGAATGTTACTAAATGTGAAGAAGGGCTAAACAGTGGCATCAGCGGTCGGAAACGGGTGGTTTTTCCCTCTATTGTTAAGTGTCCCGTTAGGTTGCTGGAACGCAGAGGTGTGTAAAAGGGTCAATGTTCGAAAAGCAAGATAGCTTTAGGTATCCAATGAAAGAAGCTAGAAATCAGGTGATAGTGAAATGGGGAGATAGAACATTTGAAATAGAGAAACAGGACAGGTTAGAAGACACACTTAGTCGTGGTAGTTCCTTGGAGATGGTTCTTAGAAAATGTGTCGGCGGATAGGTGCGAGGATATGAAGCGTAGCAATAAGGAAATGCGCGTGTGTGGACGCAATAGCAGGAATCAGGTTTTAAAACGGTGCAGGAAATACAACAGTCGTATTTACCACTAACCCGAGATCCAAGATCCATGCAAATCCCTGAGCTGGTATCGAACCCGGGACCCTTCCTGAAAATCCCGTACGGCCAAGTAGCACGTACCCCCGCAAAGAGGAGAAATACCGCCACAAATTGGCCGCCCAGCGTGGGTCTAGAATAAAACCGACGGAAATACTACCGCAAGTCCCCTTCATTCGGAAGGAAGTTAATATAATTGTGCATATCTGGTAAACGTTAAGCGATAGACGAAAATTATTACACGAAAAGCAGCGTGGATTTCTTTAAAACACACAATATATATCCAATAACTTTTTCTGTGGCATCGTCCATTTCCCTGATATCCGTTATTAATGGTTCTAATGGTTCAATACTTAGTCATCATCATTATAAAGTCCTGTCGATTTTCAGTTGTTTGGCGATTCCATTGAAAGAGTATGGAATTTTAAGGCCAGCGTGTAGCGTCCAGTACTTAAACATTTAACTATCGTTATTCTCTTTGTTTCTATAGGGAAATGTGTAATGTGTCTATTTTCGGAAAGGTTTATCTCGATTAAAATGAGTTAGATAGGAAAATAAACTTTCGTAAGAATAATTTGTGTAGACACTAATAAGCGATAGAGGGTAGAGAAAGCCATGTGAATGTGACACGTCACATTTTCTTTGTCTTGTGTTTCCTTAAATGATAAATTGTGACCATTACTGTAAATCTTCGGTAGTATTATTTTCTCTATCACATGTAGGTAAAGAAAAAAATCTGATGTGTCGCACTCACATGACTTTCCCTACTCTTGTACAAACTATTTTTACAAACGCTTATTCTCCATCTACATCATGTTAATCGAGATGTTAATCTTATTGCTAATTTTCTTCTAGATGCAAGGGGAATATGGTAGGTTTAAGCAATAGTCAAATGTTTTAAGAGCTGGTTGCTATGTGGAGCATTCCATTCTCTTTGCTTGTCTAGGACATAAGAAACGAATAACGAATTCCCATTTGAGAAAAAGTATAAGTATTGGAAAATTTAAGGCAATAACAATAAAAATCTCAAAAATGGTTCACTAAAAAAATGTATGACATAAATTGTGTATTTTAACGCGATCTACATTTTTTGTATTAAATTTTTGTCTATCTCTTATGGTTTACCAGTTATGCAAAAGTCGTTCACAATGAAGAATACTTTTGGAGACATTCCCAGAAAATTCAAGATATTCATTTTATTTGCCATTAAAGTATCTTAAATATGTGATATTTTAATCAAAATCGTTAGAGCCATTTTTGAGAAAATTAAAATTTTCGAAAAATGTTCCATGCAAAGGGTAATCTGGGGTGGGGGAATTTTCTTGAAAACCTTCGTGTCCCATCTCTGGAAGATACTGAACCTAAATACCAAGTTTGGTGTTTATCCAACTGTTCGATTCTGAGTTATGCTGTTCACAGACACACACACACACACACACGGACATGTTTTCAAAAATGCTTTATATTCATTCTGTGCACCTCAAAACATGCATTTCTTGTGAAATCTCGGTATCGAATTTCTGCGTGGAATACAATACTTCCCCTACTTACTATACGTAGTCGAGAAAATAAAAAAGACGACGTATGAATTTATGGATGAGATACGAGACTGAGATACGTGTATTGAAGTTCCCTGAATAAAAATTAGGTATTTTTAGAAGAAGATTCACGCGCATATGGTCTGTGCGTTTATCCAACATTTTGTTTTTGGGTTCGCTGTTCGCGCGCGCGCGCGCGCGCGCACACACACACACACACACACACACACACGGAGTTTTATCTAAAAATGCTTCTTATTTTGGGTTCAGGGGAGCTCAAAATAATGTACTTCTGTTGAAATCTCTATATCGAATTTCTGGGAAAGTATTGTATATAATAACTTAACATAGACATAAATAACTTTTTAAATGAATGCCGTAATATATAAGAGATACATATGAATTTGTCATTGGTAGAAAAAGTAGTGTGAATATATAGCATCGCATTTTTACTTTTCTAGCGCCTACATGCAGTAGGTAGATGAAGTATCACAAACCGAGCGAGGTGCGGTAACGTGCGTGGCTCGCATTCGAGAGGTCCTGTGTTTGATTCTTGGGAGAGAACCCGTACTACGTACACGAAACCAACTGGTGCACACCCTCAACAAAAACTGCTCTTAAATGCAAAATTTTGACTTATTTTTAACTGTCTCAAAATGGCTCTAACGATTTTGATAAAAATATGAGTATATATATATATATATATATGTTTAAGATATTGCGACAAAGCTATGGATCTCAGTTATCGAGTAGAAGGTGTCGACCTACCGACTAGCCGGTTAAAGAGACAATTGCTCTCACTCAGCGTAAACATAAGAAGCGCTATCGATAAATAATAGGATTGTTCTAGGACCTTATTCTCCCCGCCTCCCCAACATTCTAGAACTCCCCGAAAACTCCAGAGGCTATATACGCGAGCGTGGTCGCGAGTTAGTAAGTTAGCAATTTAGTGAAATAGTGGATGCGTCTCTGATACGATAAAAATGCTCTTCTATGAGTTGGTTTGCGACGTACTGCAAGAGATTAGAGAGGTCTTGTGTTGGCCTCCCCAGCCAGCGAAGCGGAAGGACGAAGAGGGTGCTTCGCGCGTCGCGAAAACTAAGTGAAGTGACAGTGAAAACTGGACAAAGTCACAATATTTTCAGGACTAATAAAATAAAATGTAGGTATATCATGAATTTTTTGGAAGTAACCTAGAAACACTCTTTATTCAATATGAATTTTGTACAATTTTGTATTTCTGGTACACCATAATAAAAAGACAAAACTTACTATCCAAAAAATTAGTCTTTTAAAGCAATTTATTTCAAATAACATTTTTCAGCCACCACTATTTCCGAAACGTTTGTTATTATTGGTTTGAAATGTTTAAGACATTTGTCATTTTCACTTTCTCTAGCACCTACTTAGAGTAAGTGCAAGTAAAACAGGATGCCACTGCTTCCGCGAAAAGGTAAACATATACACATCCCACGTGTGAAGGCCAGTAACATGCCTTCCGAAGCTGTGGGAGCGGTATAAATGTAAGCGAGTGCACCTACTTATAGTAGGTAAACGAAGTATTGGTATTCCACCTGTAAATTCAATGTCAGAATTTCTCCCGAAACACAAGTTTCGAGGTCCCTGAATAAAAAAATCTGATGTGTTACACTCACATGACTTTCTCCACTCTTGTACAAACTATTTTTACAAACGCTTATTCTCCATCTACTTCATGTTAATCGAGATAAACATTTGCAGACTCTATCTTATTGCTAATTTTCTTGTAGATGTAAGGAGAATATATATTTGCAAGGGCAATATAGAAATACAGTAGCCTTTAAGCACATACATATCTCTTAATAGCTGGTTGCTAGGTGCAGCACCATTCCCTTTGCTACAGATTAATACTCTTTGCATATCCAAGACAAAAAATGAATAACGAATTCCCATTTGAGAAAATAAGTATTGAAAAATTTAAGGGAATAACAAGCAATATCAGAAAATGGTTCACTCAACAAAAACATTGTATGTGACATAAATTGTGTATTTTAACGCAATCTACATTTTTTGTGTAGTAAAATTTTGTCTATCTCTTATGGTTTACCAGTTATGCAAAAGTCGTTCACAATGAAGAATACTTTTGGTGACATTCCCAGAAAATTCGAGATATACATTTTATTTGTCATGAAAATATCTTAAACATATGATATTTTAATTAAAATCGTTAGTCATTTTTGAGAAAATTAAAATGTTCGAAAAATGTTCCATGTAAGGGGTAATGTAGGGTGGGGAACTTTTCTTGAAAACCTTCGTGTCGCATCTCTGGAAGATACTGAACCTAAATACCAGGTTTGGTGTTTATCCGACTGCTCGTTTCTGAGTTATGCTGTTCACAGACAGACACACAGACACACAAACGGACATGTTTCCAAAAATGCTTTTTTTGGATTCAGGGGGTCTCAAAACATATATTTCCGGTGAAATCTCGGTATCGAATTTTTCGGTGGAATACAATACTTCCCCTACTTTCTATACGTAGTAGAGAATGTAAAAAAGGCATTTTAGAAAAAAACGTTGTGTTTGTATGTGAGTATGCGTGTGTGTTTGGGTACAGAAAGTCATGTGAATGAAATACATAAGTTTGTTTTATACAGGGTTAGTTAAAAGTCCCGCGCCACCCAAATAAACTTTTGAAGCATGTTTCCGACTGACATGAAACTCGGTTTCTCGTACACGGAACTAAAAAGTGTTAATACGGATTTTTTTGCTTCTTCCGGTTTAATCGGAAATTGTCTGCGACTTTGTTATTTTAAATGGAACATTTCACATTTTTGGAATTACTCTTCAATAGCTTTTCAACAAGTACCAACGGCGGAGGGGGATGGAATTTTTTGGGCGTAAAAATCCTTAGCATGGCTTCCTTCGGAAGGGGAGTAAAGTCAGTGGTCCTGTGTCGTAGATTTACGGTACGTAAAAGAACCTCAAGTCTGATAAAGAGGCCTCTGAGCAAAATTACCGGTCTTTCACGCCCAATATAGAATGGGACGCTAAGGACCACAGCAGTTAAAGCGCGTCCATAAATAAAACTCAATTTCATTTAACAAGTACCAGTAATAGACTACTGAGCAGTTCATTGCTGCTAAATAAATAAATAAAACAACAGAATACTGTGGACTTAAGGGAGTAAAACGTTTCTTTTTCTGTGATTGCTTATATCCATGAAATCATTATTATTTGGCTGTCCTTCGTTTATATCCTTGGAAACGTTTATTTATACTGTTTTATGGGATTGAATATGTGTTAAAATAATGTTGAGTCTGTTTTCATTATAATGAAAAGGAAAGGATAGTTAACGCAAAAACTTTCAATAATGTAAAGCTTAAAAATTTAAAAGTGTCGAAGATTTATTTAAAAGTATTAAATATACTTCGATAACACCGAGTATCAAGAGAATCGAGGTATCGACAGTATCGAAGTCTTATCCCCAATACTCTGTATAGACAAGGATCTTTGAAAGCAACATGGTGTATTTTCTCTGTAATCAGTTGTAATACATAAGCCAACGCAAATATTCCAAGCTAAATCGTAGCCACGCTAAGCCTGCACACATTCATGCAACTGTGCGAGTCAGTTGTTAAGATCTCAATCTTTTATAGAGTCCCATATAGCAGTCGCGGCTTTCCTTTGCGTTTCTTGCCACTTAGAATTAAAAACAGCACACGTGTTGAAAAGGTTTGCAGTCCTTGCTTGTGCGGAGTAAAATTACTTTCTAGCGTCTCCGAGTCAGCAGCTTGATAAACGCACTAAATACTTTGCCAATATTCTTTCCTTCTTTTTCATTCGTAGATATCCACTACATGAAAATTCTGCATAAAAATTGTAAAATATATTGCAATTTTATCACAAGCAAATTATAATAAATCAAAGCTGCTTCTCACACGAACATCTGAGAACACTTTAAATGTGGCAAGAGTATGGTGCAATTCTCTCAGACTGTGTTATAAGAAGATGGTAAAGGCAGAATAATAAATTCTGTAAAATTATCATTACTGCATGTAATGTTGCACGATTTATTTTACTGTTGCATTCTCCCTTTCTCCAAAATAAAGCAATTTAAGGGTACGCATAGCTGAAAGTTATCCAAAATCCATTAAAAATCTATTATTTACTTTCCCTACTACGTATAGTAAGCAGGGGAAGTATTGTATCCCACCCAAAAATTCAATGTTGGTATTTCACCGGAAATACATGTTTTGAGACTCCCTGAATAACAAAAAAGCATTTTTAGAAAAAGGTCTTTGTGTGTGTGTGAACAGCATAACTCATAAACGAAAAGTCTGATAAATACCAAAATTGGTATTTAAGTCCAGTACCTTACAAGGATGCGACACGATGATTTTCAAGAAAATCCCCCCACCCCAGACTACCGATTACATGGACCTTTTTTCGAATTTTGATTTTCTAAAAAATAACTCAAACGAGATTCATTAAAATATTCTATGTTAAACGTATTTAAATGACAAGTAAAATCTATATCCTGAATTTTCTGGGAATAGCCTGTGAAGTCCAGTTCATTCGGAGGAAATTTTGTATAATCTTGTATAACTCTTAAACGTTAACCGATAGACGAAAACATACTACACAAAAATTGTAAATATCCTTAAAACACACAAGTTACTTTAAATAAGTTTTTTTGTGGCATAAGACATTTCTGAGATACCCGTTATTAAAGGTTAGAATTGTTCATTTCTTGATCATTCTCTGTAAGTCCTTTCAACATTCAGTTATTTCTTGCGATTGCACGGAAACATACAGAATTTTAAGGCTAGCATATAGCGCCCAATTCTTAAACATTTAACTATCTATAACGAAATGTGTAATGTATATCTGCAAAGGCTTATTTGGATTAAAATGTAGTAGGCAGAAAAATAAGCTTTAGTAAGAATAATTCTATGCCCACTAATATATGACAGAGGATAGAGAAATTCATGCGAATGTATCATATCAAATTTTTACTTTCTCTACTACGTATAGCAAATAGGGGAAGTATTGTATTCCACCCAAAAATTCGATACCAAGATTTCACCGGAAATATATTTTGAGACACTCCGAATCCAAGAAAAAGCATTTTTAGGAACATGTCCGTGTGTGTGTCTGTGTGTCTATCTGTCTGTGAACAGCATAACTCAGAAACGAACAGTCGGATAAACACCAAACTTGGTATTTAGGTTCAGTATCTTCCAGAGATGCGACACGAAGGTTTTCAGGAAAATCCTCCCACCCCAGGTTACCCTTTAGATGGAACATTTTTCGAAAAGTTTTAATTTTCTCAAAAATGGCTATAACGATTTTGATTAAAATATCGTATTTTTAAGATATTTTCATGACAAACAAAATGTATATCTTGAATTTTCTGGGAATGTCTCCAAAAGTATTCTTCATTGTGAACGACTTTTGCGTAACTGGTAAACCATAAGAGATAGACAAAATTTTATTACACAAAAGATGTAGATCGCGTTAAAATACACAATTTATGTCAAATACATTTTTTACTTTCTTTACTACGTATAGTAAGTAGAGGAAGTATTGTATTCCACCCAAAAATTCGATACCAATATATCACCGGAAATACATATTTTGAGATTCCCTGAATCCAAAAAAAGCATTTTTGGGAACATGTCTGTGTGTCTGTCTGTCTCTGTGTCTGTCTGTGAACAGCATAACTCAGAAACGAACAGTCGCATAAACACCAAACTTGGTATTTAGGTTCAGTATCTTCCAGAGATGCGACACGAAGGTTTTCGAGAAAATTACCCCACCCCAGATTACCCTTTACATGGAAGATTTTTCGAAAATTTTAATTTTCTCAAAAATGGCTCTAACGATTTTGATTAAAATATCATATGTTTAAGATATTTTCATGACAAATAAAATGTATATCTTGAATTTTCTGGGAATGTCTCCAAAAGTATTCTTCATTGTGAACGATTTTTCCATAACTGGTAAACCGTAAGAGATAGACAAAATTTTACTACACAAAAAATGTATATCGCGTTAAAATACACAATTTATGTCATATACATTTTTGTTGCTGAGTGAACCATTTTTGAGATATTGCTTGTTATTTCCTTAAATGTTTCAATACTTATTTTCTCAAATGGGAATTCGTTATTCATTTCTTTGTCTTGGATATGCAAAGAGTATTAATCTGTGGCAAAGGGAATGGTGCTGCACCTAGCAACCACCTATTAAGATATATGTAGATATGTGCTTAAAGGCTACTGTATTTCTATATTGCCCTTGTGAATATATATTCCCCTTACATCTACAAGAAAATTAGCAATAAGATAGAGTCTGAAAATGTTTATCTCGATTAACATGAAGTAGATGGAGAATAAGCGTTTGTAAAAATAGTTTGTACAAGAGTAGAGAAAGTCATGTGAGTGTAACACATCAGAATTTTTTTGTTGAGTAAACCATTTTCGAGATATTGCTTTTTACTCCCTTAATTTTTTTAATACTTATTTTCTCAAATGGGATTTCGTTATTCATTTTTTTTGTCTTGGATATGCAAAGAGTATTAATCTGTGGCAAAGGGAATGGTGCTGCACCTAGCAACCAGCTATTAAGAGATATGTATGTGCTTAAAGGCTGCTGTATTTCTATATTGCCCTTGTGAATATATATTCCCCTTACATCTACAAGAAAATTAGCAATAAGATAGAGTCAGCAAATGTTTATCTCGATATAATGAAGTAGATGGAGAATAAGCGTTTGTAAAAATAGTTTTTACAGGAGTAGAGAAAGTCATGTGAATGCAACACATCAGATTTTTTACTTTGTTCTTATAATTATCTTTGAAACCTCTAATTTCGCAATCTATATTTATTATGTAATCTGTGATGCGCAGAAGTGGCATCACGTGACTTTTTAAGGGTCTCTGTGCACATGAACAAGCAACTCTTACATTTTTAGAAATACAGAATGTTCCACACACTGCAATTTTGTTCTATTTGCTTCAAAATCATAGGGCAAAGTCTAAAAAGTACAAATAAAAAAATGTTGGAATTGACTTTTCTGAATTGTTGACATTTATGTGCATATCAATTATTACATTCTATTAGCATCCTAAAATTACCCCAAAATTGCTTTTACAAAGTTAATAATTTGTTTTCACCAAACTAAAAGAAAGAGAAAAAAAACATTTGTGTAAAATTTTTTCTATAGTGTTCACCTGTTTTTGAATAAATATTAAAATTAAGTGAATTCTTTATTGTTCATCGTGTGGAGCGTTTGTTGTTTATGGTTAAATAATTGTTTAAACAATTAATAACTTAAAAACTACCAGGGATATTGCAATGAAATTTGTATGAATGATTTTCCTTGCACGTATAATGCATGGTATAAATTTGAAGCATATACTCGTATATACAAATCTCTAACAGGTTAAATCTTCACGCGGCGCTAATAAAGAGAAAATGCGTTACTTTGTGTCCATAAATCCTCATTCGACCTCTTCGCCATTGCGTAACTAATTTCTTTTCTTTCTTCTAGCGACTTTACAATTACTTGTACATTAACATTGGAATTAGGACACATTATATATTTTTATACATCTTTATACTTTTGGAGAACTGAATTAACTCGAGGCAGTTAGGAGAGGCGTTAAGTGCTGATTTTCTGGGTATTTGGTAATGCTGTCGCCATGGTTGTGAAGTTGGCACTCAGTAATAATGTGCTTAATGGTCAGTTGTACGTTACTCTGTTGATAGATCGGAGGTTGGTCCTGTTTTAGAAGATAGCTGTGCGTAATATTAAAGTGGCCTATTCTTGGTCGGGATATTAAAACTTGATCCTGTCTGGATAGACTTTTCCCAGACAGTTGGGTTACAGTAATGGGCATTATATTTCGCAGTTTGGATGCGAAATCTCGTCTTCCACTCTTGAAGGACCTTTCTTTTTATATGTGTGATAATGTCACTACATGGTGTAGCAATTGTTGGACTTTCGTTGCTTCCTTTGCTGCCTGGTCGCCGATTCGTTACCCTCAATTCAGAATGTGAGGAAAATAAACTGAGTTTTATTTATAGACGCTCTTTAACTGCTGTGGTCCTTAGCGTGTCTTTCTATATTGGGCGTAAAAGACCGGTAATTTTGCTCAGAGGCCTTTTTATCAGGTTGAGGTTCTTTTACGTGCCGTAAATCTACGACACGGGACCACCGACTTTACTTCCCTTACGAAGGAAGTCATGCTAAGACGCCCGAAAAAACCCATCGACCTCCGCCGGGTTTGAACCCGCGATCTCGGGAACTAGAGGCTAGCAATAAGGTTAATGTTTACCTTCACTGTTAACTTTATGGAGAAGCAGCTGGATTTCCTTTGCGAGAATATTGGATGATGATGGATTGTGAATTGTAAGCAAAGAACTTTTGGAGTCGGAAAAGATCAAAAATTACTTTACAGGATCGGTTTGTAGTATGTACAATACAGCTTGTTTAATTGCATAGATTTCACTTGAAAAAGAAATTGTAGAAATTAAACAGTCTGAATACCATATTGTGATCCTGGTAGATTACAGCACAACCAGTGTTACTATTGCACATTGAGCCATCCGTTAGAATTAGTAATGTGTTAAGGATATTTGTCGCATATTTCACTAAGTAATTGACGATAAATTGTTCTATTTGTGTCTTCTATGGTGACAATTTCTAGTTCCGTGTTGATCATGGAGGTAGTGATTGCCCAAGGTGGAATACCAAAGGGTGGGTTGATTTATACCATAGGAGGGACGCCTTGCATCAAGAATCGCAACTCGCTGCCTTGCTGGCCATTGCGTTTGATTGAACCATCCTAGGAAAATTGACTGGGATTCCTACATAGCTAATAATCTGAGCTAAATTTATATTGAAGAGACAGTTATACGGACCTAGAGAGAGCATATAAGGCTTTTGACGAGGCAATATCTGAAGCCTTCAATAGCAGCTGTCCTCATATGAAAGACGTTCATGCAGGGATGATCCCTGGTGGAATAATGGCTTAGTACATAAAACGAAACAGATAAGAAGAATCTTCAATAAAACAAAATATTCAGGGTCATAGACTGAATACAAAAAAGCTTAACTCAATATAACAAAGATTTGAGGAAGGTTAAGAGGGATTCTTGGAGGGACCATTATGAGGAGATTGATCAGACTGCTGACTTCGCATCACCTTGTGCCATACTCCAAAGAATTCTCTCTAAGGGAGGGCCAACCACAATTTCAACTCTTCAAAAAGATGATGGACAGTTCACAAATTCTGCCGAGGAAACAATGGAGAAACTTCTGAGAACTCATTTCCTCGGCTCAGAACCTATAACAGAGCCAGCTCCATTGCTGTAGGACTTGAATTCCCATCGCGGACCTCAAGGAAGAAGACTGGCAAACAGCTAAGAAGGTAATATGTTATGAAAAACTAAAATGTGTTGTGTTCTCATATGAAACCTACAAATCCCCTGGCAGAGATGGCAGTATGCCTATTATGCTCCAACAGGGCTTTGAATTGCTGGTAGGGCCTTAATAAAAATTCTCCGAGAAAATTTGGTACTGCGATATACATTCCATCAGACTGGAGGCTGTTAGGGCAGTATTTATACCAAAACTCAGGAAACTTATGACCCGAGCTAAGTCCTCCAGACCAATCAGTCTGATGTTATTTATGAGAAAACCTTTGGAGAGACTACTGAATAGGTGTATCATGGGAGGTGTTTTGGTAACCAGACCTTTACATCTGAATAAGTTTGCCTATAGAGATACTCCACAAGCTGTGATTGTTCACAATCTGGAAAGACTATGGGACTTGGGGAAGTGGCGTTCGGTGTCTTCGTGAATATTGAGAGCGCTTTTGACAATACATCCTTCAGGGCAATTTCCACAGCTATTAGAGAGTGTGGAGTTGATGAAGCCTCTTATAGGTGAATAGAATCCATTCTAAAATAGAGTGGTACGTGCATCCCTTGCGGGCAGCAAGTCTATGGGTGATTGCTGCAATAGCCAATTGCTGATGATATCATCATAGTTCGTGAAAAAATTGAACACTATTAAGGAACTCGTACAGATAGCACTTACTAAGGTAGTAGAATGGGTAAATTTTGAAGGGCTAACTATTAGTCCCCAGGAAACAGCCCTGATCCCCTTTACCAGAAGAAGAAACCTAGAACAACTTGGGCCTCTGATTCTCATTGGTGAGGAATTACATATGTCGGGAGAGGTTAAGTACTTGGGAATAATTCTCGACTCCAAGGTGACCTGGATCCAACATATGGAAAAGTGTATAAAAAGCCATTATTACTCTTTCTGTAGTAAAACAAATGCACGGTAAGAGACGGGGACTAAGACCTAGACTGCTACATTGGCTATATACTAGGGTAGTCACACCATCATTACTGTACGGTGCTATTATATGGTGGACGAGAATTAAGCACCAAAACAAAACTTAGCAGGATCTAAAGGATGGACTGTCCGGCAGTGATTGGGACAGCGGACACGACCCCTACTACAGCAATGGAAACACTCTTGACTCTGGCCCCTTTGGATATTTTGATAAAGGAGGAGGGCAGAATGGCATTCCACAGACTGCAACAAACCAAAACAACTAAAATTCCTAGGACTGTATCGGGAATCTTAGTTATAACAAAAGAGGTAGCAGATCCGATTTTCAAGACGGAAACAGACTACCTTGGAAAAACTTTACAATGCCATAAGAAATTCAAAGTAACGATAATTGAAGAGGACTTATGGCAAGAAGTCCATCAGAAACTATCTGAATGTTCTTTGATCTGGTTTACAGACTCCGGGACGGATTCTAAGGTATTTGTTTTAAGATCCAAAATGTAGCATTAGTAATTCACTGGGTATTTCAAGCCGAAGTATTTTTCATTCTACAATGTGCAAAACAAAATCTTAGAAGAGAGTGTAAAAATAAACATATCTTCATTTTTCAGGCAGCACTAAAGGCTTCAAACAGTCTTTCAGTGTCATCTAGACTGTAGGTGAATGTATTACAGCCTTATCCAACCTGACAAACCATAACAAAGTTATTCCATGCGTTCCAGAGCACAAAGAAATTGAAGGTAATGTGAAAGTTTAAGAGCTTGCAAAGCAAGGATCGACACAGATAAAACTCAAACCAGAGCCACCTCTAGGCACGCTTAAGTGTTCCATTAGAGAGGCTACAACAAACTGGTGTAAAAACAACACTGTTTGACCTGGAAGAGGATTCCAGGAGTTCGGCATGGGAAATTCTTTATAAAAGAACCACGCAAACCTTTAACTGACAGGCTGCTTAAATTTAGTAAGCCCCACTGGGCATGCACCAGTGAGAAATAGGAAGATTTGAAGCAGCACAGACTGTAGATTCGGTCTGAAACTGAGACAGTCTATTACATATTAATCTCCTGTGAAGCGTTAGCATCAAGGAGATACAAAATCTTTGAGAAACTTTTTATGGAACCAGAGGACTACTACCCCAACACATTACTAAGCCTGTGTAATCTGGTGAGGGACACAAGACTAGCGTGAAGAGATAGCAATTAATATAGACTCAGGACAATAAGCCTTTAGGTGGTGCAACCGGAGCTTTTGTAGACGGACCCAAGTCCTCGAAAAAATGTCTTTATGCGAAAGAGGATTCAAAAAGCGCGGGAATAAGCCGCATCCATGGTATGCGCAGGTGCATCCGCTTCCATTGATTGTTACACACGCAGCGGGTAATTAAAAGCCATGCAGAACTCCCCGCGCTTTTCAGCAGGTCTTTTTCAAAGCCGTTTTCAATCTAAGTAATAATGTGTATCCTCATCGTCTTCGTTATTTAAGGAAAAAAGAAAGAAAGCCAAGACTGAGGGTGCACCTGCCAAAAGAACAGAGAAGTCAGGTGGGAGCATTTCCTAAAATTTCATGACTTGAGAATGGGCGATACTGAGAGAGGAGGTTCGCGGTAACGTGAGGACTTGCATTCTGGAGGTTCCGGTTGAAAACACGGGGGCTGACCAATCTGGCCGGAGGTTTATTTTCGCGGCTTTTATCGGTCGCTAGGTAAATGTTCTTAACATCCCTTTCATCATTACATTTCATTCATTTCCTTCTTCTTCACTGCCATTCCAGGCATTGGGATGACCACACATTATGGTTCTGCTATGATCTATAGTTAAATTGCTCCTTGCTACTGACATTAGGAATTAGCTTGTAAGCCTACAAAGAGGAGGGTAATCCGTTGAAGATGAAGAGAATGGACGATGCTAAGTTCTTTAACTACTTTGGGATGTTGATATCCACGTTTGATGAACTTCTACACAAGTTACACAACCAACTCCTTCGGAAAAAAACAAAGGATTTCATACAATCTGTTGTCCTCGTCACTATAACATAGGTGTAATTATTTCTCGTATATTAAATTGTTAAAGTATTATGCTATCATCTTTTGGGTGGGCGGGGTCTACTGATGTGGGCGCGTCGACACGCTGTAAGCCTATTTTGTTCCTTTGTTTACTATCTTAGGTTTTGTATATACAAATGACCGAGCGAGATGGCTCCGCGATAACGTGTGAGGTTTGCATTCGGGAAGCCCTGGTTCGATACCAGTCGACCGCCCACTTTGACCTAGGGTTTTTCGTGGTTTTCCCGATAGACAAGCAAATGCTTGTGTAGTTTCTTATCTTCTACGATTTTAATTCCTTCATTACCCTTTCATTCCGTTTCCTTTTCATTTTTCAGGTGTACTTCCAGGTTTCGTGGCGAATGGCGGTGCCGGACACATGGCGCGTATACTTGCTCAAAGGAAAGAGTACTCCTCGTGGACACTAGAGGGCTGCTTGGTGACATTGCGCCCTCTTAGACATCGCCCAATGAACCTGTCTTCGAGCCTAGAACTGTTAGCGACTTCCGCACCTCGGCTTTCCTCCCTCTCATTTCCTGTAGTCATCTTCCTTGTAGGACAGGCGACGGTGGTCTGCTGGTTGCGGTTGGGCGGTGGATGTGCGCTTTGTACAGGTTTCTTCCATTGCGTCAGTGCGTGACTGCTCAGTTAGGTCCCAACTCCATGTGCTCTGGGCGGTCGCCGCTTCGGAGAATTAGGGGCTTGTGGTGAGCCCGGTGTCGGATGCGTTCGATATAGAAACATTAAGGACCCCGTCCATGCTTACGCCCATCGTCATCCTGATATAGTCATCCTTCCCTCCCAGGGTTCACGGTAGAAGCAAAAAGGGCCCTTGATGCTTCCTTGCTGTGTTCTGCCCCAGTTTTAGGGCCCCTTCGTTCGTCCGTGCCTATTACTTTGCTTGTGTCCACCTAGCTTGAAGGTTCTGGCGCCGTCACTTAGTGCAGCGAAAATCTACCTATTTCAAGCAAAGGCCCTCAGATAATTGAAAGTGTCACAGCAAGCATTTTTTTTAAGGAACTGCGTTGTACCTCATGCTGATACAGTGAAGGAAAGGAAATGTTCTGTCGTTCCTACTAAGCTATCTTGCACCAAAGTAAACTTTGGAAATAGTTAATGTTTGAAATTCTGCTTTCGAAATCGACTTTTGGCAAGAAACCCAGCGAGGTGGCTCCGTGGTAGCGTGTGAAGCTCGCATTCGGGAGGTTCCAAGCTCGATTCGACCGCCCGCTCTGACTTTGGGGTTTTCCTGGTCGGCATTCGAATGTTGGAGTGGTTTATCATCTACCTTTCCATCATTTTCCTTCTCATTTTTCAGGTGTGCTTCAAGGTTTCATGGCGTTACCGGACAGACGGCGTGGATGCTTGCTCAAAGGAAATAGTACTCTCCGTGGACACTAGAGGGGCTACTTGGTCGACGGGTAGTTCGTCCTCTCTAGACAGCTCCAGCAGTGGGGCAGAACTATTAGGGGTTTTCCGCGCATCTCTGCGGCTTATAGCCTCCTGTGGTTCCTTCACACCATCCCTTCTTCCTGGGAGGGTGTTAACCACAATAGATTTATGTAGGTCACAGTGTGCGGAGAAGTTATTGTAGTTTATTATTATTATTATTTTGGGAATGAAACATGCGAATCTATTACAAGAGTCTCAGGGGGTCTCAAATAAACATATTTATTGTACAGAAAGTCCCAAAAATTGATAACTGTAAACACAAAACTGAATATGAGTTACATACTTACTTGGGAGATCGCTCGGTCCCTAAAACCTTTTGAAGAGGGTGAATTTCTGAAACTATGTCTGACAAAAGCTGTGGAAGTTATGTGCCCTCAAGAACTTCCCAATTTTAATAATATTAATCTATCTCAAAGAACGGGCGGCGCCGTGGCCGAGTGGTTAGACTCCCACCGAGGCGGCCCGGGTTCAATCCCAGGGACCTGTATGTGGGATTTGTGGTGGACGAAGCGGGTCTGGGCGGGTTTTCTCCGGGTTCTCCGGTTTCCCCCGCCATTCATTCCAACTGCTCCATCATCACCTTTCCTTTCATCCCTTTCACCAACATTTCGTTTCATTTACTTCCTTCATCCCATACCAGGCATCGGGCTGATCACCCATCCTGGATGCTCTGTCTGATCCATGAGTGTCTGCTCCTCGACGGGCCTCTGACCCCAGGCACCCGCTTGTAACCCCTGGGGGGTGTAAGTCCTACATAAGAGGAGGGTAAACAGATAATGAATGAATGAATAGCTCAAAGAACCATTACAAGGATAGTGGAACATGTTTTAAAAAATGTAAAAAGTCAATTTAAACACAATATAATAGTGAACCTAACTGCTCTCAAACGTCAATAAAGGAGCTTTACAGCTGTAGCTCCCACTTCCCTTGCAGCAATGCCTTAGTTCTGTGTTTCTTGTGAGGCTTGCATCATATAGTGTTGTTGGCACACCTCTGGGCCTATAAGTTAATTCTCACTAGGCTGTGAATGAAAGACTGATAATTTGTTAAGTATTTAACTAGATCAATTAACCTGTAAAGCCCTGCGCCGTGGGCTGGAACGTGGTGCTCTGATTCTCAGCTAAGGAATGCACTTGGCTTTGTCCCACCCATGGGGTGTGGATTTTAGGTCCTGGTTATGGAACCAGTGCTCACTCAGCATTGTGAGGAAAGTGAGGAACTATGATAGGTAGAGGTCCTGGCCTCATGAGCCAATTTTCCGGCTGGGGGATGCATGATGCTGGCCACACCACCTCCCCGCATCGATTGGATGATTGCCCACCTCTATCATGCACACATTTGTGCGAGGCCGGCAGGTCCATGCCCTTTATGAGCTGTATTGCCACAGGATTTATTTATTAATTTGTGGGAGTAGATTTTAGTTCAATAAAACACTTTGGAAATTAATCTGATTTGTGTGCCTCATGCCTGTGAATTTATTGTTCCTATCTTGATGGTTAATGTGGCCCCTGATCTAATCAAATGGCAGATGTGGCCAGCATCACACATCTTCCAACAGGAATGTTGGCTTTCATGGATGGGACTTTCAATTTGCTCATCATCCTATGCCTGGGATTTAAAACCTGCACCCCCATGGGTGGGATGGAACCCGGGCATATTCCACAGCTCCATGCTCTAGCCCACTTAGTCAGTGCTGCATGTCAAATGTGACCTGACAACTGAGCAGTGAAAACTATGGAGATTTTAACCCACTCAAGAGCATGTTTCATTTGTTTTTCAAATAAACATATTTATTGCACAGAAGGTGATGCATATAATTTCAGCTGTAAAGGCTTATTTGATCTTAAACCATTTATGCTTGTATACAAAATTATAGTATTCTTCTTTGTTTTCAAAATAAATATCAAATTAATAAACATTCAAAAATCCAAATAAAAGTATAAATGAATTTGACATTGAGAACGTAAACCATAACTTTTATTACTGCCCTCCTTCTTAGAGTCATTTATTTTATTTATGTTTTTGTATTTAAGAATGGATGCTTTATAATTAAAGTATATCTTGTCGATTCAGAATATATTAATATTGCTGTATATTTTTTAAACACAAAAAAATCAGATTACATGCCCCAAAATGTTCCTGTTTATCTCGTATTGTCAAAATGAATGCCATTAAATCACATACTGTGAATATATCAGGAATGCTTCCAATGTTTTTCGATTCAGACTTACTTTCTCTACCACTTACCTATAGTAATTAGAGGAAGTATTTTATTACACAGGAAATACATCTTTTGAGGTCCTTGCATACAAACAAATCTGATGTGTTACATTTACATGACACTCTTATCCTCCATCATGTATTGTTATATACCTTCTACAAACTACTCTTACAAAAACTTATTTTTCTATCTACTAATCAAAATGTGTACAGAAATAGTTTCATTACACATTTAATTGTAGATACAAGCTGGATAACTGATTATTAAAAGCAGGTCACTATACGCCGGCCTTGAGATCCCATAATACTCTTTCCGTGATTCCTTCATAACATAACAAAAACTTGGAAAATTAATTCAAAATAATAATGGATCTAGAAACAGTTGAAGCAGTATATATTTGTAATAAACTGTGTGTTTTAAACAGATCTAAATTGTTTGTTTAGTATATTTTTGCCTCTCTCATGATTTACCAGTTGTACAAAATTATGCAAAATTTCTTCTAAATGCAAGCCTTAACAAGCTTTTCCCAGAAAATTCAAGATATACATTTTGCTTGTCATGTAAGTATCTTAAATGTATAGTATTTTAACAAAACTCATTAGAGCCATTCTTTTTTAAGAAAATAGAAAAATAAAGAGAAATTTTCCTTGTAAATGTTAGCTAGGTCTGGGAAGAGATTTTCTTAAAAAACCTTCAATGTCTTTTTGTAAGGTACTGAACTTAAATACCAAGTTTGGTATTTAACCAACATTTTGTTTATGAGTTATGCTGTTTACAGATGAGAAGATCGTTTTAAAAAAAATCTGATGTGTTACACTCACATGACTTTCTCTACTCTTGTACAATCTATTTTTACAAACGCCTATTCTCCATATGCTTTATGTTAATCGAGATATCGAGATGTCAATCTTATTGCTAATTTTCTTGTAGATGCAAGGGGAATATGGTAGCTTTTAAGCGATAGTCAAATATTTTATCGCTGGTTGCTATGCGGCGCATTCCATTCTCTTTGCAAGTCCAGGACATAAAAAAATGAATAACGAATTTGAGAAAAAGTATAAGTATTGGAAAATTTAAGGGAATAACAAGCAATATCTCGAAAACGGTTCACTCAACAAAAGAAACGTATATGACATAAGTTGTGTATTTTAACGAGATCTACATTTTTTGTGTAGTAAAATTTTGTCTATCTCTTATGGTTTACCAGTTATGCAAAAGTCGTTCACAATGAAGAATACTTTTGGAGACATTCCCAGAAAATTCGAGATATACATTTCATTTCTCATGACATTATCTTAAACATATGATATTTTCATCAAAATCGTTAGAGCCATTTTTGAGAAAATTAAAATTTTCGAAAAATGTTCCATGTAAAGGGTAGTCTGGGGTGGGGGGATTTTCTTGAAAACCTTCGTGTCGCATCTCTGGAAGATACTGAACCTAAATACCAAGTTTGGTGTTTATCCGACTGTTCGTTTTTAAGTTATGCTGTTCACAGACACACACACAGACACACACACAGACACACAGACACACACACAGACACACACACGGACATGTTTCCAAAAATGCTTTTTTTGGATTCAGGAGGTCTCAAAACATGTATTTCCGGTGAAATCTCGGTATCGAATTTTTGGGTGGAATGCAATACTTCCCCTACTTACTATACGTAGTAGAGAAAGTAAAAATGGCTTTTTTGGATTCAGGGTGTCTCAAAACATGTACTTCTGGTGGTCTCAATATCAGTTTTTTGAGTGGAATATAACACCTCCTCCTCTGCCTAAATTTGCTTTCACTATAATATGCAGACAAAGAAAGTGATGAGTGGAAAACCCGTTCTTTCTTATAATTTGAACAACACATTAATAGCAAAAGTTAATTAGGACAATAGTGGAAACATTTTTCATTCTGGGCAATGCATCCCCAGCAGCCCATTTAAAGGTTCATATTCTGGCATGTATGTGGTAATACATAGTACAGTAGGTATACAACACAATCTTTTGATGCGCTTCCAGGAATGTACCAGATTAGAAGGTGAATTTTTGTTCACAATGTATTTAACAGATATGTAATATGCAGCCCAACATTTAGGTAATGTTACACCCATGGACCCAACAATTTTTCTGCCACCTGTCAAAAACAGTGCAGACATACAGAAAGGCAGTGTTGCCAATTGTACCATGCACATAAGATCTCCATCCATCTACCTACAATTTCGCTCTCACCAATATGAATTCCCGCTACCATTGCAGCTCCTTTTTAGCGCATGTGAAAATTTATTTTCAGCATATATATAGTGCCTTTGTTTTATGCCAACGCCACAGCCGCCTTATTTGCGTATCAGCCGAGATGGCAGTGACCTTGGTAATATGCCACTGCGCAGAAGTGGTGCAGGATGTGTCAAGGGTACGTTTATCAGCTGTAGACTGTCTTGGTTGTTGCTTTGTCTTTGTGTTGTGAAGTGTTTCGACAATATGTGTGTTGTGTGTGATTTTCTTAGGAATGTTAATTCTCTTATTAGTCCAAGAAAATGCCTGCCAACAAATTCACACTGAACAGTGTATTACTTTCTCTACTATGTATAGTAAGTAGGGGAAGTATTGTATTCCACCCAAAAATTTGATACCGAGATTTCACTGGAAATACATGTTTTGAGACTCCCTGAATCCAAAAAAAGCATTTTTGGAAACATGTCCGTGTGTGTGTGTGTGTGTGTGTGTGTGTGTGTCTGTCTGTGAACAGCATAACTCAGAAATGAACAGTTGGATAAACACCAAACTTGGTATTTAGGTTCAGTATCTTTCAGAGATGCAACACAAAGGTTTTCAAGAAAATCCCCCCACCCCAGACTACCCTTTACATGGAACATTTTTCGAAAATTTTAATTTTCTCAAAAATAGCTCTAATGATTTTGATTAAAATATCATATGTTTAAGATATTTTCATGACAAATGAAATGTATATCTCGAATTTTCTGGGAATGTCTCCAAAAGTGTTCTTCATTGTGAACGACATTTGCATAACTGGTAAACCATAAGAGATAGACAAAATTTTACTGCGCAAAAATGTAGATCATGTTAAAATACACAATTCACGTCATATACATTTTTTTTGTACAGTGAACCATTTTCGAGATATTGCTTGTTATTCCCTTAAATTTTCCAATATTTATACTTTTTCTCAAATTCGTTATTCATTTTTTTTATGTCCTGGACATGCAAAGGGATTGGAATGCGCCACATAGCAACCAACGCTTAAAAGATTTGACTATCGCTTATAACCACAAGAAAATTAGCAATAAGATTGACATCTCGATATCTCGATTAACATGAAGCATATGGAGAATAAACGTTTGTAAAAATAGTTTGTACAAGAGTAGAGAAAGTCATGTGAGTGTAGCACATCAGATTTTTTTTATGTACGATGCATACATGAAAACTGAATCCTGTAAACAGGTGTGCAGACAATTTCAGCAGCTATTTCTTGGTTATCCAGTTCCAGGTAGAGACAGTGTGAGATGTTTGGTCAATAAACTTAGAACAATGGGATCGCTAAACACTAAAAAATAAAGTTTATAGGAACAATCCCCACACCATAGACGCATTTAAGGACAATATAAAAGCAGAAGTTATGAACACTACACAAGAAGAACTTATGCATGTGAATGGTAATTTCATCCGATGATCTCAAGAATGTCTTTGTGTCGATGGACAGCACTTTCAACAACATTATAACAAAGTTAGTACTCATTACATATATGTTACTAACACTCATGAGTATTGCAGCAGTTACAGAATGGAAACCCCGCAGTGTAGGAGACTGTGTGCAGAACATGCATTCGTGTGATCTGCAACCTCGGCATAAAACGAAGGCACTGTATATACCATGTGAAACTTCTCATCCTGTGGATTGGTAACTCGGCAACCCTGTATTTTACAGACGATGCAAAATGTAGGTGCTGACACCGCATTCACTAGTCCGCTGATGAGAGCTATGGTGGCACACGTTAACGTGCTCTAGTAGCACAATAGTTAACATGCTGCAAAGTCATGGTGAAAGTCAGAATTTGAAATAACATCTGCGAATAAATGAGTTTTTTATTCATTTCTGTTCCATGTTTTGAGAATGTTCTAGCAAATCATGATTTCTTTCCGAATGCACTAGAAAGTGGATTTGCATATTCTAACAAGTAACAATGTGTGTTTTAATGAAATTCACATAACTAAACCAATTAAGTGAAATGACACTTCCATGCCAAACTATCGGTTCTTGTTAAAATTACTAAACATAAAAGTACCTTCAAGTGGCAGTATTTGAACCTGGAACCTTCACCACTGGTCAATGCAATCTCTGTTGTACAATGAGTGCAAGCCACTGCACACACAGCAGTGCAAAGTAGTCAATTGGGCCGAAATTGATACGACGCCGTGCAGTGGACAGTGTTTACAGCACAGCCTGTAACATGCCGGGACTGCATAACTTCTCAATCCGCAGACTGAGAAGACTCACCCAAAATATAATTATTTTCTCAATGTTGCTACCCCTAAGAATTTGCTGCCCTGGACCCAAGTCCATGTGTAAGTACGGGACTGGTAATAGAAACACAAATTTTACAGCACTAATCAATAATGGATATGAATGTGACATAAATTTTGTCACATACTCTCAATAAATAACATTTACAGAGGTATTTTGTTCATCACTTTTTACTTTCTCTTTCGCATACCTAGGTATGGTATGGTAAAGGAAGCATGGTTTTCAACCCCCTCAAAAAAAAAAAAATTGAAAAAGCTCTGCGAGTGAGAGAGAGAAGACAGAACAAGCATAGCTCAGAAATGAAAAGTAAGGCAAATACTGCACTTGGCATTTAAGTTTAACATCTTTAAAAAATGTAACACCCTAAACTTTTATTTATTCTTTATTTTTTCAAACTGGCTTGACAATTTTCATTAAAATACCTTATGTTTAAGATATATGCATAAATAATAAAATGTACATGTTGAATTTCCTTGGCACGAAAGCCAGCATTTCGGCTGGGGGGGTTGGTTGATATTGGCCACATCTCCTCCCCATATCGGTTGAATGATTACACACCCCTGGCATAGATATGTGGCCAGTAGTTGGATTGGTAGGCCTAGATCCCAAATGGCTTTAGTGCCAAGGGATTATTGTTATTAAATTTTTTTCAATAGTATGTGAAGTCATCTTCATGTGGAATTAATTTTATATAAGTGATAAAACATAAGAGATAAAAAACTTTACTACATGAAAAATCTGATGTGTTACACTCACATGACTTTCTCTACTCTTGTACAAATTATTTTTACAAACGCTTATTCTCCACATGCTTCATGTTAATTGAGATGTCAATCTTATTGCTAATTCTCTTGTAGATGCAAGGGGAATATGGTAGGTTTTAAGCGATAGTAAAATATTTTAAGCGCTGGTTGCTATGGGGTGCATTCCATTCTCTTTGCATGTCCAAGACAAAAAAAATGAATAACGAATTTTAGAAAAAGTATAAGTATTGGAAAATTTAAGGGAATAACAAGCAATATCTCGAAAACGGTTCACTCCACAAAAGAAATGCATATGACATAAATTGTGTATTTTAACACCATCTACATTTTTTGTGTAGTAAAATTTTGTCTATCTCTTATGGTTTACCAGTTATGCAAAAGTCGTTCACAATGAAGAATACTTTTGGAAACATTCCCAGAAAATTTGAGATATACATTTTATTTGTCATGAAAATATCTTAAACATGTGATATTTTAATCAAAATCATTAGAGCCATTTTTGAGAAAATTAAAATTTTTGAAAACTGTTCCATGTAAAGGGTAATGTGGGGTGGGGGGATTTTCTTGAAATCCTTCATGTCGCATCTCTGGAAGATACTGAACCTAAATACCAAGTTTGGTGTTTATCCGACTGTTTGTTTCCGAGTTTCGTTGTTCACAGACACACACATGGACATGTTTCTAAAAATGCTTTTTTTGGATTCAGGGGGTCTCAAAACATGTATTTCCAGTGAAATCTCGGTATCGAATTTTTGGGTGGAATGCAATACTTCCCCTACTTACTATACGTAAAAATGTAGATCTTGTTGAAACCAATTTTTGTCAGATGTTTTTGTGTCGTTAACCATTTACGAGACATTCATTACTATTGGTCTGAATTTTCCAATTCTTTATCACACACATTTTGAACTGTTAAGTCAACATTATTTTATTTTTTGCAATATCATGCAAATAGCATGAAATTTCCAAACTAGTAATTTAAAACTTTCACTTCGGATTCAGCTTCCTGTATCTCTCCCTTGTACCTATATCAAAATATATAATGAAAAAGCATTTCTATAAACATTATCTTTATTAACAAGAAATAGATAGAAAATTAAGCTTTTGACGTCTGGCTACTTACTTTACAGCTGTACAACTAACCTTTCTTCAGAGGGGAGATGGAAGGTCAATCCTGGATATATTCATGGAGATAAAGTTGATGGTCCTTACTGAAATCGTTAGCAAGGTGATATCATGAGTCAACTTTGCACAAGATAATAAAATTCATTTTTAAATATTTCGGGAAGGAATGCAATGATAAGTGAGTCTATGAAGCTTTAGTTTCCAGTACTGGTTCAATGCCTGGTCACTCAAAATACTATTGGAAGAGGAATATCCTGCAGACAAAATTGTTACCTTGGTCAGTGGGAAGCAGTAAGGGGATCTTCAAATGCAACAAGGGTCAGACTTTGAGATACTCTTACAAAAAGGAAAATATATGTGCAGTTCTTTAGTGCAATTGTTGCATGTGCTTACTGCAAGAAATATTCATTCATTCATTATCTGTTTACCCTCCTCTTATGTAGGACTTACACCCCCCAGGACTTACAAGCGGGTACCTGGGGTCAGAGGCCCGTCGAGGAGCAGACACTCATGGATCAGACAGAGCATCCAGGATGGGTGATCAGCCCGATGCCTGGTATGGGATGAAGGAAGTAGATGAAACGAAATGTTGGTGAAATGGATGAAAGGAAAGGTGATGATGGAGCAGTTGGTGGAATGAATGGCGGGGGAAACCGGAGAACCCGGAGAAAACCCGTCCAGACGCCGCTTCGTCCACCACAAATCCCACATGCAGGTCCGTGGGATTGAACCCGGGCCGCCTCGGTGGGAGGCGAGCGGTCTAACCACTCGGCCACGGCACCGCCCTTGCAAGAAATAAATTCTCAATTTTTTAATGTTATGAAGTAAAATGCAGCTTTTTGAAAGATAGATGTCTTTCATTAGTACAGCACTTCACTACCTGGCAGTGGTTAAGGTATACAATCATTAATGGTAATTTATTGTTCTTCCACACAAGCCATGTGCAGGACAAAGTTGGAAAGGTAGAATCAGACTGAAAAATTCAATGCCATAACCGGGATTGGAACCACAGATCTTCTGGTTTCCATCTGGTTACTCTAACCAACTGAGCTATCATGGCAACATACTGGTAGAACATTAAATTTCCCAACTGACTTGCCAACTTGTGGGAATTTAATGTCATACCAGCATGTTGCCGCAGTAGCTGAGTTGGTTAGAACAACCAGAAGATCCATGGTTCAAATCCCATCTATGGCATTGAATTTTTCAGTCGGGTTTCGCCTTTCCAACCTTGTCCTATACATGGCTTGTGTAGAAGAACAATTAATTAGCATTGATTGATCTAATAGTTGGTTAACTATGAAGCCCGGGTCTTAAAGTACTTAAAACATTGTAAGTCACCATTGGGGTATGTCATCTCAAAATAATTTGAGATCTCCTTGCAGATTACTGGGAAAAATGCGAGTCAAATGGGGAATTTAATGTCATGCCAACATGTTTCCATGGTAGCTTAGTTGGTTAGAGCAATTGGACTGAAACCAGAAGATCCATGGTTCAAATCCTGGCTATGACATTGAATTTTTCAGTCTGATTCTACCGTTCCTATACAATCAGCTAGGCAAAAGTTAGGATTAATAATCCACATATAAGAATTAATAAGGGTATACCTTCATATACACCACCAGGGATGGTACCATTCTATTTCTACTGTGGCTTACACTTCAAGAAATATAAGAACAAAACTATTGTAAAAAGAATAAGACTCTTTATTACAAATCATACACTATCAGCAGCTGCTGATCCAGGCATTAACATAGATGGTTTCAAACTACAAAATGCTTTTATACATATACTGGTGTTAAAATAACCGCATTAAACAAAAAAGCCATTTGACTTTTTCTTCCCAGTTGTTTTGCTTTTATTAAGAAATGGGTTTTATTTGCTTCTTATCCCTGACAATTACCTGAAACCTTGTACCATCAAATTCCATTGATGTGGTTATCTCATGCCACTGTAGCATACTTAGTTCAGTAAGTTAAACTGTTCATGTTTTCTGATTTGTTTTACTTTTAAAAAGTTTCCTTTCAGCAGTACTTACTTTTTGACCGCTTTTCTTTTCTTAGTAAGTTTATCGCTGACTTCATCATTAACAATTTCAGGTAGACCATCACTTTCTAACTTGTCAGAGATCCGTTCATGCTTTTTCCTCCTTTTTGATAGTGGTTGATCATCTAATGTTCTTAAACATTCTGTACTTTCCTTTAAATGTGTCAAACTACTTATGTCATTGTCATCACCTGTATTTCTGTTTGCCTTTTTCTTTTTTTTCGTTGAGTGATGCTTTGTATGCTCAATTTGATTAAATTCATCCTCTTCTAATTCAACAGTAATGATTTTAGTATCAGTATTCTCTGTTTGTCCTATTGATTCATAATATTTGTGTTTCTTAGTTTTGTTTTTAAACTGTAAGACAATGCTTTCTGCATTACTCTGACTTTCAATAGAGGCAATTTGCTCAAAGTTCTCATTACTTTTAAATAATGAGGTATCTGCAAGTTCTTCAGATTTATCATTTTGCTGTTTTCTTTTCTTTTTAGGCTTTTCCTTGTGTGTAATGTTCTCATTCATTTCATGTTGCATATTGTTATTCATCTTGAATTTTTTTTTCTTATTACTATCACTATCCCCAAAATTATCTAGCACTGAAGTGTTTTCCTGATTTTCATCACTGTCGGATTCAGTGTGATGAATTGCTTTATGTTTCTTTTTTTTCTCTGGTTGAAGAACATTTTCTGTGCTAATTATTATCTCTTTATTTTCCAATTTCTCATCAAGTTCTTTTTCAGTTACAATATCTTCATTCTCATTATTACCACTCTCTTTATTTTCTGCTGTAACTGTTTCCTGATGTTTCTTTTTATGCCTTCTTCGTTTTACATTCTTTTGTTTGCTTTCATCAGAGTCCACTCTTTTAAAAACTGCAATAAAAAATCCATTTGTGAAATCGACTTCAGGAAGTGCATAAAAACAACTTTCACTAAATTCATACTCAGAGGAACCATGATTTAACCAATGTTCTCGCAATTGAGTGCTATCTAATTGAAATACTGGCTTAGCTGGATCTGTATTTATGTACTGCAGCACTCGCTCTACAACCTGCTCATTCTCTTCTTGTTTTAGAGAACATGTAGAGTACACAACACGTTTAACTGAAGGGAAGTTGCTCAGTGCATGTCGAAGAAGCAAGATCTGAAAGCCAGCAAGCTTATTTAATCTTACAGTGTCACATGCCTCCTCTGACTGTGGTGCTGGCCTGTCAATGATTCCTGAAAAAATAAAAAATCTGATGTGTTACAGTCACATGACTTTCTCTACTCTTGTACAAACTATTTTTACAAACGCTTATTCTCCATCTACTTCATGTTAATCAAGATAAACATTTGCAGACTCTATCTTATTGCTAATTTTCTTGTAGATGTAAGGGGAATATATATTTATAAGGGCAATATAGAAATACAGTAGCATTTAAGCACATACATATCTCTTAATAGCTGGTTGCTAGGTGCAGCACCATTCCCTTTGCCACAGATTAATACTCTTTGCATATCCAAGACAAAAAAAATGAATAAAGAATTCCCATTTGAGAAAATAAGTATTGAAAAATTTAAGGGAATAACAAGCAATATCTCGAAAATGGTTCACTCAACAACAAAAATGTATATGACATAAATTGTGTATTTTAACGTGATCTACATCTTTTGTGTAGTAAAATTTTGTCTATCTCTTATGGTTTACCAATTTACCAAAAGTCGTTCACAATGAAGAATACTTTTGGAGACATTCCCAGAAAATTCAAGATATACATTTTATTTGTCATGAAAATATCTTAAACATAGGATATTTTAATCAAAATCGTTAGAGCCATTTTTGAGAAAATTAAAATTTTCAAAAAATGTTCCATGTAAAGGGTACTCTGGGGTGGGGGGATTTTCTTGAAAACCTTCGTGTCGCATCTCTGGAAGATACTGAACCTAAATACCAAGTTTGGTGTTTATCCGACTGTTTGTTTCTGAGTTATGCTGTTCACAGACAGACACACAGACAGACAGACACACACACGGACATGTTTCCAAAAATGCTTTTTTTGGATTCAGGGGATCTCAAAACATGTATTTCCGGTGAAATCTGGGTATCAAATTTTTGGGTGGAATACAATACTTCCCCTACTTACTATACGTAGTAGAGAAAGTAAAAAGTTGTTATAGTTGCTTTTCATGTTATTCTTTTAGGGCCGGTTTCACAGTAGGGTAACCGCTTAGCTTTACTGAACTGAACAACTTCTGGAACAGTAAAGTTGGTAACGTTTGCACATGCACATTGAGTGAATTGCCATCATTGTTTATAAGCTAAGATAAGCTTTTCCAGGTTATCCAGCAACATAAATTTAAAATGACTGAAAAATTAAAGTTAAAATGTAGAAATTTATTTCTCAAAAAGTCAGTATTCTCCTATAAATTGTGAAGCAGTATAAGCATCTAATAGAGAGCAAACAATTGGTCAAGTTACTATGGAGTAAGAAAAACCAAACGCGGTGAAAGATTGTGATACAAAGGGTGGATTACAATGGTGTGAAACAACTTTGATAGCTCTGCATGTTTTCACTTGCAATTTAACCTCAATGTTATTCCTGATGAGAGGGTTTTGTTACTACAATATAAAGCAATATGTTATTTGTAGATGTGAGGGCAATGAGTGCAACAATGTATACGATAAAGGTATGAAGTATTCATTTAAAATTAAGGGTAGCCAAATGAAGTTTCTCTTCTTACCAGTTGCTTTTATGTTTAATTGTATCATCAATAGTTGTCTTCCATGGTTTAAGGTTACTATGCTAGCTCTAGTTCCCGGTTGCAGGTTCAAGCCCGAGGGAGGGTAATGGGCTTTTTTCAGGTGTAAAAATCCTTACATGATTTCCTTCAGAAGGGAAATAAAACCAGTGGTGCCATGTCATAGATTTACGGCACGTAAAAGAAGCTCAAGCCTAATACAGAGGGCTCTGAGCAAATTTCTGGTCTTTCATGCCCAGTTAGAATGGGATACTGAGAACCACAGCAGTTAAAGAGCATCCATAAATAAAAAAATTCTGGTAACCCATTGCCAACTGTTTACTTAATTGAAATCTCCCATAGAATTCTCAGTCATTTCATACATGAAAATGGTTTGGCTGCATCAGTAATATCGTCTTCTTCAAATAACTTAGTGACTCCTTAGCTTAAACCATACTTCAGTATGGTTTAAGTCAAGCCACATATAAGCTCAGCTTTTAAACTACACGCTGTAAAACTCTGTTGTATCTTAGGTCTCTGCGTAAACTGTGAAACTGGGCCTAAGTAATTAAAAACCTTCTTTGCCTAAATAACAGACATGGAGTAGATGTGTGAACAACTTGAGACGTTCCTTCCTAGGTAAATACGAGGGCTGATCAACAAAGACTGAGACTGATTTTTTCCTGTAGCTGTTGTGATAGTTTCGTATCTGTAACATAAGTATTTGAAAAGAGCGGGTTTTTATGTATAATGTTGGTAGATGGCAGCACTCTCGTATTGTTAGGTTGGTAGTAATGCTCTATTTTGTAGACCCTACGTGCATTTCGCATACCAGACAATGGAGGTGACGCGAGAGGTGACACGAGAGGAGCAGTACAGCGCAATCAAATTCTGTTTTCGTTTAAACCATACAGCCACCGAAACTTATGAAAAGCTGAAGCAAGCGTACAGTGAAGATGCACTACCTCGTGCAACAGTGTTTAAGTGGTTCAAGTGAGGTGTTGCGTCTCTTTGCTGATGGAGGGGATGCATTTTTTAAATCGATTATCACCAGTGATGAGTCATGGCTGCATCATTATGATCCTGAAGGAAAACAAGCCAGCAGTGTGGAAATCGCGAGGTTCTCCAACACCAAAAAAGGCAAAAGTTGTTCCATCTGCAGGGAAAGTGATGGTGATCACATTTTTTGACTGTAATGGAATGATTTGTCAGTATGCAGTTCCCCCTCACACTACTGTTACAGCAGCATACTACACGTCAGTATTGGCTACACTGAGGAAGCACATTGCAAAGAAACGACCAGAGCTTTCTCGGACTGGGTGGCGACTTCATCATGACAATGCACGGGCTCACGTCGCAAATCAAGTCATGCAGTTTCTGGCTCGATTTAACATTACCTGTGTACCACATCCACCTTATAGCCCCGATCTTGCACCCTGTGACTTTTTTTATTCCCATCACTAAAGGCAAAGCTTAGGGGTATTCGATTTGAGAACTCTGAAGCAGTGCTCAAGAAAAGTGAGGCGATTCTCAAGGACCTGACAAAGAATGGTCTGCTGCACGTGTTCAAGGACTGGCAGAGACGCTATAAAAAGTGCATTGAAGTAGGAGGGGACTACTTTGAAAAAGATCATGTAAACATTGAATTGGAGTAATAAACATCTGTGAAAAAAAATCAGTCTCAGTCTTTGTTAATCAGCCCTCGTAGTAAACACAGTTCTTGTACCCACCAGGTTGTGCTAGCATTACAAACCTACACAAATTATTTTTACATACACCTACAACATCTTTCTTTCACTAATGTAGCCATTCTTATACTCTTTTATGGAACATCTTTGTTTACATTGCTTGTATCAGAAAAAAAGAGTTCTCTTTACACTATGCGTCGCATTTACTTTACTGTGCGCTCTTGAAAATATGACTACTTTTAATGGGTGTGGAGAAAGATAAATTGTGTGTTCAAGGGCTTCTAAAAACGAAACGCTGAACAGGGGTTTCTGGATATAAACAAGCAGCACATCCCAACAATAGTTATGTTGTGTCAGGAAATAGTTAAATTCAAGGTAATATTGCTGCAGAGGCCGATGTGTCATGGCGGGCAATGTTAGGTGTCAAATGTAAAGCAGAAAAATGCTGCACCTATATGAAACATGGAAATAGTTGGTAGATCTGCGAATTGTTATATGCTGTTGTAATAGAAAAGGGCAAAACAATAATTAATGTAATACAACTAAATGATAACCACGAGGTAGTTAACAAATGTAATAAAGAATCAGATAACTAAAAATTCAATGCCATCACCGGGATGGCATTGAATTTTTCAGTCATTTGATTCTACCTTTCCAACCTTGTCCAACACCGGCTTGTGTCAGGACCCTCTAGAAATATCCAGAGGGTCCTGCTTATGTGGAAGAATAATTAATATGACTGAATAATTGCCACGGAGTAGTAAACAAACATAATACAATTAAATAATTATGTAACGCGAAGTAGTTAACAAATGAAATATAAGTAATTAATTACCGCGAAGTAGTAAAAAAAATGTAGTACAAGTGAATAAAAGTAAATGCTACTATAATTATGCCCGAGGGTATACTCACTCTTTTGTGATGCAATTGTTAACCTTAATAAAGGCTGTTTTGCATCAGTGCATATAAAAAAATCTGATGTGTTACACTAACATGACTTTCTCTATTCTTGTACAAACTATTTTTACAAACGCTTATTCTCCATCTACTTCATGTTAATCGAGATAAACATTTGCAGACTCTATCTTATTGCTAATTTTCTTGTAGATGTAGGGGAAAATATATTTACAAGGGCAATATAGAAATACAGTAGCTTTTAAGCACATACATATCTCATAATAGCTGGTTGCTAGGTGTATCACCATTCCTTTCGCCACAGATTATAACTCTTTGCATATCCAAGACAAAAAAATGAATAACGAATTCCCATTTGAAAAAATAAGTATTGAAAATTTAAGCGAATAACAAGCAATATCTCGAAAATGGTTCACTCAACAAAAAAGAATGTATATGACATAAATTGTGTATTTTAACGCGATATACATTTTTTGTGTAGTAAAATTTTGTCTATCTCTTATGGTTTACCAGTTATGCAAAAGTCGTTCACAATGAAGAATACTTTTGGAGACATTCCCAGAAAATTCAAGATATACATTTTATTATTCATGAAGATATCTTAAACATATGATATTTTAATCAAAATCATTAGAGCCATTTTTGAGAAAATTAAAATTTTCAAAAACCTTCTATGTAAAGGGTAATGTGGGGTGTGGGAATTTTCTTGAAAACCTTCGTGTCGCATCTCTGGAAGATACTGAACCTAAATACCAAGTTTGGTATTTATCCGACTGTTCGTTTCTGAGTTATGCTGTTCACAGACAGACAGAGAGACAGACACACACATGGACGTTTCCAAAAATGCTTTTTTTGGATTCAGGGGATCTCAAAACATGTATTTCTGGTGAAATCTTAGTATTGAATTTTTGGGTGGAATACAATACTTCCCCTACTTACTATACGTAGTAGAGAAAGTAAAAAGAAAGGAAGATAGGAGTTCTGGAATATGTATGTAGAAAAAAGATGGAGTTCTGGGGGAAAAGGTTAGACACTGTAGAAATAACACCAGATAATATAACCATAATTCAATAAATCGCATCAGAGTATGTGGTCAGAAGTGTGTAACAACTGCTGTATATTTGAAAGGCCAAATGCTGTACATTCACAGCATTTTAGCGGTGTTTATTCCAACAAGGTAGGCTGCCTGACGTTGCATGGTACCCGCCAGGACATGTCAACCTCTGCAGCAACATTACCAAATTCAAAGCTATTTGTCAAGTAGTTGAATGAAAGAACCAATGTTTCTTAAGAAAATATAAGAAAGAATTTTCAATTAGTGAATATTTGCAGCTGCACTGACAAAATTCAATGCGAAAATCTTGAATTGTAGAGACTAAGCTGGCATTACTGTGATAAGGAAAACTTTACTGCTAGGTATCAAGGAAACTTTATAATGTGGATTATTGAAATCGCCCCGAATTAAGATTATTCTATTATTGAATGATAAGAAGACATGAGGAGCAAATGAAAATTAATATACCCTCCATCAAAGAGGAGTTATCTGTTCAGAAATGTGAACTAAAAATAATTATAAAGAGGAAATTTCTAACCAAAATTGGCTGTCTATAACTACAGAATGAACAGGAACTGAACTTGAAAATTGGGAAGTGTAGCAGTAGTAACTGGATTTAAAACTTTGTGTAACGTTGCACTTTAAAATTTTGGTTCTTGCACGCATGTGAATATGTGTGTGTTCCTTCATGCTAGAATGGTGGAATTGATTGTTATGATACTTGATACATAATATATCAAAGTCCCATTTAGAAAAACAGAATCTATGGCATCTCAATTACTTTATCTAATGAGGTGCAAAATACATACAAAAAAAAAAATGTGATGTGTTACACTCACATGATTTTCTCTACTCTTGTACAAACTATTTTTAAAAACGCTTATTCTCCACATGCTTCATGTTAATAGAGATATCGAGATGTCAATCTTATTGATAATTTTCTTGTAGATGCAAGGGGAATAAGGTAGGTTATAAGCAATAGTCAAATATTTTAAGCCCTGGTTGCTATGTGCCGCATTCCATTCTCTTTGCATGTCCAGGACATAAAAAAAATGAATAACGAATTTGAGAAAAAGTTTAAGTATTGGAAAATTTAAGGGAATAACAAGCAATATCTCGAAAACAATTCACTGAACAAAAAAAAATGTAAATGACATAAATTGTGTATTTTAACGCGATCTACATTTTTTGTGCAGTAAAAGTTTGTCTATCTCTTATGGTTTACCAGTTATGCAAAAGTCGTTCAGAATGAAAAACACTTTTGGAGACATTTCCAGAAAATTTGAGATATACATTTCATTTGTCATAAAAATACCTTAAACATATGATATTTTAATCAAAATCGTTAAGAGCCATTTTTGAGAAAATTAAAATTTTCGAAAAATGTTCCATGTAAAGGGTACTCTGGGGTGGGGGAATTTTCTTGAAAACCTTCGTGTCACATTTCTGGAAGATACTGAACCTAAATACCAAGTTTGGTGTTTATACGACTGTTCGTTTCTGAGTTATGCTGTTCAAAGACACACAGACACACACACACACACGGACATGTTTCCAAAAATGCTTTTTTTGGATTCAGGGGTCTCAAAACATGTATTTCCGGTGAAATCTCGGTATCGAATTTTTGGGTGGAATACAATACTTCCCCTCTTACTATACGTAGTAGAGAAAGTAAAAATACCCTGCATTTGAAAACTGCTACATTTTAAAAATTTGTAAGATAATGTTTATAATGTTGTTAAGCAGAAAATGTAAAATACATTGCTTGTCCGATTGCATTGCAAGCATAAGGCAGAGATAGAAATTTGTGTACTGTTAAACTTTCTACCCATGTTTTAATTGCTAATGCACAGCTTTACTACCAGTTTCGAAAGCATCAGGAACATGTAAGTAAGTTGTGAGAGAGGAGGGTAGGGGGAGGGAGAAAGATTCAGGTCCTGCGAGTTATTAACCAAGTATAAAGCTTTTGGGCAGAAAAACCTTAATAAAACGAGATCAACAAGCCCACAAACAATTTTTACTTTCTCTACTACGTATAGTAAGTAGGGGAAGTATTGCAATTCACCCAAAAATTCGATACCGAGATTTCACCGGAAATACATGTTTTGAGATCCACTGAATCCAAAAAAAAGCATTTTTGGAATCATGTCCGTGTGTGTGTCTGTCTGTATGTGTGTCTGTCTGTAAACAGCATAACTCAGAAACGAACAGTCGAATAAACACCAAACTTGGTATTTAGGTTCAGTATCTTCCAGAGATGCGACACGAAGGTTTTCAAGAAAATCCCCCCACTCCAGATTGCCCTTTACATGGAAGAGTTTTCGAAAAGTTTAATTTTCTCAAAAATGGCTCTAACAATTTGGATTAAAATATCATATGTTTAAGATATCTTCATGAATAATAAAATGTATATCTTGAATTTTCTGGGAATGTCTCCAAAAGTATTCTTCATTGTGAACGACTTTTACATAACTGGTAAACCATAAGAGATAGACAAAATTTTACTACACAAAAAATGTAGATCACATTAAAATACACAATTTATGTCATACACATTTATTTTGTTGAGTGAACCGTTTTCGAGATATTGCTTGTTATTCCCTTAAATTTTTCAATACTTATTTTCCGAAATGGAAATTCGTTATTCATTTTTTTGTCTTGGATATGCAAAGAGTTATAATCTGTGGCAAAGGGAATGGTGCTGCACCTAGCAACCAGCTATTAAGAGATATGTATATGCTTAAAGGCTACTGTATTTCTATACTGCCCTTGTAAATATATATTCCCCTCTATCTACAAGAAAATTAGCAATAAGATGTTTATCTTGATTAACATGAAGTAGATGGAGAATAAGCGTTTGTAAAAATAGTTTGTACAACAGTAGAGAAAGTCATGTGAGTGTAACACATCAGATTTTTTAATTATGTAAGCAAAATTGTAGATTAAAAGGTTTACAGAAACCAATGTTCATAACAAAGTGTTCCACTATTAAGAGCCTCTTCCTTCATTGGGTTTTCTCTGTTTATGTAGCTAGGTGCTATCAACTTACCTGAACCTGAACATGAGGGATCTACGAGGATATACTGGACATCTGGACATTTTGTGGCATCAGCTGACAATGCATCCATATAAAGAGTTTGCACACATGAGGTACCATACTTCTTGACTTGTTCACATAGCGTTTTGTACCGCTTCTCATTTCTTTCCACTGCATAGATCTTCCTGTAACAATTCCAATGTATTACTGTTACTCAGTATTATAATTGACTACTCAGCAAGTGCTAAAAAGGAACAAAGTAAAAAATAATTTTTGGGTTACGATGCTCAACGAATAACCATTGTGATAAATAGCAAATGAAGCTAGTGACAAGAAGCAAATTTTACAAATGATATGCATATCAAATGTGGAAGTAAAGTATGTCTACAAAGTAAAATAATTTTTATTAAAGCATAAAAACCAGAGGGTGTTAAAGATGCTGTAAAATATGTTAGCTGTACAGCTAGAGTTTTCTTTGTAAGGCTTTTGGAATGGCTGATTCTGTCATAAGAAGCTGACAACTTCCAAAATGTAAAAGTTATTAAATAACCAAGGAATTTTAAGTGAAGCTATATGATATGAAAAAGTTGTAAAATTAAGTTACACTGAACACACATTTTTGGTCAACCACACTAAACATTAACTGATTATATATAATCTAACTGAACTGTTATGCATCCATACACTTCAGTGACTCATTATGATCTTATCCAGCGGCATGCACAGCCTATACCTTTTAACACCCTCAAAGGAACAGTCCACTGGAAGCCATTTCCCAGATAAACAATGAAATATGTGTATTTAAAATAAAATAAATGATATTTGTTGTAATTTTAATATTCTAACACATTGAGTTCATTTTCTTTGCTCCAATATGTGTTGCTTTCATGTTACCTGCAAAAAATCAATAAATACGGAGTGAACTCAACAGTGCTGCCATTTGATCAGCATTAATTACACACAGTTAACAAGGTAAGATCTTCTTGCAAAAACTCAAAAGTTTTGAAATTATAGTGTGGCCGACCAAAGACAATCATATGAAACTTCACTATAATGGTAATTAAGGCGCTCATAAGCAAGTTATGAAACTTGCCTATGCATGTTTCATAAACATACTCACATCTTAATTACTACCATTATAGTCTTGTTGCATAATATACCATTACAGCTTCAATCCGCAGTTAATTATACAGACAAGAGCTAGTAAAACATGTTTCTGGATTTAAATGCTGAGTAAGTCTGTTTAATGTGACAGTTTTAGTAATTGAAATGTTATTCACAAGTTAGAGACAGTGAAGTGAAACAATAATTTAATTGAATCTTGAATCTGTGGATACATTAAAACTTCACTTAAGCAGCCTGGAATGCAAACATCATCATCACCCTCAAAGTCAGACTCCTGAAATGCATCACTAATCCAACAGAGCTAAAACTTTGGGAAAACATACACATAATCAAGTGCATGAAAATGGTAATGAACTTTGAAGTCACACCACCCAACAATGTAAGCAGTTCAATTCAATTACTTTATTTGTCCAAAGTAATAAAATGCAGGTGGCATCGTCATGCCGATATAAATTGCATACAATTGGTTTTTGAACATTGCTATTAATATGCTTATTATTAAAGTATAGGTATCTAATATATCATATACATCTTTATACGTTGCAATTTTTATAGTTATTACTAAGATCAAGGTATAATATTTTTAACATAACAATTAATGGGAAACACAGTGAAGTAGTTAAAATATTAATAAAATTCTAGTGGTAACACACTCTAACTAACTCTGTCGGTTCCGGTATAGAGGTCGCTGTCCGGAACCGACAGACTCGTTAGTGGCTCTTCGCTGATGATGAAGACAAAGTGTCTTCGAAATGCGTTCAAGAAAGAGTGAAGTTAGAGTGTGTTGCCACTAGAATTTTATTAATAGTATAATACTTTATCTACATTATGTAAAGAATCTACATTATGTATCTGTTTGTTTTACATTTGTTTACTATATGTCTTGTACTTTTCAACTGAATAAGGAGCGATATCAAATAAGTTATCTTTAACCTTTTTTAGTTTAATAGCGTTATTTTTACTTTCTCTACTATGTATAGTAAGTAGGGGAAGTATTTTATTTCACCCAAAAATTCGATACTGAGATTTCACCGGAAGTACATGTTTTGAGACCCCCTGAATCCCAAAAAAGCATTTTTGGAAACATGTCCGTGTGTGTGTGTGTGAACAGCATAACTCAGAAACGAACAGTCGGATAAATACCAAACTTGGTACTTAGGTTCAGTATCTTCCAGAGATGCGACACAAAGGTTTTCAAGCAAATCCCCGCACCCCGGAACATTTTTTGAAAATTTTAATTTTCTCAAAAGTGGCTCTAACCATTTTGATTAAACTATCATATGTTTAAGATATTTTCATGACAAATGAAATGTATATCTCGAATTTTCTGGGAATGTCTCCAAAAGTATTCTTCATTGTGAACAACTTTTGCATAACTGGTAAACCATAAGAGATAGACAAAATTTTACTACACAAAAAATGTAGATCGCGTTAAAATACACAATTTACGTCATATACATTTTTTTTGTTGAGTGAACCGTTTTCGAGATATTGCTTGTTATTCCCTTAAATTTTCCAATACTTATACTTTTTCTCAAATTCGTTATTCAATTTTTTTATGTTCTGGACATGCAAACAGAATGGAATGCGCCACATAGCAACCAGTGCTTAAAATATTTGACTATCGCTTAAAACCTACCATAATGCCCTTGCATCTACAAGAAAATTAGCAATAAGATTGACATCTCGATTAACATGAAGCATATGGAGAATAAGCGTTTGTAAAAATAGTTTGTACAAGAGTAGAGAAAGTCATGTGAGTGTAACACATCAGATTTTTACTTTCTCTACTATGTATAGTAAGTAGGGGAAGTATTGTATTCCACCCAAAAATTTGATACCGAGATTTCACTGGAAATATGTTTTGAGACCCCCTGAATCCAAAAAAAGCATTTCTGGAAACATGTCCGTGTGTGTGTGTCTGTGAACAGCATAACTCAGAAACGAACAGTCGGATAAACACCTAACTTGGTATTTAGGTTCAGTATCTTCCAGAGATGTGACACGAAGGTTTTCAAGAAAATCCCCCCACCCCAGATTACCCTTTACATGGAACATTTTTCGAGAATTTTAATTTTCTCAAAAATGGCTGTAACAATTTTGATTAAAATATCATATGTGTAAGATATTTTCATGACAAAATAAAATGTATATCTTGAATTTTCTGGGAATGTCTCCAAAAGTATTCTTCATTGTGAACGACTTTTGCATAACTGGTAAACCATAAGACATAGACAAAATTTTACTACACAAAAAATGTAGATCGCGTTAAAATACATAATTTATGTCATATACATTTTCTTTGTTATGTGAACCATTTTTGAGATATTGCTTGTTATTCCCTTAAATTTTTAAATATTTTCTCAAATAGGAATTCGTTTAAAATAGAGAGTTGAGGGTTGTTACACTACATCACTATGATATTCTTACTTGAACGCGTTTCGGGAGACGGCTTGTTCCCATCGTCAGCATTTTCTCTCAACTGATTTTTGCCGGTCATCGTCTGGGGGATGTGTGTGGTTTGTGGTGTTCTCTGGTGCTGGGCTGATGAACCTCCAAAGGCTGTTGGGAGGCGGCAGTTCAAAATTCATTAGGTGATTCCTGTGTTTGACAATATGCATTCGACTGACCGAATTAACCTTCTGAGGATGGGAACAACGGTTTCCCGAAACATGTTAAGTGAGTAAACTTAAGTGATGTTAGTGTTACAATTCCGACTCACCTTTAAATAAACCCCTTAATGTAGTTTGAAAATAATTGTTTTTGCCTCTTGTATTATGTTTGTGAATGTCAGTATTTTTTATTTGTTGACTTGCTGAAAGTACATACTTTATGCTATTGTATATATACATAGCTGGAAGCGTTAGGATTTTCAAATCTATAAAACTACGTTTATATGAATCTTTGAAATTTAGTTTAATTAATTAGTGTTCTTATCGCTCTTTTCTGTACGATAAAAAGTTTATGTATCCCCTTGTTGCAGCTATTTTTCCCTTAAATTATAGCATAATTTATGTGTGAGTTAATGAATGCAAAGTTTACTTGTTTTATATTTTTTTGACCCAAAATCTGTTATACCTACTTTAATACATAAATTCCACTGTTTAATTATGACTGACATTGTTGATATGTACTTGCCAATTTAGCTTCATAATGGATACACCAGATGACATCATTTTCACGCCATTTGAAACATATTCGATTAATTTCAAGTAAGGGAAGTTTTAGTGTATCCATCACCTCAAGATTCAATTAAATTACAGTTTTAATATTTTATCACTTCAAAAATTAGTTTAAAAAGAGTAAATAAGTATCCTAATGTTATCTCAATTAATCATTGCTCTCTGCAAAAGAGTAGGTCCTTCACTGGAGATCCAACTTTCTCCATTCTTCTCTTTGACCCTTCATATGGACCATTTAACTCAGTACTATCACCTGAATTCTTCATGGAATATTATGAACAGAAAGCATTAGAAACCATAGACTGTAAAACATCTACATGGCTTCAATATGCTCTCTTGTTCCAATTCTTCACCAAATTTACCAAGTAGATGCAGAACCAGGATAATGGGGCATTCATAGTGTATGCATTTTTCCTGACATATTTTAATTAGAGGCTTCATATAAAGATTACTGAAAAGCCTCTTCTCTTTTAAATCCATACCCATTTTCTTCAGAATTTCCATAATTTTCTTCTAGTATATTCCATCAAATGCCTTTCCCAGGTCCACAAATGCCCCTTTTCTTCATGTGTGCACGACCTGTATGTATTTGGCCTCATAAGTTCTTACCAGATATGCATGTGCAGAATGTCTATCAAGATGTGCCAGCGACAGTGCTGCCATATTTCATCGAGGTTAGAGGAGTAGCGCAGTAGATTTAAATGCCTTAAAAGTAACCAATACATCTGCAAGGTGTCAAAAGTTAGGGTGTTCACGTGCTTTTGTGCTCTTATGTTTATTATTATGTATAGATAGATAAAACTGCAGCCTTGTGCATTTTTCAATGTAATCAATTTATAAGGGGACTGAATATAGAATTTCAAAACTAAGAATCAAGGTACAGTTATTCACTTCTGATTGCATCTGTATATTTACAATAAACAATATCCACTACATTCTAAAATGTTTCCCTGAAGAATAATGTCTAGGGTTATGGACTTTTCTTTCAAAATACTTTCAACTGCTGTCATGCATTTCTTAACAGCCAAAATAAAAAAAACAAATTAAAACGGAACTCCCTTCATCAGTTGATAATCCATTGCTGGATATTTTCATCTTATAATACCAAATAATTACCCTTTATTTTTCATCAAAGCAGCTAGATGAGTAGTTTTCATACCAGGAGCTGCGCACATGTCCAATACAGTAGTTCCTGGTGGTGGTCTTAGCAGCCATGATGCCAGACAGCTAGCCTATAACAAAGCAAGTCAAATCAATTGCGTTATCCATTCAGGGCAACTGAAATTAATAACTCATTTAATTGGTGTATTCATCACTGCTGACATTATTAAGTGGAAGACAATGGCATACCACTGCAACATCAACTAGCCTAATACATCCTTACATTAAGTGTACTATCTTTTGTTTCAACTAAAGGCTGGTTCACAACCGCCCGAGAATGGTAACCAGAACGGAAATGAGAACGGGAAGCAATGCATATTGGTTCACAACAGCCCGGTAATGAGAACGGGAATGCATATCGATCACAAAGTGAAAGTCGATTTTGCACATTGGGATTTCATTTGTTTTTAACTGACTAATGACATTTTTTCACCTACTTCCAATTTAGCCAAGCCAACGTCAAAATTCGATAGAGCAAACATTACGTAAATATACATCCATTACATTTTCGATCCCTCTACTTATGCCAAGCTTTCATTCCTTTATTTAATGGCATACATTAAAATTGTTTATTGTTCTTTTTTTTATTTCCACTGGTTTTAGCTGTTCTTTGTAGCTTTTGCCATTGTTTTTTAGGTAATAGATAGTTTTGAGTTGCATATAAACAAACTACAAATGATCCCTTCACCAGAGGATCCAATGCTGATTAATTTGCGGGTGTCGGGATGAGGTTAGGAAGCACATTTGCTACTAATTCCTTCCAGTTTCATGTTTCCAGCTTGCGACTATAGAGGACTAGTGGCTGTTTCATGTCACGGCCGCCTAAAATAACCTCTAGAGTGAAGAGTCTAATATGCACAATAGGGATCTAATATGCCATGTCCGGGAACGAGAACGAGAAATTTAAAAGTTGGGCAACTCTTCTTTCCCATTCCCGGGGCCCGGGAAGGCTTCCCGTGGGTTCTGAACATTCTCATTTGAATACATGTATTTCAACTTTCTTGTTCTCGTTCTGGTTACCATTCTCGTTGGTTGTGAACCAGCCTTAAGAGTTAAACCACATGTACATTTCATGTAGCATAAAACTATTTTGTTAGCTTTTATAATCATGTCATAATTTTATTTTAATCTATAATATACTAAACTACTGCTTAAGCATGAGAGAAGTCTTTATAGGAAGATGGGTATTGTAGGAACTGCAATAAATTACTCAAGTATTCTCTACTAATAGTGACTTTTTACAGGCTGGTTCACAACAGCCCGAGAATGGTAACCAAAACAGAAACAAGAACAGGGATGCATATCAACAATCATGTTGATCACAAGCTGGAAAATCGGCTTTGTTCTTAACTGACTCATGAAGTTTTTACTTTCTCTACCATAGTAGATAGAGAAGGTATTGTATTCCACCCAAAAATCTGATACCAAGATTTCACCAGAAATACATGTTTTGAGGCCCTTAAATACAAAAAAAAATAAAGCATTTTTAGAGGCCCTTAAATACAAAAAAATTAAGCATTTTTAGAAGAAAAAAAATTGTGTATGTGTGTTTGTGAACAGCATAACTCAAAAACGAAAAGTCGGATAAATCCAAACTTGGTATTTAGGTTCAGTACCTTACAAAGATCAACATGAAGATTTTCAAGAAAATCCCTTATACAAACTACCCCTTACATGGAAGATTTTTCGAAACCTTTCATTTTCTAAAAAAATGGCTCTCACAATTTTGGTTAAACTACCATATATTACAGATATTTATATGACAAATAAAATGCATATCTTGAATTTTCTGGAAATAGCTTTTGAAGTCCCCTTCATTCAGAAGGAACTTTGCATAATCTTGTATAACTGGTAAAGATTAAGCGATGGATGAAAACATACTACACAAGAAAATATGAAAATCTCTTTAAGACACACAGTTTATTTCAAATAAGTTTTTTTGTGGCATCAGCCATTTCCTAGATATCCTTTATTAATGGTTTGAATTGTTCAATACTTAGGCATTCTTTACAAGTTCTATCGATTTTCACTGGTTTTTTGCGATATTATGTTAAGAGTTTTAAGGACAGCACATAGCATAGTTATAAAACATTTGACTATCCTATTTCCTTTGTATCTATAGCAAAATGTGTAATGCAGCTATTTCTGGAAACATTTATCTGGATTAAAATGAAGTAAAGAGCAAGATAAACTTTTGTAAGAATAACTTGTGCACCCACTAATAAGATATGGAGGTAGAGAAAGTCATGTGAATGTAACACATCCGATTTTTTCACCTGATTCCAATTCAGCCAACATAATGTGGGTTAGCCAATGTCAAAATTTGATAAAGTAAACATTATCTAGATGCAGATCCATTATATTTCCGATTCCTCTAGTCATAACAAGCTTTCATTCCTTTATTTAGTGGTGTATATTAACACTGTTTATTGTTCTTTGTTAATTTCTACTAGTTTTTGCTATTGTTTCTTAGGCAATAGTGAGTTTTGAGTTTTATATAAACAAACTACAGATGACCCTTTTACTAGAAGAACCAACACTCATTGATCTGCAGATGTCAGGATCTGAGGTTAGGATGCACATTTCTAGAATTTCTTCCAGTTTCATATTTCCAGCTTGCGACTAGAGATAGCACTAGTGGCTGTTTCATGTCATGGCCACCTAGAATAATCTCTACAGTGAAGAGTTTGATTCACAATATGGATCTAATATGCCATGCCTGAGAAAGATAAAATTAAAACTTGGGCAAGTTCTCGGTTGTTGTGAACCAGCCTTTACTTATAAATTCTTTATAACAAAAATTATCTTGCAATTTCTGTAATAGAAGTAATGAGAGATAAGAAAGCTTATTCCAAACAATAGATGCCAGTTCAATCACAAAGACTATATTGCAATGGCAACACAGTAAGAGATGCAGATAGACACCCTTGTTTAAAGTGGAGCAAAGCAAAACTGTACTGTAACATGATTCATTCTCCTCCCCATCACAAAGTGCCCTTCAAGCAGACAGTTGAGGTCAACCGATTAAAACAGCTTTCACTTTGCAGTTTAAATCGGTGATTTTGTGCTTTGCAGTTGGAACTAGTATTTAATTCTTGGCAAAATTACTTGTTTCAAAAAATGTTTCCAGAAATTAAATTTTGAAGAGGGTTTTTGTATGAAAGACTTAATTTTATCTTACAACAATATGTATCATAAGTATTCTGTTGTACCTTTCTTACACTATTTTCAACTAAATGTATACTGCAGTAGTGGTGTTGGTACACTTAAATCCTCTTGAAAGCACAGTTCTTTTGTTAAGCTAGTTCACACTAGCCTAAGTACAGAAACCAGAATGGAAAGCAAAACAGCATGCTACATTTTAGTTCACAATACACCAGGAATGAGAATGGAAATTAATATAGACAACCATATCAATAGCAAAGTGGAAAGTCAATTTTATGCGTTGGGACATCATTTGTTTGAAACTGACAAATAATATTTTTTTACCTGCTTTAATTCAACCAACATAAAAATTTATTATAGCAAACATTTCTCACTTTTTTAAATGCAGAGACATAACTATAATGAAACTATCTTACCAAGCATCACTCTTTTATTAATAGTATACCTAAAAGTTATTGGTTGTTCTTCATTGTTGTATGTTAATTTCTATTGACTTTTGCTGTTCCTTGTTGATCTTGCTTTTTTATTTTCTCAACCATGTAGAAAAGGTGTTGCATTCCACTCAAATTTTCACCAGAAATACATGTTTTGAGGCCACTTGAATCTAAAAAAGCATTTTTAGAAAAATGTTGTGTGTGTGTGTGTGTGTGTGAACAATACAACTAAAAAACGAAAAGTCGGATAAATACCACACTTGGTATTTAGGTTCAGTATTTTCCAAAGATGCAACACCAAGATTTTCAAGAAAATCCCCCACCCTCAACTACCCTTTGCATGGAACATTTTTAGAAAATTTTGAGTTTTTAAAAAAAATGACTAATGGTTTTGATTAAAATATCAAATATTAAAATTTATTTATATGACACATAAACTGTATATCTTGAATTTTCTGGAAATAGCCTGCCAAATCCTCTTTATTCGGAATGAATTTTATATAATCTTGTATAACTGCTAAACGTTAAGCGATAGACGAAAACATACCACACAAAAAATGTAGATTTCTTAAAAACACACAATTTACTTATAATAAGTTTTTCTGTGGCATTAGCCATTTCTGAGATATCCATTATTAAAGGTTCCAATTCTTCAATACTAGTCATTCAATTCAAGTCTCATCAATTTTCATTGTTTCTTGCATTGCATGGAAACAGTATGGAATTTTAAGGCCAGCATATAGCGTCCTGTTCTTAAACATTTGACTATTGGTTCTCTTTGTATCTATAACAAAATGTATAGTGTAGCTATTTCTGAAAAGGTTTATTTGCATTAAAATGTAGTAGGTAGAAAAATAAGCTTTAGTAATAATAGTTTGTATACCCACTAATAAAGATAGAGGGTAGAGGTCATGTGAATGTATTACATCAGATTTTTTAAGGTCATAGCCAGTTATGAATTGCATATAAACAAAACTACAAGGGCAATTTCACTAGAACCACCAATGCAAAATGAATCTGAGGAGTTCAGGATGTATATTTGTTGGAATTTCTTCCGGTTTCATTTTCCCAGCTTGACCAGACAGTTTAGTGGCTATTTCATGCCACAGTTGCCTTGAATAATTTCTACAGTGAAGAGTCTAAAATGACATTCCTGGGAAAGCTTAATATTGATTGTGGATATTCACATTGCAATACATTTATTTTAAGTTTGTCAATCTCATTCTGGTTTCTGTAACCAATTATTGTAAACCAATCTTTACTTTACAACAGGTATTATTTTCGATTATAGCTTATGTACATACTTTGTCTTGGAGAATAATGGAACCATTTTGATAAAGCTCATGTTCATGAAACTCTGTTGCTTTTGGAAATACAAGTAGGTCATCAACATGAAAATCCTGAAGAAAAGCATCCTCTGGAATGTCCTCAACAGCTTTTAGAAAATCTTCATATTTATCTGCTTTCAGATGCAGTTTTCTCCAGCCTTCTTTGCAGAAATGAGATACAGCAGCCTTAACTGTTGTGATTAATGTGTTTACTCTGACAAACCTTGGGAGATTGACTGAAATAAATTCAGAAAATAAAAATAAATTTTCCAAAAACGTTTATTAAAGATACAATGCAAAATACTTTTCTAATAGAATATCTGCAAGCAGGAATAAATTTCTCTAAATCATAGTTCAATAAGCAAACAAGTTGTACAATCATTAAGGTTTCCTTTCAGAAACTTTTTCTCTGAGACTGATGATAAACGAACTACAAATTTGGATTTCATAATGCCAGAAAATTCAGTTGTAAATTGAAGTGAAACAATAAGAAGAAATTACAGCTGATAGGCACAAACACTGCCTAATATTGAAAATGAAACCCCAAGTAACTACAAAGTTTTATTTTACTGTTTTGATAGATAATCTGAGAAAGTTTTTCCAAGATCTCATTAAGCTATTCCTCTTCACCCAACCATTAATAATACAAAGTTAGTGATACCATTTATTTACTTTCTATAATATGTATAGTAAGTAGGGGAAATAGTGTAATCCACACAAAAAGTCAATATCAAGATTTCACCGGAAATATATGTTTTGAGGCCCCTAAAAAAAAAAAAAATTAGAAAAAGGCCCGTGTCTGTGTGAACAGCATAACTCAAAACAAAAAGTTGGATAAATACCAAACTTGGTATTTGAGTTTAGTATCTTTTAAGTATGTGACAAATATTTTCAAGAAAATCCCCGTATTCCCTACTACCCTTTACATGGAAGATTTTTCAAAAATTTTTATTTTCTAAAAAATGGTTCTAATGATATTGATGAAAATACCATATATGAATAATATTTACATGACATATAAAATATCATGGGAAATTTTTTGGGAATAGCCTAGGAAGTGCTCTTCAATCGGAAAGAATTTTGTATAATCTTGTATAACTGGTAAACGTTAAGGAATAGACAAAAACGTACTACATAAAAAATGTAGATCTCCTTAAACACACAAATTACTTAAAATAAGTTTCTTTGTGGCATAAACTGTTTCTCAGATATTTGTTATTAAAAGTTTGAAATGTTCAATACTTGCCATTCTTTTCAAGTCCCATCAATTTTCAGTTGTTTCTCATGATTGCATGGAAACAGTATGGAATTTTAAGGCCAGCATATAGCATCCAATTCTTAAACCTTTGAACTATCGCTGTTCTCTTTGTATTTATAACAAAATGTGTAATTTAGCTATTTTTGCAAAGGTTTATTTGGATTAAATGTAGAGATAGAAAAATAAGCTTTAGTAAGGATAGTTTGTATACCCACTAATAAATATAGAGGATAGAGAATGTCATGCAAATGTATCACATAACATTTTATTTTTCTATGTAACACTTTTAAGATTTTTTTGGCTGATAACTTTCTTCTCTCATTAATATCTTCTGGTTTCTGTATCATTTATAAGTCACAGAATGAGATATACTACAGCAACTGAAGTATTTTTGTTGCTTCATGTATGGAAAGCCAATTTGAAGTAGGAGTTGTATTGTAGTTCAACAGTTGGGGACCAAACTTGAAGTTCGTTGCAACCGCATGTATAGTACACGCTTTCTGCTAGCCTTCGCCCCAAATTTACTTTCTGGTGGCCTATGCCCAAAAAAAAAAAAAATGTTTAAAAATATTAACTTTGTAATTTGACTGTTTCTTTAAATATTATATATTTATGTTTGCCTCGGCTGCATCAGTATTATTGTTAGACATGTTTCTCTTTGCAGGGTTGTAGTGGGACTGAAGAATGTAGGTTTACACAGATTATAATTTTACTTCACTCCTTTTATTAATGCTTGACACGATTTAAATAACACTTCACTGATATAGAGAAAGAGCTGTCAGATTTTTTTATTAATTACTTGCACTTTTTAACGCGTAAAAATATTTTCGTCTCACACGAATACATATTAAATTTCTCAAGGACGTGTCTTGCGTCCAGTTAGGAACACTGTCTGCAAGCAACTGAATTGATTTCTACCGCCTAAATTTGTAAATTTCTGTATTTCAAGTCTCTGATTGGCTAATCCTACTCCAATAGAATACCTTCATTTAATTAAAGCTTTTTCGGTTTGTTGATTGGCTATTTATTAAACTGTCTCAAAATTTACATTATTGTTGCTCCAATAATGACTAATAGCATTTAAACTTTCAAATTCTTTATTGCCTCAAGGTTACCTCACTGTTAGCAACTTTTAACCTATTATTCTCACAGCTCCTACATTATTAAATTACGTAATACATTCACATAACATTATTGAACCTGTACATAATAATATAAACATATACAATGACTGCAATATACACTTTTTATATATTGTTACATACACATATTGCTTTAAGGCGGGCTGTTATTGAATTTACATATTATATAATTAAACTGAATTTATTTAAGTGTTAAAAATACTGCCTCACAACATTCTTAAGAGTACCTGTTACATGAGCTATAAAGTCCTCAGTATATCTGATAAAAGGCAACAATCAGAGAATAAACTTGTCTTTAAACTTAGGATTACTGGATCACCCAATTTAGCCAGGTAACACCCAGTTTTTAATGTCCTTTTTTCATCCCGGTTAAAATGCCATAAAACAGGATAAATACGCAGTTTCATACTTATGCGTACTCTGCAGTGATGCATAAGCAAATGGATAATGAATCAATTCTGTTTAACTTTTTTTGGTGTGTGTGTGTGTGAGAGAGAGAGAGAGAGAGAGAGAGAGAGAGAGAGAGAGAGAGAGAGAGAGAGGTGCTAAGTTTATATAATAAATGAATGCAGGATGCTATATAAAATTCTATACCATATTTCAATTTCAGGTTTGGTTTTATTTGTATCGCAACTTAAGCATCATGTGACTGGACAACCTAAACCAACAGTAAAAATTAAATTAAGGTTTATTTATGGACGCTGTTTAACTACTGTGGTCCTTAGTATCGCATTCCATATTAGGCATGAAATACCGAAAATTTTGCTCAGAGGCCTCTTTATCAGGCTTGAGGCTGATAGGTAAACTTGTGACCTTGAGCATTGGGGAATGGCTCTAAAAATCATGTCACCATGCATCCACTCTACAGAAAATAAGCATTTTGCAGCATGTAATCACGCTATATGCAACAAAACTGCCTTTGGTTGCTCCAGTTTAAACTCACCTTATTACCACTTGGTTTATTTTTCTGGGATAACTGGATTTGGTGCATAATTCTCTGTTCAAGAATGTTGAAGATCTTAATATGTAGATATAGAACTAATATTACAAAACGTTCATGAACATTTGAAAATAAGTTAAATTACTAATTGCTGCCGTCAGTTATGTTTAAAAGGCTTTCAGATGTTGTCACTTGTTTTATGCACCATTTACTTTCTCTACCATGTATGTAGCACATAGCAAAGGTATTGTATTCCACCCAACAATTGCTACCATGATTTACCGGGAATACTTGATTAGAGGACCTCTGAATCAAAAAAAGCATTTTTAGAAAAAGGTCTATGTATGTGTCTGTGAACAGCATAACTTAAAAACTAAAAGTTGGATCTTCAGTATCTTCCAAAGATGTGACACAAAGATTTTAAAGAAAATCATCCACCCTAAACTACCCTTTACATGGACATTTTTTATTTTCTCAAAAATGGCTTTAACAATTTTCATTAAAGTACAATAAATTAAAGATGTTTACATGACCAATAAAATGCATATCTTGAATTTACTGGGAATAGCCTTTGAAGTGCTCTTTATTCAGAAGGAATCTTCTATAATGGTAAATATTAAGCAATAGATGAAAGCACACTACACAAAAAGTGTAGATCTCTCAAAAACACACAACTTATTTGAAATAACTTTTTTGTGGCATCAGCCGTTTCCAAGATGACCATTATTAATGGTTCAATTTGTTCAATGCTTTGTCATTCCTTTAAACTCCTGTTGATGTTCAGTTGTTTCTTGTGATTGTATGGAAAGATAAATGCCAGCATATATCATCCAGTTCTTAAACATTTTGACTGTAACTATTCTGTATGTATAATGAAGCATTTAATGTAGGTATTTTTGCAAAGATTTAATGAAGTACGTAGAAAAATAAACTTTTATAGCCACTAATAAATGATACAGGGTAAAGAAACACATGTCAATGTAATACATAAGAATTTTTTTTATATTAATCTTGTTAATTGTGGATTGTCATATAATTATATGGCTTGGCATGTGCGCTCAGGGTTTTGCCCAGCATAAATTCTTAAATGTTTGTAGTGGGCAAATTGGTTATTATTCACACATCAAACTCTGGTCATACAGAGAAACCTCCTGGTTTGAAGAAAAATTTCTCAAGCCCAGCTGGGAATTGAATCCTGGACTATTCACTCAGCAGGCAGGAGTTCTACCGACTGAGCTATGGGACCAGTCTTTATTACTTTCTCTACTACATGTACTAAGTAGGGGAAGTATTGCATTCCACCCAAAAATTTGATACCGAGATTTCACCGGAAATACATGTTTTGAGGCCTCCTGAATCCAAAAAAAAGTATTTTTGGAAACATGTCTGTGTGTGTATCTGTGAACAGCATAACTCAAAAACAAACACTCAGATAAACACCAAACTTGGTATTTAGGTTCAGTATCTTCCAGAGATGTGACACGAAGGTTTTCAAGAAAATCCCCCCCATCCCAGATTACCCTTTACATGGAAGATTTTTTGAAAACTTTAATTTTCTCAAAAATGGCTAACGATTTTGATTAAAACATCATATATTTAAGATACTTTCATCACAAATAAAATGTATATCTTAAATTTTCTGGGAATGTCTCCAAAAGTGTTCTTTATTGTGAACGACATTTGCATAACTGGTAAACCATGAGATACACAAAATTTTACTACACAGAAAATGTAGATCATGTTAAAATACACAATTTATGTCATATACATTTTTTGTTGAGTGAACCATTTTCAAGATATTGCTTGTTATTCCCTTAAATTTTCCAATACTTATACTTCTTCTCAAATGGGAATTCGATATTCATTTTTTTTGTCCTGGTAATGCAAAGAGAATGGAATACTCCACATAGCAACCAGCTCTTACAATATTTGACTATCGCTTAAAACCTACCAATTCCCCTTGCATCTACAAGAAAATTAGCAATAAGATTAACATGAAGCATGTGGAGAATAAGCGTTTGTAAAAATAGTTCGTACAAGAGTAGAGAAAGTCATGTGAGTGTAACACATCAGATTTTTTTTCTTGCAGCACACTTTTGAGAAATATTAGCAAATTTAATACTTAGTTGTGGCAGCACATAAAAACATTTTAAACTTTATAAGTTGTATTGCTGTCTCTATTCTGGATGCAGGGAGGGATTGTCTGTAACTGAGATTATGCATGTATTTAATGCAATTAGTTGTAAAGGAGATATTTTTACTTTGCCTTTCTAAATATAGTCTTTACTTAAAATGTGCTGCTATTCATGTGATGGCAGTTCATCTGTTAAATTATGCTGTATGTTGTGAAAATTTGTTTTATTAGTTTACGAAAATTTGAGCTACTCTCATAAGCAGAGCAATTGAATCCATTTTTAATTGGGTGGGTAGATGAATTTCCCAAGATGAAATTGAAGCATTTTGGCACGGTGGAAGAGATCCAATGCGAATTGCAGCAGGTGCTTAACAAACTTCAAGAATGAGACTTCCAGGGTGTATTCCAAAAATGACAGAGGTGCTGGGATCGGTGTATAGCTGCCCAAGGGAACTATTTTGAAGGGGATGGCAGCCAAATTTAAATCAGGTAATTTTATTTCCATTTACAGGACCAGTTCCGGAATTTGATGATCGCACCTTATATTATTAAATGTAGGAGAAATATTCACAATAAACAGTAGACTAACAGACTACAGAGAGAGGTGGAGAAATATAATTCTTTCCGAGTTTCAGATGAGCTTTCGTAAAGGAATGGGGACTGTTAACATTTTCATTATGATCATGATAAACAAAATATACTTAAAGGATAAAAGATGAAAGTTATGTATGGCCTCTGTTGATCTCGAAAAAGCATATGATAGGATTGAGATATAAACACTTTGGCAAAAACTGGCATTAAAAGGAGTAAGCAAATAAGCAGTTTGCAGGCCTGTGAGCTGGTGCATTGTCATCTTGGAGCATCCAATTTTTCTCTGCCCACAGTTGTGGTCATTTCCAACAAATGTCCTCCCTGAGATGTCACAGCAAAAGCCAGCTGTCACTGTGACCCGCAGGAACAAATTCACGGTGCACAATCCCATGAATGTTGAAAAAAGCAATGATATGTCCTTGGCTCTCCTCAGCAATGTTCTTCCATTTGTGAAACGTGAATGCCACTCAGTGCATCTCGTCCGACTCAATGCTTCAATCCCATCAGTTTGTTGCAACATTTCATGGGTTTCAGTTGCCGATTTTCTGAGTTTCGCACAGAATTTGATTTTTGCTCTCTGTTCCAGTTTGGAGTTCGTGAAGACGAGCATGCAAATGTTAATACAAACTTATTTAATACAGGTATCAATGATGCTATCCCTTTGAAACTTTGTGTAGTTTGTCTTCAAGGTTATTACTCGTCTGTGCTGCATGCACATTATTGATCATGTGATCCGTTTGGTCACAGCAGACACAGACCTGCAATTTAATGATTGCACCTCATAATGGAGCTGTTAGGTTTGTCAATGTTTTTCTTACCTTTATAAGCAGTGTGCATGATTGCTTTTCTCTAGGTTTCTGGGGTCTACTTGTTTCTAGAATAGAGTTAATGCTTTGAACTCTACTTATCCTATTGCACCATTCTTTAATAAGTTTTGAATATCATGAATTCCCACAGTTTTATTAAACTTCATTTTGACACGACCTATAATTTTTTGATCTATTATATCTACAACTCCAGACAGTAGCGGCTTGTCAGTACACATTTTGAGTGCTTACAAAATTTTAGTTGGACAGCCCTGAAAATATGAAATAAGTTCTGCTGCATAATAGTTATGATTATGAAAAAATTGTTAACACTACAGCCACTTCAAAACAGAACAGAAAAAAAAACAAAACTATAATAATAGTGCACAACTTGTCCCATGAAAGAAAGGTTATTTTTGTGGGTGTTTGTTTTGTGTTCATAATTAAGACACCATGTTAGGGCAAAAACAAACTCATGTATAAAATTAAATTGTAGTTGAGATTATGGATGGCATGGGGAAATTGGGAGAAATTTCTGCGCTTTTGCAAGTTACCTACTTCCGCTAAAGTGACTCTTAACTTCTGCCGTGGTGTGCTACAACCTAGTGTGCATGACCTGTATATATCTGGCCCCATAAGGTAACTATGTTATACAACTTGCACATGTGCAGACGCTCCTTAAAACATGCACAACTCCAGATATACTAGGGACTCTATTGCCATGTGTCATTGAGTTCGAGTAGTGCGGTAGATTTTAAATTACTGCATATATGCTCATTTAATAATATTCAAATAAAAAAAAAAAAATCTGCTGTGACACATTAACATGACTTTCTCTACCCTCTATTGTTATTAGTTGGTACACAAATTATTCTTACTCAAGCTTATTTTTCTATCTACTACATTTTAATCCAAATAAAACGTTGCAGAAATAGCTACAGTACACATTTTGTTACAGATATAAAGGGAATAACAATAGTCAAATGTTTTAGAACTGAACACCTTACACTGGTCTTAAAACTTCAGTTTCCATGCAACTGTAAAAAACAACTGAATGTTGAAAGGACTTAAATGACCAAGAAATGAACAATTTGAAGCTTTAATAATGGTTATCTCAGAAATGGTTTATACCACAAAGACAAACTTATTTTAAATATATTGTGTATTTTAAAGAGATCTACATTTTTCGTGTAGTCTATTGCTTAACTCAGTTATACAAGATTACACAAAATTTCCTCTGAATGAGTAGGACTTCTTAGGCTAATCCCTGAAAATTCAAGATATAAATTTTATTTGTCATGTAAATATCTTTAATATACAGTATTTTAATCAAAATCATTAGATTAGAAAGATTATTTTTTAGAAAATAAAAAGGTTTGAAAAATGTTCCATGTAAACAGTAGTTTGGGGTGGGGGGATTTTTTGAAGATCATGTCATCTTTGGAAGATATTGAACCTAAATACCAAGTTTGGTATTTATCCAACTTTTAGTTTTACTGCTCACAGATACACGAACGTGTTTCCAAAAATGTTTTATTTGGATTTAGGGAGCCTCAAAACATGTATTTCTGGTGAAATCCCAGTATCAAATTTTGGGGTGGAATGCAATACTTCCCCTAATTACTATACGTATTAGAGAAAGTAATACCAATAAATTCACAAGGTGTAAAAAATCTATGTGTTTACATGATCTTTCATTTCCTGGTTTGTAATATTTATTTTACTCTGATATTTACTATCAAGTTTTTAAGAACTCCAGCCCAACACTTGGAAACAAACTTTTTATAGCATGATTTTATCACTTTCCATACATCTTTATTACCACATATGCATTTTTAATGTGGCTTGATGTCACAGCACTGCTGTTGTATGCTTGAATTAAAATAATTTATTGCAGATTTTTCAGCAAGTACTCAATTTTTGCTAGGAAATGGGTCTGGACAAACACAAAATGGGTGAATGTTACAACTCTTTGGGAAGGATTTATATCTGTAAAAATTACTAACAATATTATTTATTTCTTTTAATGTATTTACAAAATGAACAGTTATTTATACAATCCATTGAATTCCACCATATTAAGAAATGTAGTTATAGTACATAATTGTATATTGGATAAGCCCCATTGGTATTTAATCTGACAGCATAATACTATTTTAAACATGTAACATACAGAATAAGGACACATTTTAGCTCATATATATTGCATCGTTATTTCAGACTTCATATCCCTTCATTCCCTAGAAAGATTATTTCTGTCATAAATAATATCCACAATTATGAAATATAAAACTCAAACTATACAAAGGCATTTCAATTTTGTTTTATAATTCACTTAAAATTCTTGGTTTAATTTACTCCTTAATGACAAAACTTCACAGTAATAACATTTTACTACAAAGTCTTTGGGAAGTCAGTATGTGATAGAAAACCTATCAGAGCAGCAGCTTCTCCTAAGAAATGAATGTCACTGCAACACACTGCCAATAAGAAAGCAATATACAGGTGTCCATAAAAGAACAACAGGGTTTTAAAAAGTCATAGCAAGCAAGCAACTGAGATTAGATCATAACAATTGAATCCGTATCTCAAGAAGTTTTATGCCTGACTGTGTGATTGCTCCTTTTATTTTTTCTGAAAATAATATCAATGGTCATTGAAGTGAGAGACAGTGGAGCGAAAGAATAATTTAATGAATCTTGAGTCAGTGGATGCACTAAAACTTCACTAACTTGAAAATTCAAGTAAAGTGTATCCACTGACTCAAGATTCAATTAAATTATTAATGGTCATGTCTATTATGACATTTACAACTGTATGTTTTCCCTCACTTGACTGATATTGAGGTTGAGAAGGGTCTGTCTACTTTCAGCAAGATGGAGCCCCACCCCACTATAGCTTGCATGTGTGGGAAGCAGTCGATAACCAATTTGGCAACTGATGGATTGGAAGGGTAGGGCCTATTCCTTGGCTTCCTAGAAGTCCAGATCTCACTCCTTTAGACTTCTTCTTTTGGGGACATGTAAAGAACCTTGTTTAAGCAGAAAAGATTCAACACGTAAATCATGTAAAAGGATCATCACTTCTACGGCAACCATCATACCAGATATGCTGGCTAGGCTGTGGCAAAAAGTTGATTAAGGTTTGGATGTGTGCTGTGGCACAAACTGAAATGCACTAAAGTGTAAAAAAGTACTTAAAAATTTGACAAACCTTTCAAACCATATATCTTTAGTTTTTGATTTCATTAACATATTTAACTTTAAAATCTTGTGGTTCTTTTTTGGATACTCGTAAATGCTGCATACTGAAGCTGTATTTAACAAAAAATTGATACTTCTTGAAATTTAGTAATGTTTTCTATTTTTAATGGCTATAATCTTTGAGTGCTGATCAGGGATGCTGTAATAAAAATATTTAATGAATTTGCTGACAGGCAATTGGTAGTCAGTCAATCAGTGATCTACATATACTAGATAACTGTGTGGTTCTTATATGTTTCGGTGAAAACATAAACATATATGTTTTAAAACTTGTATGAAAAGCCAATCACCCATGATCATACGTTTCAAAAATTTGATGTAACTTTTCCAAAACTTCTGTTTTACTGAACTGTACACATGAAATGTGTAATCTGCGGTTAACTGAGAGGACTAAGCAACAGAAGATTTAGTATTAGTTTCACGTGATATTACACAATGTTTAGCATGTAGTATTACCTTCAGAATTAATATACTTGCCAACCTCCTGAAATGGAACCCGTAAAACTTTCCTTTGTCCAGCAAAGCATAATAATTTTGTGATGACTTCTTTCTGTCACACATTATGAAATTCTTCCTGGTACCACAATAAACATATATTAAAGCAAAGAACACCACTTTATAAGCTACACACAGATTTCTAGTCCATACTTTATGCTTTATAACATGAACTAAACTGTCACAAAAACTGGGAAACATATTCCAGCCATGGAATACGAATAAGATAAAACAATTTACATGAGGGAGTTTACAGTTCATGTCATCTATTGCTGAATGTTCTTGCCCATTTACGGTTGGTTACTAGAGATCATCAGTGGTGTAATCAAATTTTAAATCCAACGCTATGAATTTTGTTGCAGCCCAGTGAAAGGAGGTCATGATTGTGATGAAGGACAAACACACATATAAGCATTGGAGTATCATAGCACTTTATACTAATTAGCATGGTAAATTTGAGCTGTAATTCTTAAGTTACAATATAATGTAAGAGAATTTAGTGCTTTTGTCATGCAAATGATGAATATCTGTAACACTTTGAATCTGCCCACAAAACTGTAAAAACCCTCCTTTGCCATAAGTGGCAAACCCTCCTTTGCCTCTGTTCCTGTACATTTTACAAAGTATAAAAGTAGGCAGTATGCTTTAAGGTATGCATTACCTGCTTATGTACGAGGGTGGTCTGAAAAGTTTCCAACCTCAACATGAAGATGGCAGCACTCGTAAATAAAAGCTAGTGAATTTTGTTGTTCATCTGTTGAGTTACTCACCAAAGTTTCAGCCATTTTGTACACTCAGTTGTTATGTAACAGTCGTTTGAGTGAGGTGATGTGAGTGTTTTTATGAAAATGAACAAAATCGAGTATCGAGCTGTCATTAAATATTTGTTTTTGAAAGGCAGTACGCCTACACAAATCAAAGATGAGTTGGATTCTGTGTATGGGAACTCTGCACCATCATTTACCACAGTGAAATTTTGGGCAGCTGAATTTAAACATGGCTGTAAGAGCTTGGGAGAGAATGAAAGTTCAGGACGTCCAAAACTGTAACTACTGACGAAAACATCGCCAAAGTTCACCAAATGGTGCTAGACGACCGCCGAATTAAAGTGAGAGAGAGAGAGAGCAGAGGCTATGAACATGTCAAAAGAACGTGTTTGTCACATATTAAATCAACATTTAGACATGAGAAAGCTGTCCGCGCCTTGGGTGCCGCATTTGCTCACGTTAGACCAAAACGTGTTCGAATGAACATGTCCAACACAGTTTAGGTGCAATAAATCCAAGTTTTGGCGCCGATTAATTACTGAACATGAAACTTGGATACACCATTATATACCCGAAACAAAAATACAGTCCAAACAGTGGAGTGCAAAGGGGGAACCGGCTCCAAAAAAAGCAAAAATTGTTTTTTCGGCTGGGAAAGTGATAGCGACTGTTTTTTGGGATAGTCATGGAGTTATTTCAATCGATTATCTTCAAAAAGGAGAAACCATTACAGGAGCATACTACGCATCATTACTTGACAAGCTGAAGGCAGAACTTGCGGAAAAATGGCCACATTTGCAGAAAAAGAAAATCCTGTTACATCAAGTCTCACACCTCAGCGGTTGCAATGACGAAAATCCACAAATTATCCGCCTTACTCACCATATCTAGCCCCAAGCGACTTCCTTTTGTTCCCTCATCTGAAAATTGCACTCGGAGGACAGAGATTTTTGTCAAATGAAGAGGCAATCACTTTCGTGAACAATTATTTTGCAGAAAAAAACGCTGAGTACTATTTGGAAAGGTTACAGAGTTGGGAGCATCGCTGGGAGAAGTGTGTAGAGTTTCAAGGAGACTATGTTGAAAAATATATATATATATAAAAAAAAAAATCTGAAAAAATGCCTTGTGTCTTTATTAGGTCAGAAACTTTTCAGACCACCCTCGTATACCTTGTTCGACTGAAACTGTGGAGCACAAGCTCCAAGTTGAAAGTTTCATGCAATGGATTTCTGAAGCTAAGGAACAGTATTTGATAAAGTTGGTATTTCTTTGCTCTTTACCTGTGATTCTTCATTTACCATTAAACTGGACATCATGAGAGATTGGGGTGCGGGGAGGATATTAGAATTCTACTTTAAAGGACTTCTTGCCATGAAGTGGTACTATTGAAGCCCATCGAGAGCAAGACCTGAATTTAATCAATGTGCTGGGAGGGGATTCTTTTACATGCTGGAAGGTCTGGAACAGGATGCATTCAGTCTCTTGTGATTCTTGCAGAGCTTCTAGATTAAGAGGCAAATTGTCCTTAAAAATTGCAGAAAAATGTTCTAGCCTAGCACAGAAGAGATGCAAAGCAATTGAGTTTTTATATTAGTTGCAAGGAATCTTCTAGCATCATAATGAACTACACTGTAGAAGGGTTGGCATTCTTTCAATCCCAAAAATGAAACCTTTTCTTCTGTTATGCCAGTTATACCTTATGTTGTGGAATACGAGGGTAATCCCAAAAGTAAGGTCTCCAAAGCGCTGGGATCACAGGGAAACTGTTTGTGTGGATGTTGCCCATACTGCTTTTTTCCTTCCTCCCTCCACTCTCTTCAGAAACCACCGCACATCCCTTAGCGCCCTCAGTCTTGGCTTGGCAGCCAGTTACAATGGAGCTCCCGTTAGCCACTACAGCCAGGTGCGAAGTTCGCGGAGTTATTCGCTTTTTGAGTGCAAAAGGGGAAATTCATCGGCAGTTGATGGAAGTGTATGGAGAGTCTTGTATGGATGTCAAAAATGTCCGCAAGTGGTGTAGAGAATTTGCAAATGGTCGCACAGAAATTCATGACGAGGAAAGAAGCGGAAGACCGTCCATTTCTGACGAAACAATCGCAAAGGTTGAACAAAGCGTGCTTCAAGATTGGCGGATCACTCTCAATGAGCTCTGCATTGTTGTTCCTGAGATTTCTTGAAGCACTATTCATCATCAGACTTTGATTGAAGAGTTGAAATTTCAGAAGGTGTGCACAAGATGGGTCCTAAGAATGCTGACAGAAGATCACAAAAGGCAACGTGCTGAAACTTCCCGCTAATTTCTTCAACGCTATGCAGATGAAAAGGACAACCTTTTGGATTCAATAGTCACGGGTGATGAAACCTGGGCTTTCCACTTCACACCTGAGACCAAACAACAATCACGTGAGTGGTGGCATTCTGGTTCACCCAAGCCGCGAAAATTCAAGAGAACACAGTCTGCCGGTAAAGTCATGGCAACTGTGTTTTGGAATCGAAAGGGGATATTGTTGGTCGACTTTATGGATCCTGGGACAACAATAAATGCCGACAGGTATTGTCAGACATTAAAAAAACTCAGATGGGCAATTCAGAACCGTAGAAGAGGAATGTTGAGCAAGGGCATAAGCCTTCTCCATGACAATGCTCGCCCCCACACCGCCCGTCAAACCATGAATCTTCTGCAACAGTTTGGATGGGAAACCATCACCAATCCACCCTATAGTCCGGACTTAGCACCCAGTGACTACCACTTGTTTCCCAAGTTGAAAGAACTTGGCTGGAAGGCGCTTCGGTGACAACGATGAAGTGAAAAATGAGGTCCATCATTTTTTCAAGAGCATGGCGGCAAGCTGGTATGACATGGGCATACAAAAACTGCCACAGCATCTACAAAAATGCATCGACTGAAATGGTGATTATGTGTAAAAAATAGACAAATGTTAAAGCTTCAAAACTATGTACCATTTGTTGTCAATAAAGGTTTCTTTATATTTTAAAATAAATTGGAGACCTTACTTTTGGGATTATCCTCGTATAAGAAATATTCCCTCTCGGATAGTAAATCAATCCATTATTTCACACATAATTTCATTCCCAGCATAAGTTCAAAATAGTCAAACTACTACTACTTTCCTTCCAGGTGATTTTGCTTTGGTTTCTTTTGCTGCTAAAAGAAGTACCAAATCTATTGTAGTACAGAAAACAGATGAAGTTAAATACTGGATTGAAAAGGATTGGATTGTTGAAACATTACCAGTTCCTTCGATATACCAGAGACAAAGAAACCATTTTAAGGATGCTGTTACCAAAGCTGAGTAATCCAGTATGGTATAATGTAATTCCGTTACTTACATATGAAGAAGTTAATTTAACTTGTTTACATTACTTAAAATACTTCAGACTTCATAATAAAATGTGTTTATAAGTATTTTCTATTATACGCTTTTTTGTGTTTGCTAGTTATCAGCAGTTTCAATAAAAACATACGATATTATAAGTAATTAAAATTGCATGCCCAAATTGTTTAATTCCATTACTGTATGGTTTCTAGATTAAAGTATTTCACTTTGTCTGCAGAAATAGAGGCTATTTGTTTAAATGTTCTTCATTTGATTCAGTTTAAAATCCTGTATGAAGTTTTGCTGTGACTTTTACTATAAAAGTACATATTTATGGGTAAAGTTACTGAAATAAGTGAGCATGTCTAAATGTTTAACAGATATACACAAATTTATTATCAGTAGAGAGCATTGTTTGTATTCACAGACATTTAATGTGGTGCTATATGTTAATATGCATTTACCATCTTTCTTCTTCTTCTTCTTCTTCTTCTTCTTTTTTTTTTTTGCTTTTTAAATAAAAGAAAATTGAATAATAAAAGTTATTCATGGAGATTGCTGAACTGGAAACTTATCCTTACTTATAAGGCTGAATTACTGTTTCAGTGTGCCAGCACTGAGCATACTTCAACTGGAAATATATGTCTCTGTTTACATACTTTGTAACTACCTGTCCACATTAAGCGGTTTGATTTCATGACAGTAATTAACGAGCGATGAAATGTTCTTTGGGCAACTCTCCAAGAATTATAACATGTTAATTTTATTTTAGTGGATACATACTAAAGACAAATTTGTAGTAAAAGTTATCTAAGACACTAAGTGTTCCTTTCTGCAAGGCGAAAGGAAGACCCACAGATTTTATTACTTTCAATAATTGTTTCCATTGTGTAAATTTAGTAGCCTTTTACATTATCACTCTCTCATAATTAAATAAGAAGCATTAATGAAATGTTTACAAATAGTTATATTTACAGTTTTCATAACATTGCTGTAGATGCAGTTTTAAGTGTTTTTCACTACAGGAAACGTATCCTTTGTTAAATGCCTAGGTAGTGCACATAAACAACATGTGTTCGGTTTATAGCCAGGCCACAGTTCATGTATATGCATAGTTGGCTTTCACTGCAGTAACCTCAGTATTTTTCCACAAGAGCCTCAGCAATGCCTGCTTAAGGCTATGCCTATTAGCTGTGTTATACTGTCTCAGTTGCTGCCTTCAGTTCAAGCTGTAAAGACTAAGTGTTTGTTGACTGTGCATCTCAAAAGTGAAAGTTTATTCAAGATAGCTGTGTTGCATGTGAATTACATTATATTATTTTTATTAGTTCACTGAAATCCTGCTGAAAAACTCATACATGAACAAAGAATTTTTATGTGCGATACATACATGAAAACCGAATCTTGTAGAGAGGTGTGTAGACAATTTCAGGAGAAATTTTCTGGTATTCCAGTTCCAGGTAGAGAAACTATTAGATATCTGGTTAATAAGTTTAAGACAATGGGATGGACACCCTTTCAGCACAACTTATAACAAGGTTAGTGTTCATTATAATGCATGTTACTATCGCTCGTAAGTAATGGAGGAGCTTTTGAATGGGAAACGAAACCCCTTCCCTTCAGTAATAATGTGTGGAACTCCATGTATGTGATCTATGGCCCAGCAATACAATGCACTGTATACATATATATGAATGAAAAATGAGGGTGCATGTTTCAAGAAGTGAAAGAACTTCTTTGTGTCTTGTAGAAGAACCATTTTTCTTAAACCTCTCAAGAATAATAAACTCAGGCCTGCTTCTTATGGCATGTAGAAGAAACAAAATTCCATAAAAGTGAAATGTCTTTGGAAACAAAGAGTCTGGTGGTAATTTGGCCTTCCTTCATTGGCAGATAATATAAGATGTTTTGTGTAAGCAGGAAGAAAGGTGGCAGGATGTAGACTTATGTTGGTCAGCTCATGAGGACAGTCTTAGATTTATGCATAATTTGAAGGAAAAACTATACTGAATAAGTATTTAATTGTATATACTAGTTCTTTTATGTTTTTGATACGTTCCTAGACTGAATTTGTTTGATCTAATTTCATAACGGCTCAAATCCTTTGCTTCAAGAGAGAAATGTTTTAACACATTGTGATTGGTATGTGCATGCAAAAAAAAGCAGCAATGTTCGCTTTTACTTCAGCAAGAAGAATTTGTTTCTCTACTTATAGCTGCTTAATGAGACATACAATTACAAACTCTATTGCATTTGATACTACTTTGATATTGGATTATGGTGAAAATAGAAGCTTTTAACTTACAAAATCGTTTTTTTTTTTTCTTTTGGCAATCCACAGTAATTCTTGGCTAATGAACATTTTGGTGTAGTAGATATTGCAGTAATATATTGCTCCACTCCTCTCCTAAAAACATCCCTCGGTTATGCCTTGAGGCTGAGGGCCCTCAATCGTGTTTTCAGCTATGTTGGGATTTCGAATGTTGGCAGCAGAAAGACAATGCAACCAATGTTCCCATGATGCCATGGGTGAGATGCATGCGATGCGACCTCTGAGAGTCAGTAATATGCAACAAAAGTGACAAAATATGACATATATTCATGAAAATAACTAAAGCACCATGTTATTTCTTCTTTATTATATGCAATGATGTTTTGAAATCAATAAAACGTGTGTAGTATATGGTGTGTTACGTGTGTATAGTGATACCGGCCATAATCCAATATCAAAGTTTATCCTTGCGTTCTTATAAGAAAACAAGAAAATTCATTCCTTTTTGTGTAGCTCCACATGGGCTATAGATGTAACATGGTGTGATACATTAACATTTTATAAGGTTCACATAAATACACAGGAAAAATTTAAGTTAAAAACCATAAATTCAGCTACAACCAACTTCCCCCTTTTAACTTCTTAATCAGCTGCAACAAAGATCTTGTTTTAGTTTTTTCTTCTTCTACTTTCATGCTCACTCTTCAACAATCCAATAAGCAATACCAGATTGTTTGACTTTCACAATCAATAACAGTTTTATGCTGTTAAGCAAATATATTGTAACACACAACAAAAAGTGTAACCTGATTTCATCAAGATATATGTGAACTGCAACTTGTGATAGCAGTCTGTCACCAAATAGTGTTTAATTAACCTTTATACAGTTAACTCTCAGTTTTGTTACCTATATGCAACTTTCATTTTTATTTTAAATCACAACTGCTTTTACTGTCAGTATAAATGAAAAAGAACCATGTCCCTGATGCTAGCTAATATTTTTTTAAAAAAAAATTAGTCACAACTCAGTCTGATTTCATGTTCAGATCTGTCTTGCGTTGCTGCTGACTGGCCGTTTCCTCAGATTCAATATCATCATGGTAGCCTTTACAAGCATACATAACAATAATTGTGTTAACCACTACCACTGCAGCCACCACAGACCATGCTGTGCTGGCAAATCCATCCATGCTAAGATAATGTTTCAAAGTATATTTTGTCCCAATAAATGCCAAAAATGGCAAAGAGAACATTGCCATACTATATAACAAAAAATATGCTAACACTTTGCCAGTTTCCTTAGTGTCAGCACTTGATGATGCTGATGCAGATGATGGTGCAATATCTGCAAGAGATGCATCTGCCTCCTTTTCATCATCGTCGAATGAACCTCGCCTTCTCAATTCTGACTCCATTTTGGAAGCAACAGTGCAAGACTAGATCTGAAAAGAAAACAGAATAAAAGAAAATTTGCATTTTGAACTCGTTTTGTTTACCTTTGTTTTGAATAAGGTTGAGCTGCAAATTTTTCTCCTTTTCTAGAGTATTCAGTTCGGCAAGTAATTGCTGTTGGTAAGCAAGTACTGTTTGCACAGGCTTGCTCTCTCCTGACAAATGCTGTTTCCCAAATAGCAATTCCGTAATCAAAATCCTGATCAACCATGGGTCTGCTTTTGATTCTTTTGTTAGGATATTGACTTTTTTAAGCAATTTATTTATTAAGTCTTCGAGCTGTAAAGCCTTAATTATTAATGCATACAGCCCTTTAATATTCTGAAAAAAGAGAAATTGCTTTTTAAATTTATACTATTAAAGGCACAATGGGTAATTAGTGTGTTAAGTAAATTACTATAAACACAAGCCAAACTCAAATTGTATTTGATAAGTTTGTATTTGAATGAAAAGAAAGTGATGGATGTCAGTCACATGGGTTTCGTTTAGCCAGCAACTGTACTAACCAAATGTTTGTTGCACGTGTAAACCAGATCCTTTACGCTGCCCCCACTTTCCTTCACTGTTTTCACAATTCGACTAGCTGTTTTGTATATTTGAGGTACCTTCACAGAATGTTTTGGTTTACTCATATTTTTTCCCCCAAATTACCGCATCACAGGAAAACGCCTACTCTTCCATTAAATGATTAAACCTCACACTTCATGATGGCAAACATTACGGTACATTCCATCCTGCAACTGAAAAATACAGTTGAACGCACTGAAGGTGCATTCTGTGACGCACATTTATCACAACTATTAAACATGTAGTATAAACTTTTTAGAAATTTATATTTTCAATTTAGTGTCCTTTTAATTTTTATATAATAATTCTTTTGTTACAGATATACAGGCACTCCACTGTTTGGAATTCGCTAAGTTGCCCAGCATGAATTATGAATCAGCTGTGATGGCTGACCGTTGTTATTGCGTGTAATGTTACCACTTTAATTTGGCGTATTTCTTGAATTTTGGTAGGAAAACATGTCATTTTGTGGAATATTTTGATGAAAAATGAAACTAGGGTAAACTACCAACCTATGTAGAAGGAGGTTCAATACCGTGTATCATCCAGAGACTGGCTTCCTGTATACCACAAAATGTGAAGTTTGTTTACATTGGAGTATTTTTTGGATCAGGCTTCCAAGATGTAAAGTACTAATTTGAAATAAATAGCAGTGTATAACATAAGACTATTGAAGGTCGATTTCATCAAAATGGTCCTTATACCTAGTACGTACACTTTCGACCTTTGGTTAAAGGGCAATGCTGAGCCTACAGATTCTTCTGTAGAGCTCAGCTGCCTAATGCCAAATGGAATTTTTATCCCACTGGAAGTGGATAGGAATGCAACGTTACGAGAAATCAAGCTGGTAAGTTTAAAGTAAAATGTTAATCATTTATTATTTAGCATTAGTTTCATTGTTCAACATTGATGACTAAACACTATTTTTGATATGAATCACTTGTGCCTTCTTAGGAACTTGATATCGTGCTACAAACTGTTGACTTCTACTTACAGGAACTTTGGGATGAAGCAACCAAGTATCCACTACATGGCATGCTTCATGATCCAGCCACTTATGTCTTCTCGTTCATTAATTCTATGGCAGAAAATGAAGACCTGCTAGATGAAACCAGACATTTATCAGATGTTCGCCCCTTTTGTGCTGTTCTCCGACTAATTGAGTGTCGAGGAGATAGCGCAGAGAATGCATTGAACATTCAAATTGGTCATCTCATTGGAAAAGGTAAAATAAATAATAAGAATGCCTGTGTGGTTCAAGACAAACCTTGATAACTCTGTCTTATCCCACTTATAGTTGCGTATGCAACTATTGAAAGCATCAGGTTTCCTTTCAGGAAAGAATGATTTTAAGATATGGCGTGTAATTATACCTATAATTTGCCATAATGTTTCAGTCCAGAAGTTGAACATTATTCTGTATGCGGGTAGCAGCTATAAAACTTTAAGAAACTTACGGAATCTGAGTTTTTTTATATGTGGAGTTGTGTAGTTTACTTAATTGGTATGTAATGCAGGAGTTGTTGCTTTATCAAAAATATTGGGCCCTTTTTGTTATGTGGTGGCCATGGTGGACATCTTGTCAGGAGTAATTGTCAATGGAATGTTGCAAAGTACTGAAAATGTACCTAAAGTGGATCCTTTGAGTTTAGTTGTGCAGATCCTACAGTTACGCCCTGTCGTCACACCACAGTTGCGACCTTTGCTTTGCGGCTTAGAGCCCTCAATGTTGCACTGTTGGCAGCAGAATCCCAATGATGGAAATGCTCCCATGATGCCTCGGTTGAGATATATGTTATGCTCAATTTGTATAACTCATGAAAACGGAGCAAAACTCACTATATATTTTATAAACGTCCTTAAATATGTTAACCGCTAACTGCATTAATCATTATTCTGTGCAGTAGTGCCATTAAACTAATAAAGATGACCATAAGTGTGTGTTTTCCATGTTGATAGCAAAAGTGCTCTGTACCTGCATATGGAATAATGTCCCAGAAGTTTTGTGAAGTTAAAGAGATTGGGGGTAGAAATCAGCATAATCATTCTATGATGTGAATAGCGTTGCTAAATTCTACAGCAAATAAAGGTATTCTGACACTTTTTACCATTAAATACTAAAATTTGACACACTTGTTTGATTTCTAGCATTGTGTTTAAGAACAGTAGTGTGCTGTTGCAAGCTTTGAGCCCTTCTACATGCCAAAGAATTCACACGTTTGCAGTGCTGAGGGAGACATGTACACTAAGGGTGAAAATGGTTTGCTAGCATCAATCACCACTCCAGTCCCCATGTTTGTGTTCCACTTCCTGCACTATGGTGCCATCATGCGAAATATATAGCCTCGGTTGTTTATAATGTTACTTCAGATGAAATTAGTTTCTTTGTCATGTGAGCGATTTACCATGCTATGGGTAATCTTATCATTATTTAATATTATTCAGAGGGTTGCCCCACTTAAGCTCGGACGTTTTTGCTTATGTTTTTTTATGGTGAGATTCCCTTTTGCCACTACCTATTGTGTTCAGTGTGATTTCCATGGGCTTTAACTATGGCTCTGCAGCGCAATTTCCTTTGAAGAAGGCTGCATCTAAGAACAGGAAGGGGGATGTTAGACCACTCCTTCTGGCAGGCTTTCCAAAGTTCTTCAATTGTGGTAGGATGCCGAGAAGCAAGGCGCTGTTTCAACAGACCAAATCCACAAAAATCCATTGGCGAGGCATCTGCTGGTTTTACAAGGATCCTTTTTAATTACATCACATTGACACCCGTTTCCATTGTGTTCCAGTGGTAGTAATGCTGAGAAAACCGAGAAATGTGACTGGATGCTTTATCTATGTAGATCCAAACATTGGGGCATCCTCACCATACAACCGAGGAATCTCTTCATCAAAAATTGGGTCAATTACATTCCTTTGATAGTAGGCTGCATTAATTTTTACATTGTTGGCAACTCTGTGAATGCCGAGTTTCTCCCAAGAACAGTAACCTGCAACAACCATGAATCCCTTGGAAAACTTTTCCTTGTTCTCCCGAATAAAGTTTGAGCGCCCTTTATGGCCCAATTGATGGTAATAAATGTCTCGGGTTTTTTTTTGTGTCACCTAGATAAACCCATGCTTCATCTAAAGAAACCACACATTACCACTTTCCACATGCCAGCTGGTGTTCATAGAGTTTTCTTGCATTGCTGAAGCATTCTCTGATTTGCTCCTCTTTCAAGGCGTGTCCACGTGCCTTATGGCGCCGTTCTAGACCCAAATTGCTGCGTATTATCCGATAGACGATCCCGTTAGATATTCCATTGTGGCTGGAAATACTTTTTTAGATTGGGGGTTTTCTTGAATCACTGTTGCACTCACCTTGGCTACTATTGCTTTAGGTCGTGTTGATTGTGGCCCTTTTTCTTGCAGTTTTTTGCATACTGAGCCTCAGGTGGGAATCCATTTTTATGCAGCTGTGTTATACACCCCACACACAACTTAACTTATGGTGAGACCTTTTTGTTTGCACTTTTCCACTATCATTGAAAGGCTGTAACCGGCATCAGAAAGCCCAAAAATGTACCCCTGCCACAAGTCAGCGATTGTTGAAGCCTTTACGAGTAAACTTTGCCTTAGACTGACCCAGCAGACAGCTGGTACTCGCAGTAAGCTGATGGAATAATAAACATAAGCAGTTTAACCAATGACAGACTAAGGGTGATTCATAGTCATCCAGCTTAAGTGGGGTAACCCTCCGTAATAATATGCACATTAACAAAGGATGCGTTGCTCACAGGCATTGATGTTAGTGGTATAAATTGATGACACTGCCACTTTTGGTTGTGAGAAATGTTCAGGGCCACAGATAAAAGAGTGCAAAATGAAACTTTGAGGATTCTAGTGCACATGAATTTCTCCACCTGAATTATAGAACTTGTATTATCTAAAATACTCAAAACTGAATATAACAGATGTGTATATGTAAGAAAATTACAATGATTGTAGCAGTACTTAATATCATATGCAATACGGATCTGGGGAAACATTTATGATATACAAATTAATAGGAATACTTATTTGAAAAGGTAAATAAAAGCTTGGGAAACACAAGTAGCCAGACAGTAAATACTCCCTTTCTTTGGGAATACAAAACTGTGAATAATTAAAACAGTCAAGAACAGAAAATCAAGAGAACTTCATTTTAAAATTTAGGAACTTTGTTCAAAATGTGCACCCATCATGAACACACATGCTTCACATTTTCTCCAATTCTGCTGCACTCTATGAAGAAAGTATGGGATGATTTTTTTTTTATTTATTTATTTCTTTATTTCTTCCTCTGCTCAAAGTACTCTTTTTTTGCATCATTTCCACACCTGGCACTTCTTTAATGTATGTGCCACTTTTCATGTGGCCCCAAAGAAAAATAAATTGGGTTTAGATCTGGCAATCTTGGTGGTGACCTCATTGGTCAATTGTGGGGATCCAGCATTTTTTATAGGTGTTTCAAGATTGTTGTACACAAATCTAATTACAGAGGTGTGTCATCATATATGAGGGCGGATTGATAAGTCCATGAGTTTAGCGAGAGCATTCTAATCACAGGTTTTTTGTTTGCACCCAAGTTTTTCATTTATTCTGGGTATAATCGCAGAAATTTGTTGTCATTTGTTTCTTAGAATATCGTTAAGAGCATCTAAAATAACCAGATGTATGTTGCTTCGTAGAAAATGGAGAAAAGTGAATTTCGTGTTCTGATAAAACACTACTCTTTGTGTGGTAAGACTGTGAAGGAAACAGAAGAAAAGCTGAACAAGTATTATGGGGACTCTGCTCCATCACATGGCATGGTTCACAGAATTACGATGTAGCCGTTTGAGCACAAGAGGCGTCGTGCACACAGGACAGTCGGTTGAGGTCACAACAGAAGTAGTTCACGATATTGTGTTGGAAGACCGCAGAGTGAAAATCCGTGAGATAGCCAAGACCGTAAACATCTTGAGTGAAGTGTATAACATTCTGCACAAATTTTTGGGTATGAGAAACTGTCAGCAAGATGGGTGCCGCGACTGCTCACAGTTGAGAACAAGCAGAATCGTGTGAACCATTTCACAGGGATGTTTGAACATGTTCCAGTGCAACCCAAATGAGTTTTTGCGGCGTTATATCACGGTTGATGAAACTTGGATCCATTACTATCAACCTGAAACCAAACAACAATCGAAGCAGTGGTTTTCCTTCGGCGTACCTGCTCCAAAGAAAGCTCCTGTTGGCAGGAAAAAGCCATGGCAGTTGTCTTTTGGGATCCACAAGGGGTGATAGACATCCACTACCTGGCAAAGAGTAAAACGATCACAGGTTCATATTATGCCGCAATGCTGGATCAGTTTCACAAGGAATTGTTAAAGAAACGACCCCTTTCGTTGAAGAAAAAGATTCTCTTCTACCAGGATAATGCACCCACACACAAGTCAGCCATTGCCATCGCAAAATTTGTGGAATTGGGCTACGAACTGCTATTTCACCCAACCATATTCTCCAGATTTGGCTCCGAGGGACTTCTTCCTCTTCGCAAACCTGAAAAATAAGCTCACTGGGAAGAAATTCATGTCCAGTGAACACATTATGGCAGAAACAACCTCATATTTTGCAGACTTGGAAAAATCATATTTTTTGGAAGGGTTAAAAAAATTGGAGAAACATTGGACGATGTGTATTGAATTGAAAGGGGACTATCTTGAGAAATGAAATTGATTTTTTGGAAAAAATTGTTATTTTCTTTAAAAAGTCACTGATTTATCAATCCACCTCGTAATAGCCACATGTCATCTCTTACTGTCATGAGAACATCCTCAAGAAGAACTGGTAATATTTCTTGAAGAAATTGGAGTGATGGCTCCTATTAAAAGCTGAGGAACAATTCACAGAGCAGTTAATGTGTTTCCTGTGGTTTCTACACAAACCTTTACAGAAAATCTGTGTCATAAGCCTAGGTGTGTGTAGTATGCATTTCTTGTTAACATTGCTTCATTCATTAAAAGAATTTGAAGGGATAAGTCCCCTTGTTGTAAAAGTTAGTTAGAAAATGCTATGCATATCACATAATCTGCTTTAGAGAGATGCTGGATTGCTGCATATGATAAGGGCTTAGCAATTCTTCTTTTAATGATCTCGAAACAGTCCAATGGAATATGCTTATAGTGCATCTTCTTCCACCAAGTGAAGGATTTCTTCTCCTTGTGCAATACTTCTTTTGCCAATGCCTTCAACACGGAATTATGCTTCCTCTATCATGACAGAACTGAACAAGTGCCCTATGATGTGGTGATTGTCTATTTGAAAAATCTTTCTCAATAAATTCTTACCATCGCCGTCACTTTACAATGCATTTTACTGTAAACGATTAGCATTTCAGGATATTATGCATTAGTGAAGTGAGCTGTTATGTAACTGATAATCAAATTTTCAAAAACAAGCAATAAACAAGTAGTTGAAGTGTGTTTCTTTCGATCCTCAGTGTTGTCATGTTATGTGGTTTCAATTTTGCCAAATAACTAACTTTTGAAAGCTTATGGTATGAGTGCAAACTGTTTTATTTCAAAATACTTACAGTTAAACATGCAGAGAATTTTATCTTGTAATCTGCTCTAAGAAAATAATAAAAGTATTTAAGTTGCTTAAAATTTTCGTTTAAAATAATGCAGTTATCATTATTTTCTCAAAAACTGTTTCAAAAGCGTAGAACTGCAATAAGCTTTCTGTTCTATTGAATACAGAGAGTGATTCTGTTCAAGGATGATCATAGATCACCTTCAATCCTATATAGAGAGAGCCAACATAGTCGTAGCCTGACTGACATAACTAAACATGTGCTTCAGTTTTGCAGTGGAGTTTGTAAGCAAACCAACAGCTCACTATAATGTTTTAAAGAAGTAATGCATCATATGCCGTTTTTGTACAGCTTTGTATCTTAGAATCTTAAGTTGAAAATTTGTAGTACAGCAAATATTAGCTGCAAAATCTCCTCCTTCTCCTTCTCCTTCTCCTTCTCCTTCTCCTTCTCCTCCTCCTCCTCCTCCTCCTCCTCCTTCTCCTTCTCCTTCTCCTTCTCCTTCTCCTTCTCCTTCTTCTCCTTCTCCTTCTCCTTCTCCTTCTCCTTCTCCTTCTCCTTCTTGCCTGTTCTGCCTCGGAAGTTGTCTTGCCATCTTTTCCTGGGACATCCCATATCTCGCTACCCAATTGGCTTATAATTTAGAGCTTGTTTTGCCAGTCTAGATGAATCCATCCTTGCGGTTGTTCTTTATCTTTTGTTTTAAAGAATTAACTGAAAGAAATAAAAAAATATTTTTTAAGAACTCAACTTTGTTTTACACTTACCTTGACTAATTAGTTTATGGTTCCGTCAGTATCCCGCGTTTTGTGACTATTGTAATTCATGGAGCTTATGCTGTAGAGCCGCTAACATTTGAACAAAAAGTACAGCTAGACAGGAATAACAGAATGAGTATGAGGTGAGTAGAGGCCATTATGATGTAGTTAGCTGATGTGAATCCACAGGGTATTGTGGTTTTGAGATTTAACCAACGTTAGGTTAAGGTTAGTGTGTGTTTGTGTATATGAACTGATTTCAAATAACTGGAATATCAGGAACTGGTCACTTACCTCAGGTAAGTTGCTTTTAGGCTGTCTTCAACAGCGATGGAAGTGATGTCTTATATGTCCTACAGATGTCTCTCTATGTCATCCTCTAGCTCTAACGCAATGCTGGCAACATATGAATAACTAATGCCGCCAAAGCCGGTAAGATACTCAGCCTCAAGGCGTAGCCGAGGGATTGAGGGCCCTCAGCCTCAAAGCATAGCCGAGGGATGTTTTTTAATAGGAGAGGAACGTAGAAGTTACTGCGAAACGACAGGTTGTAACCGAGGGATCTGCGCTTCTAAAGCTCGAATGATTCATGTTTGCATTCATTCATTATTCATTATCTGTTTACCCTCCTCTTATGTAGGACTTACACCCCCCAGGACTTACAAGTGGGTGCTTGGGGTCAGAGGCCTGTCGAGGAGCAGACACTCATGGATCAGACAGAGCATCCAGGATGGGTGATCAGCCCGATGCCTCGTATGGGATGAAGGAAGTAGATGAAACGAAATGTTGGTGAAATGGATGAAAGGAAAGATGATGATGGAGCAGTTGGTGGAATGAATGGCGGGGGAAACTGGAGAACCCGGAGAAAACCCGCCCAGACGCCGCTTCGTCCACCACAAATCCCACATGCAGGTCCCTGGGATTGAACCCGGGCCGCCTCGGTGGGAGTCTAACCACTCGGTCACAGCGCCGCCATATTCACGTTTGCAGAAATTCCTTATTTCGTGGATTTCACTTCCCATTCAGCATCTGTTTTGGCGGGAAGATGGCTACGTTTGTTGTGTTCATATCTCAATTTTCCTATAAAAGTAAAACACCTAAATTGGGTGGGCACCAGGTATTGACGAGATCACATCTACTTATAAACTCACTCTTAAGGTAATTTACTCCATTCCTTCTTGCTTTTTTCAGTGTTTTTAATGAAGACCACCTAAACGCAAAACAGCCCTTACCTCTTCTAATATTGCTGTTCTTGTGAATTATACTAATGGAGTTGGGTTAACAGTTTCCTCTGTGCATGCACAGTATTAGCAAAAAGGAGTAATTTGTTGACATATAAGCAACTGTCTTAAAAAGGGATGGGACTCTTAGACTCTTCTAAGTGTTCACATCTCCTCTCATCTCATTATTATATGCACTTTCCTTTCCTAAGTTACTATTTTTACCTCATTAAATATAGGGTAAGTATGGAATTAAAGCCAAAGAATTAACCGAAAGAACTCAACAAAGGCTGCCTTTCTTTTTGTTTTCCTTCTTCAGTTAAAGAAACAAATGTACTTTAAAATCTGTTTAAAAGTTTACATTTCAATTTCCTGAATTTATTTCTTAATGTCTAAATGTAAGAGCATACCTTTTCCCTAATATCTGCAACACTTCTATTAATGCTTTAGCATTTCAAAATCAAATGTTGAGAGATACTTGCAAGACAAACATGTTGTAGTGTGCTCTTATTGATATAATAATTACTGAATGTTCCAACTTACATGTAATGAATTGGACCTTTTAAATAAATTAGACCATGTTGTACATTGTCTTTCAATCTGTGTAAAGATAAAAGCTTTTGAAAAGCCTGAAAATTATGAGCTGTGAATAACTCCTCGGCAGCAGCGTGGCCAAGTGGTTAGACTGCTTGCCTTTCACCAAGGTGGCCCGGATTCAATCCCAGGGACCCGCATGTGGGATTTGTGGTGGACAAAGCGGCATCTGGGTGGGTTTTCTCCGGGTTCTCTGGTTTCCCCCGCCATTCATTCCACCAACTGCTCCATCATCACCTTTCCTTTCATCCATTTCACCATCATTTCGTTTCATCTACTTCCTTCCTCCCCTATCAGGCATTGGGCTGATCACCCATCCTGGATATTCTGTCTCATCCATGAGTGTCTGCTCCTCGATGGGCCTCTGAGCCCACGCACCTGCCTGTAAGTCCTGGGGGTGTAAGTCCTACATAAGAGGAGGTTAAACAGAGAAAGAAGAAGAAGAAGAACTCTTCCATGAGTTCATAAAATTGAACATTTTTATTGCTCGACACCTTCCATCCCCTTGCTGCATAGTAATTTGAGCCTGCAGGACTGTTGGATGATGATTATTATCATTATTATTTGTGTATTTCATATACTTTACTAATTCACCATATTATTTTATTGCAGGTCTTCATGAGTTTGATTCTTTAAAAAACTCAGAAGTAAATGACTTTCGATGGAAAATGAGGCTCCTTGGTGATGAAATTGCCCATGAAAGAAAGACTAAGCAGGGACTGGAGAGGATGAAATACCAGTATCCTCCACGACTTGCAGCCACACCTTATTTATCATCAAATATTAGCTCTAGATTGCGGAATGATAAGTTTGCTCTTGTCACTAAATTTGAGGACACTGAGGTATAGTTCTCAAGGATTAATATTAACTTTAATTTATTTTTTAACGTACAGTTTATCTTGTTTTTCTGAGAACTTTGCATGGTAAATATGGGCATGAACAAATTGACTTTAATAGCTTTACTGGTTCTTTGGTAGAATATACTTGTGGATTTTTGGATGTATGCAGATTGTAGGAGATGTGAAATTAACATGCTCAGTTCAACCTTTTATTCTAGTTCCATTTTTTTACAGCAGAGAATGTTTTCATATATAGCAACATGTAACATGGTATCAAATAGCTGAAGGTAGGGGCTTTGTGCCTAGCTGGAAGCTTCTACTGCACCAGCCCCTGCTCCCCAAGTGAGTTGGAGAACCTATAGGGATGGAAGATGCCCATTGTTCAGAGGTGATTGTAACTTCTAGAATACTTGTGTTTGGCATTGCTGTGGACAGATAGATTTGAATGGAAGGAAGGTCAGAGGAAGGCAAGATGTATCATCATCTGAAAAAGAAAATGTGAGCTTCATGTTGTCCCTGAATAGGGTTATTATGGATCATTAGAGTGAGGTTTTCTCATCCTCTTTGGTATGGGATGAGGACCTGTGTATGGAGGCTGGAGAGTTCCACGAATACTATCATTCCTCAGGAAGGCATAGGTACACACGACGTGGACAGGTCCTTAAAGATAAAAAACGGCATTCGTCTTGGTGCGAGGCTGGGACTGGGTTGAGTTGTTCCATTTGTTACCTGAGCTTGACAATGATGTCGGAAGTGTTTCTGGTGAGTTGATTGTCTACTGCACTTATGAAATGTCCAGACAGCCTAAGTGACTACCCATAGACTGTTAAAGTGGCGCTGATATCCTCCTTGTTGGTAGTGCATACCTCAAACAAGACAATTGGTAGAACTGGTAATTAATTGTTCATTCACACAAGCTGTGCATAGGATAAGGTTGGAAAGTTAAAATCAGACAAAAAATTCAATGCCATAGCCGGATTTGAACCAAGGATCTTCTAGTTTCTATCTGGTTGCTCTGACCAAGTAAGCTATCATGACATACCCCAATAGTGACATGTGAAAGGACCATTGATTGACCTAATAGTTGGTTAACTATGAAGCCTGAGACTTAAAATACTTACGACATTGTTAGTTGCCATTGGGTATGTTATCTCAAAGTGAATTGAGATCTCCTTGTGACCCGGTTGGGGAATTTAATGTTGTGCCGGCATGTTGCCAAGGTAGCTCAATTGGTTAGAGTAACTGGACAGAAACCAAAAGATCCATGGTTCAAACCCCAGTTATGGTGTTGAATTTTTCAGTTTGATTCAACCTTTTCAAAATTGGTAGAACCTCCAGCCAAGACATGCCCTGGTGACACATAAATGGCAGTATTAAGCTGCTGATGAAAATCTTCTACCATGCTGTGGAGGAAGTTTTTTGTGTGTGATCTTGATCTCCCAGTGAAAACTTTCAGGTATTTGGAAAGCTGAGAATCAAACTGTTAGTCTTGGTTGGTAGTGATATATTCTGGGATACTGAAGTGTAAGCTCCAGCGCAAGATGAAAGCTTTGGCTACATCCTCTGCTGGATGCATTCTAATGCACAGTATTATGTTACACTTAACCATGGTGTGGCAGAGGGCCAGAGCAACCAGGAAAATCCAGTGCGGTGATGTGAAACACTGAATGTGTGGAAATGGTTTTGATGTTGGGTTGTCTAATCTGTGTATTTTGTACTTGGAGTGGATTATGAAGCGGAGGGATTTCAGCACTGATTGGAAGGAATGACGATATTGTACTGACACCCACGAGGTAGCACTGGGATGGAGGGATGAGACGAAGTGAACCAGGGCGGCCGGAACCAGGAGTAACGGAGCAAATGACAGGGCCCTACAGTTTCCAGATTGAGATACCTCAGAGTCAGACAGGCAGACTGGGGACCCTGCCGCACACAGGGTCCAACCACCCTCCCCCTCAAGGAGCGGTCCTTATACTCCAGCAACCAGCCAAACGTCGAGGAACAGAGAAAGTTCACAGATAGCATACTTCTTCCCTGCCACACTGCACCAAAACATCATCACCGACACTTTCAACCCTGAAACAGACCAAAAGGGATGAACGATGAATGAAATGATTAATGGAACAAAATGGAGGGACAGGAAATTTGGGGGATAAAAGAAACCACTCCAGTATTTGCCTGATGACCCATTAAACCCCTAAAAAAACCCATGGGTCAAGTGGGTGGTCACCAGGAATCGAACCCAGGACCTGCGAATGCAGGCCACAGACATTACCGCCTGAGCCATCCTGCTTGGTGCTTGTACATATAGTCCCATAACACCATCAGCCTAATTCTTGTCCCTGCATTTGGAAAGGAGATTGCAATGAACCAATGATTTGCAATGCAACATTTGTGATTACAAACCTTCAGGTGAAGTTTTGTCTTAGGCCAAAGTTCAACTGAAGAGCAAAATCCCTAAGTATGGATGATGGAATTGGCTACAGTTATGGGCGGTGTGTTGACCACGCCCTTTCAGGAACTGTCTTGGAAAGCTGCACAAGCCAGGCCCAGTGCTGAATAGAAATTAGGTAAGCTGTTCTTGTCAGTGATGAAGAGGATGGACATCCATTCACTGGATGACGTCAGAATTTCAAAGTTCTTAAGATCTTCTTTGTGTTTTGTAATGAAAAATTGTTGAAACACGTCAAGAAACTGTTCGAATTGGAGACATGGGAAAACATTTTCATTACAAAACACAAAGATGATCTTATAAACTTGGAAATTCCCGATGTGGATGACATCATCCGGTTGACAGAGAGGACAGTTGGTATCACATCCACCGATAGAGCCCGGCATGATACAAGAGCTTCAGTCAACTCAGCAACTGAAGATAGGCAGGATGCTCCTTGAAACTAGTCTTGTGAAATTCGTACTGTAAGCGGAGACAATATTGTGTTTAAAATTTTGACTCAATTTCAAGATATTATCGGGTTCAATTCTTGTTTGTTTTGCTGAGTCTTAATTGCTTCATGACTGTCTACATATACCGTATTTACGCGAATCTGTTCCATAGAATGCCAGTAACTGATTCAAATTTTTCGTTTATTACGTCAAAATGGATTGCTGGAGTTAACCTGCATCCAGAAACTCACGACAAGCTAGCCGCTCATGTATTATTGAGCGTTTTTAGGTATGATATGGAGGGCAAGGGCAAACAGAGAAGAACATCTTGTGATGCTTATTTAAAGCATAAAGTAATCCTTTATGCTGAAAAAAAATGGTAATAGAAAGGCAGGAAGAGAGTTCAATGTATCAGAGAGCAATGTTTGCTTGTGGCGAAAGTAGAAATTGTCATTATTCACTACTAAAACTAGTAGGAAGAAATTTACGAGTCCTCGCAAAGGAAGATATCCTGAAGTTGAAGAAAAAGTGTTGGAATTTGTGCGTGAAAGGAGGAAGAATGGGCAACCTGTGACTAGTGCCGCTATACGAAAGAAAGCTGAAGTTCTTGGTATTCCGAAACAAGAGTTTAAGATTAGCCGTGGATGGGTGGATTGTTTCATGCAGCGGACAGGTTTATCTCTGAAGATGCCATACAACAATGTGCTAGAAGCTTTCTGCAGATTTTGAGTACAAACTACAAATGTTTCAGCAGCATGTCATTCCACTTCGGAAGAAAAAAAAATTTTTCAATGGGACAAATAGGCAACACTAATGAGATGCCGATTTGGTTTGATATGCCGTAGAACTACACTATTACTAAGAAGGGGACAAAGGAAGTTATCAAAACAACAGGGTGTGAAAAACAGCGCATAACAATAATTTTGTTCTTTAACAATGTCACCTAACAATAGGGCACTTTCACTTCTATAATCTGATGCTTTATATATATGATAACTCCATTGTTGTATTAAATATATTTAAATAAAATACCTATCACATATTTTCTGTCATTGATGCGCTTTACATTCGATACAAACCCCTTTTTTCATAATTTTAAGTTTCAAATATGGGGTGCGCATTAGATTTGCGTAAATACGGTATATTGCTTGGAATGAAATATCCACAGCATTTGTCTTATTTTACATGCATATTCTGTTAAGTAATAACAACTATTTTCTACTCCATGGCATTCTCGACAAGAAGTCAAGGCTTTCCTTGCTCTTTTATAACTCCAATGTGTTTGTGTTCAAGTAAAAGGGCTTTATAAATCCTTTTTAATCTTTTAGTAATTTATGAAATGAAATTAGATGGTGTTTTATAGTCCCATGTCAGTCAGAAACACTTGGGGTTTACAATGGTGGAAGAATTATCAAAATTGGTTGAGTGGTTTTTTTAGTTTACCATACACACAAATTTTCTCTCTTTATAATATTAATATAGATGGCAGTTGATTAAGGTTTGTTACCCTTATTAAAAATCTTAACAGTTTTCCTTTCTAATGAATATTGAGACTGCTGTCTTGTTTTCCTTAAGTGGAGCCTTTAAAATATTAGCTGTCCTATGAGATTCTCCGGAAGCTCATGCCATTAATAGCAGTCTTTATTCATTATTTAAACAAGTAAGGTGTTAAAATACTTCACAGTGACTTTAATTTTCACACCTAACCTACATTAAAACCATGCTAGCAGCTGGTGTAGCAATCTTCTCTCTTACTAATCATTAGACCTCGGATGTAAGGCTAAATATCTATTGTTTATGTCAGTAAAAAAACTATAATTAAGTATCTTCACGTTTTATACAAAATATAAATGTATTGAAAGGGTTTTGTGGTGGTTTAAATACCTATTTTGACCATTGAGATTTATTTTAAGATTTTAGAGCCTAAAAGCACCTGTTTTACCATTAGTGTTTTATTAACTTTTTTCATTTGGCATTGAAAGATAAGTCTTGATATCATGGGGTTGGTTTGATTCAAAGATTTTATAATAAATTTGGTTGTCAGATAACACATTCAGGGATTAGTTTCTAACACTTTAGAAGGTAGATTCACTTGTTTGTAGAAAGATCAAACAACTTGCTCCCTGTAGGTCCCTGTCATCCTTTGGTTTTGGTTAGTGACTGCAATATGGCAAAAATGGCTCATGATATATTTCCATCGTTTCATCACTCACATAATACCTTGTCCCCTTCATTAACTGTTAGTATGCACATGTTCGCAAGATTTATCAATATTTTCTCTGTTGATGGTAGAATGAGTCACACTTTTTGACACTCGCCTTCACTAATTAAATGTTGTATAAAACAGAAACGTTTAATTTGTGAAGGTGAGAGTCAAAAAGTGTGACTCATTCTACCATCATGAAGAATACTTCACGGTTTTACAGTTAATAGTGCTTCTGTTTTTAATCTTTAATCTTCTCATTTCATTTTCAGCGTGGCTCCATATTAGTTAGACATTTAGATCACATTGTCTGTAGTGTATGGTACATTTCCATTGTGATCGATTTAGTAAGTTTTATTTCAACTTTATAAGCTCATATTATGTGCGACGGTATTCGTTTTGTGTTTATATTTGACATTATTGTAGCCCCACGTTATGGTAGCCAATTTGTGACTGTATTACTTATAAAGTTTGTTTACATCACGTGTTGAAGCCATCTTGTGACATCATTCATTTGTTCGGTTTGTAGCTCCATCTAGTGTTAGCAATTTGTGGTAGTATTAGTGTTTGAAAGAATTTTAAGTTTTGTTTACTGTCCTCCGGCTAGCTATTATTTCAGTCGAACATGTCTCTTGATCAGGGTTGTGTAAACGGAAAGGAATCTTTTATCCAAAAATTACACTGATGAAGAAATTTGTTTTACACATTTATTGTCGAACACGTTAACTATCACATTTATACATTGATCTTAACACTCGCCAAACTGAAACTGTTATAATAACTTCTTACTGATCACTTTTAATCCACGTACTTCAACTTTTTGTATAATTAACTTTATAATACTTTAGATTTTCGTAACTTGTGAATCTATATCCGATATATGATGAACTGACTGACTGAAGACGACGTGTAGTGTACACAGATTTTTGATGAACTGGACGACTGAAGGCGACGTGTAATGTATTGAGAATTTTGATGAACTGCATGCGATCTACCTCTGACTTGCCCTATTTATACTCCTTCATCCAGATACGCCTAAAGATTATAACTGAACTGCAATTGGCTAATAAAACGCGCCAACATTAGCGTCTATTTTAATATCCAATGAAAATTATGAATACATATGCTTTAGGGAGAAAACATTCCAGAAGTTTCTCAACGGAAAAAAACGCGCCAACATTACGTAACTTCCTCGTTTCCAATAATGATAAACAGCTCACCCCCCTCTCTGCATTATTGCGCGCTATTATTGACAGTTTCAGTAAGGCATTATAAATTTACTTCCCAACAATATTTACAATCAATAAACATCTGAAATCAATGCCACATAAAAATGCATATTCATATTACAATCATTATTTACATTTAAGTAATTTGTGATACAAATTACTGCATCATATGCCCCACTAGAAACATAATTATAAACATTTACAACTTGTTTGGAAATTTTATAATTGGGTTTTTAGTCTCCTAAATCTTGGAACACACGCTATCACTTTCACTTAACACTTCACACGCATTTAACACACGACATATGTTTTTTTTTTTTATCTCGCCACTACTTACTGGCTCTGGTTTAATTAATTTAGATATTAATCTGACATTACAATTCTTTTTTTTTATAGTAAATACTGTACCCTGAATTATTTATTTACTGTTACAAAAAATGGTTTGCTTTCTTATATTGTTAACAAAAATTTATCAATTCAAAAAAAATTTTTTTTTATTATTAAACATATTTACCAAAAATATTCACCCTTTATACAAATATATTTTCATCTCTTAAATCTAGTCACTGTTTCACATTTTCTGTTTGCTACATAAGTATTTGTTTTTAATTATTTTTACCCATTTTTGTTATTTTGTACTTTATTTTAACAATACTCTTGGAATTGTATTTACGTACTTTTAATTTAATATCATATTAAGTTTCAATCTTTGCATTCTTAATTTTCAAATGTTGTTACAGTTACTAAACATTTAATTTTTTTTTTTTTTAAAACATTTCTCTCTTTTTTTTTTTTTTTTTTTGTAATTTATTTCTCTTTTCAAATGACATATAAATAATTAACCCTCTTACGTTCCAATACATTTCTCTGCAAGTCATCTTTAACTATCCAGCATTTACTTTACATCTCATTGCTATTTACCCTCCTGGATCAAATTGTGTGTGGCTAAACATTACTCGTAGCCGTATCCTAACCTTCAAATTTTTGTTCATGAATAACCTCTTGTATTCATATGAAATTTCGTCCCATGATATAATTTGAAAACAATCTACAGTTTCTTGAACAACACATCTTTTAACAACTGTCATTTTCAATTCTTCTACTATCTCTTTAATTTGAGAGTACTCTGACAAATCTGTACTAAACTGTACTGGACTGGAGTTTTCAATTTGAACATCTTGGTACTTGTTAATTTCAGACGTTAGCTTTTGATTATTTACAGGCAAAACTTTAACTTCTTCGTACAATTTATTTCTTTGCATTTCTGACTCTCTCTGTATTTCTGATATCTCCCCTCTGAAATTAACTTGCGCCTGATTCACATCTACGTTCATAACCTCTTTTATCTCTCTTATCTCACTTGAAATACTACTCACTTGATTTCCTAACTCTGTGCATTCTACATTAACCTCACTTTTAGTATTAACCTCACCTTTTTTGTTACCTATTTCCCTGCTCATGTCTAGCATTTTCTTTGAAACTTCTCCTATCTCACTTACTATTACTTCCTCATTTTCATCTCTCATTTCTGGCATACTACTATCTAGCTTCATAACTTTCTTTTCAATTTGTTCCCTGCTTTGATCTACTTTTTGCTCTAATATCTCATTACTCCTACCAATATCTTCAATTAATTTCCTGTGATCTTTTTTTATAGCTTCTCTCAATTTTTCATTATTCTGAGTTAGTTTTTGTTCTAAACTCCTATCAATATCTTCCCTCAATTTCTCATTATTCTGAGTTAGTTTTTGTTCTAAACTCCTATCAATATCTTCCCTGTTTTGATCTATTTTCTTACTAAGATCTTCCCTCAATTTCCTATTATTCTTTTGCATATCTTCCCTGTTTTGATCTATTTTCTTACTAAGATCTTCCCTCATTTCCCTATTATTCTTTTGCATATCTTCATTCAAATTTTTCAGCATTTCCATAATCATACTAGTATCAAGATTAACATTTCCTGCTATTCTATTCTGACTTTCTGCACTAACATTTCCACCCTCAAATCCTAAAAAGTTTGAGCTATTTTCTGTAACCTGTATTGAATTACAGCTAACTGTTACATATCTCCCTCCATAATTATTTTTTCTGTATTATTAGTAGCCATTGTTTTCTTTATCCTACCACTCCTTAAGTACATTTGAAGGTTACAATTTTGTTTTCTAAAAAAAAATTACGATACTCTGACCTTTGTGATGCTGTCTGTTGCTGTTACATTGATGTCCAGCTTCCTGCCCCTCTCTCCTAGGTTATATGTCGCTTCTGCGTTGTGTTATGATGAATCTACGTTGTCTCGATGTTTTTGTGTCCACTCATCCGCGTAGTCTGTCGTTCCTATAGTTGTTTCTGGAATCTGCGTCTTCTCGATGTTTTTGTAGTTGAATTCACCTTTTGCCTTGTAATCTCGGAATTACGATGTCCAATCATCCGCATAGTCTGTCGTTCCTTTTGTTGTTTCTGGAATCTGCGTCTTGTAGTTCAGTTCACTTCTCCATTCGCCCCTTCCTGGTCATCTCACTTCTTCCTGGTTAATTCTGCCCCTTCCTGGTTATTCTGATCCTTTCCTGGTCACTATGCCCCACGTTCTGGGTGCCAATTAGCGACAGTATTAATGTTGTATTTATTTAACATTATTGTAGCCCCACGTTATGGTAGCCAATTTGTGACGGTATTACTTATAAAGTTTGTTTACATCACGTGTTGAAGCCATCTTGTGACGTCATTCATTTGTTCGGTTTGTAGCTCCATCTAGTGTTAGCAATTTGTGGTAGTATTAGTGTTTGAAAGAATTTTAAGTTTTGTTTACTGTCCTCCGGCTAGCTATTATTTCAGTCGAACATGTCTCTTGATCAGGGTTGTGTAAACGGAAAGGAATCTTTTATCCAAAAATTACACTGATGAAGAAATTTGTTTTACACATTTATTGTCGAACACGTTAACTATCACATTTATACATTGATCTTAACACTCGCCAAACTGAAACTGTTATAATAACTTCTTACTGATCACTTTTAATCCACGTACTTCAACTTTTTGTATAATTAACTTTATAATACTTTAGATTTTCGTAACTTGTGAATCTATATCCGATGTATGACGAACTGACTGACTGAAGACGACGTGTAGTGTACACAGATTTTTGATGAACTGGACAACTGAAGGCAACGTGTAATGTATTGAGAATTTTGATGAACTGCACGCGATCTACCTCTGACTTGCCCTATTTATACTCCTTCATCCAGATACGCCTAAAGATTATAACTGAACTGCAATTGGCTAATAAAACGCGCCAACATTAGCGTCTATTTTAATATCCAATGAAAATTATGAATACATATGCTTTAGGGAGAAAACATTCCAGAAGTTTCTCAACGGAAAAAAACGCGCCAACATTACGTAACTTCCTCGTTTCCAATAATGATAAACAGCTCACCCCCCTCTCTGCATTATTGCGCGCTATTATTGACAGTTTCAGTAAGACATTATAAATTTACTTCCCAACAATATTTACAATCAATAAACATCTGAAATCAATGTCACATAAAAATGCATATTCATATTACAATCATTATTTACATTTAAGTAATTTGTAATACAAATTACTGCATCATATGTACGAGGGTAATCCCAAAAGTAAGGTCTCCAAAGCGCTGGGATCACAGGGAAACTGTTTGTGTGGATGTTGGCTATACTGCTTTTTTCCTTCCTCCCACCACTCTCTTCAGAAACCACTGCACATCCCTTAGCGCCCTCAGTCTTGGCTTGGCAGCCAGTTATAATGGAGCTCCCGTTAGCCACTACCGCCAGGTGCGAAGTTCGCGCAGTTATTCGCTTTTTGAGTTCAAGAGGGGTTAAACCTGTTGAAATTCATCGACAGTTGATGGAAGTGTATGGAGAGTCTTGTATGGATGTCAAAAATGTCTGCAAGTGGTGTAGAGAATTTGCAAATGGTCGCACAGAAATTCATGACGAAAGAAGCGTGAGACTGTCCATTTCTGACGGAGCAATCGCAAAGGTTGAACAAATTGTGCTTCAAGATCGGCGGATCACTCTCAATGAGCTGTGCATTGTTGTTCCTGAGATTTCTCGAAGCACTATTCATTGGACTTTCATTGAAGAGTTGAAATTTCGGAAGGTGTGCGCAAGATGGGTCCCAAGAATGCTGACAGAAGATCACAAAAGGCAACGTGCTGAAATTTCCCGCCAATTTCTTTAACGCTATGCAGATGAAAAGGACAACCTTTTGGATTCAATAGTCACGGGTGATGAAACCTGGGCTTTCCACTTCACACCTGATACCAAACAATAATCACGTGAGTGGCGGCATTCTGGTTCATCCAAGCAGCGAAAATTCAAGAGAACACAGTCTGCCGGTAAAGTCATGGCAACTGTGTTTTGGGATCGAAAGGGGATATTGTTGGTCGACTTTATGGATCCTGGGACAACAATAAATGCCTACAGGTATTGTCAGACATTAAAAAAGCTCAGACGGGCCATTCAGAACCGTAGAAGAGGAATGTTGAGCAAGGGCATAAGCCTTCTCCATGACAATGCTCGCCCCCACACCGCCCGTCAAACCATGAATCTTCTGCAACAATTTGGATGGGAAACCATCACCCATCCACCCTATAGTCTGGACTTAGCACCCAGTGACTATCACTTGTTTCCCAAGTTGAAAGAACACTTGGCTGGAAGACGCTTCGGTGACGACGATTAAGTGAAAAATGAGGTCCATCACTTTTCAAGAGTATGGCGGCAAGCTGGTATGACATGGGCATACAAAAACTGCCACAGTGTCTACAAAAATGCATCGACTGAAATGGTGATTATGTGTAAAAAATAGACAAATGTTAAAGCTTCAAAACTCTGTACCATTTGTTGTCAATAAAGGTTTTTTTGTGTTTTAAAAAAAATTGGAGACCTTACTTTTGGGATTACCCTCGTATTAGCAACCATAAATTCATAATTTAAGACATAAAATGTTTCTAGCCACAAAAATTTAGTAAATTTGCTGTTTTTGTTACTTGTTTATTTTTAATGCTCAATACTTAGTTGCATTTTTAAACTTTTAGAAAGAGGAAATACGTTTTAGATACATAAAATTAAATATTTACCATATGGGAACTGTGTTTTCGATTCCTAAAATTTAGTTTTTAAGGGTCTAAATAGCTTGCAGTCTACTAATTTACTGATTGATTTTTGTATGCAGAAACACATTTTGGCATGATGCCTATACTGACACAAGTGGTGCAAAATGATTGTACTAGTTGTTTGATTGAAATTTCCTCTCTTTAAATACTATAAAACAAGAGCAATTCCCTTCTCTATGTCATGTATTAGTATGAAACCCCTTCATGTTAAAGTTTTATTATTGCTGTAATAATAATAATGATGATGATTGAAATGAATCATCATAAATAAAATATTAGGAATCATATACTCCAGCACTTATGATAGGGCAAGCATATACCACAGAAATGTTACACACTTTGTCGGAGAATCCCTTTTTTTTTCACATATCAAATACATTTGTCCTGTATTATTTTGTGTCTGTTTATTTTTCTTCGGTTTAATCTGTTTATTATTATATTACTTTAGCCCATTATTTTCTATTATTTAAGCTGGAATGTTAATTACTAAAGAATTTGTGCAGCAGAATGAACTTTGTATAGTTAAGCTAATGTCTTATTGCTTTTATTATCAATTATAATTATTGTTTAGTAATTTTTTGTGTAAACTTGTATGCTAAGAATTTCCAGTTATTTGTGAGGAACCTCCCCAAAACAGCAGTTTCCTCATTCAGAGGTGTGCTAGAAATTACCTACTATACATTCTCTTTTATGTATTCAATTTTGTAGGAATAATACAATGGTGGATCAAATAAAAACCGGAAGTTTTCACTAGTGGTTCAGATCAGTGAGCAAACCAATTTGCAACCTTGAGTGGGCAGTATTAGTGGATGCCTATAGGCATTTCTCTGTTGCTCTCACAAGTTACTTCTCTCATCAGCAGCACAATGAGCGAGCAGAAGGTACACACGTCTGTTGAACAATGCATTATCATAGAGTTTCTCTCCAAGAAAAATGTAATGATCTGAGAAAGTTGCAGTCACGGTTTTGAATGAAAACTGTTTCAAAGACGAAGTGTATGAGTGGCACAAAAAATTTTCAATGCGTCAGAAAGGTGAGGAAAACGAGCCACATCAATGATAACTGCGGAAAAGTGTCACTGATGGTGGACTTTCTTCATGAAAGAAGAGTAATAAAGGCTGGTTCACAACAAACCATAAACAATAACCAGAACAAGAATGACAAATTTGAAATACATGTATTTTAATGGGAGCATTCACAACTGATGTGAAGCTTTCCCGGGCCCCGTAAACAGGAAAGAAGACTTGGCTAAGTTTTAAATTTCTCGTTCTCATTCCCAGGCATGGCATATTAGAACCATATTGTGCATATTAGACTTCACTGTAGAGTTTATTCTAGGTGGCTGTGACATGAAACAGCCACTAGTGCTCTCTGTCACAAGCTGGAAACATGAAAATGGAAGAAATTCTAGCATATGTGCATTCTAACTTCAGACCCTGATGCCCGCAGATCCATTGAGCGTTGGTTCTTCTAGTGAAAGGATAATCTGTAGATTGTTTATATGCTACTCAAAACTGGATATTGTGTAAAAAACAATAGCAAGAACTACAAAGAACAGCAAAAACCGATAGAAATTAACAAAGAAGAACAAACATTTTAATGTACACAGTTATATAAAGGAACCTAGTAGGACTAGAGGAATCAAAAATGTAATGGATCTGCATTTAGATAATGTTTATCAAATTTTACATTGGCTAACCTACATTATGTTGGCTGAATTGGAAGCAGGTCGGTTAAAACAATTGGTCAATCAAAAACAAATGAAATCCCAATGCACAGAATCGACTTTCTACTTTGTGATCGATATGCATTCCCATTCTCGTTACCGGGCTGTTGTGATTCAAAATCTTGTATGCTGTTGTAAATTTATTAAAGGGATTATTTTCTGTTTTACCAAAGGTCTTATATTCATGATATGATATTAGAATGCAATTCTATTGAAGACTTAAAGATAAAATTTCTTTATTTATAACTTTGAAGGATATTAGTTTATTTAACTTTAGGTCTTAATATGTACGTCTTGCTTCCTGTTCTCATTTCTATTTTAGTTACTGTTCTCAGGTTGTTGTGAACTAGCCTTAAATACTGCCTGTTATGTCATCTGGAATGCCATTCTTCTCCACAACAATGTGAGACTATGTACAGCTACTTAATGTATGAAAAGCTGAAAAAGATTCTCCGGAACATTCCCTTGTAGTCCAAATTTATCTCACCGTGAGCATCATTTGTTCTTACTGCTTATAGAGGCCTTGGGGGACAGCAATTCATGATGATACAGGATGGAGGAGTTAGGGCACAACTGTAGCAGACACTTTTATCCTCTTTTTTTTCTAGGAAGGAATAAAAAAAAAAGGGGACACTTTGTTGGGAAAAGTGTATTTTGAAATTAAGAGATTAGGTAAAAAAGTGATATGCTATTTCTATCTTTGCAATGGTACAGAAAATATTTGAAAAATAATTCTGGTATGTAATATTTAATATTTAGTAATATTTATTTTCATCATTATTACAATAATACAAATAAAGCTTACATCTAAAACTTATGTCTAGTGCACCAGTTTTCTAGCTCCCCCATATTTAGCCCCTAGGCTGTATATATTGGGATAAAGCTACTATACCATCTCTCCACTTTACAAACTATGCTCGTTCAGCTGTACCTTTCTTAAGCTCCTTATCCACTTATCCCTTGTGTTGCCTAAAAATGTCCCCATCATTTTAATTGTTTCTACTTTTGTGCTTCCCAACATTCTTAATGCTACTGCTTCTTTGTTTAACTTGTCCCATTTTTTATTCCATATAACCTCTCTCCACCTTTTAACCTTATCACATTCTATTAGACAATGAAAAGTACTACCCGATTCATCACACATAATACATCTCCCCGAACAATTATATCCATTCCTTTTTAAAAATATTACTCCTGTGCGCATCCACGCAAGACCTATTCTACCAAATTGATTACATATATCTACATACTTCTCCCTTCCCCAATCTCTTTTAACTGATTTATACAAAATCAATGACCTTTTATCCTCAAAACTAGCCCATATCTCTTGTTTCTCGATATCTTCCACCCTCAATCTCACTTCTTTCCAAAACCCACTATTATTATATTTATCTAATAGGAAAATATTCCTCATGCCAATTTCTTTTAGGACATTTCCCATCTCCCCTAATCAACACTCTTCTCCTAGGACAGCTTTTTGAAACTGTATACATTCTTTTAATATATTATTATCTTCTAAATTTAAACATCTATACCAATACTTCAATATTCTTTCCACTATTATACCTTTTCTCCCTACCCTTCCTAGCTCTGCCAGTGCCACGCCCCTTGGTGAACTCTTGGGTAAACCCAAAACTTCTTTACAAAACATTCTATGGACTATATCAATCTTAATCCATCCCTTTGCCACCCCCCATATTTCCATTCCATATAACATTTTTGACTCTACTACAGCTTCATATAGCCTTTCCAACCAGTTCATTGTTAGCGTGGGTGTTTTGCACAAGCAAACTCTAACAGCTTTCATCGCTAGCTTTCCTTTCAATTGTGCATATTTAGCTTGTGCTTCCCACTTCCCGTTGCTTGAGAATCTAATGCCCAAGTAATCAAATTCTTTTACCACCTCTATTTGCTCTCCATTTATATACCATCTTTCCTCTCTTTTCAATTTTGATTTCTGGTATGTATTTGATCCACTCTTGTAAGTTAAAATCAGGTCATTTGCAGAAAACCAATAACTGAACACAAATTTTCAGCGAACTAAATTACAATGTTGAGTTAATTATGCATGTTAAGAGCCACTGATTTCAGTAATTACTTCTCAGTTTATACTATGCAGGTCTTCACTACATTAGTGTTGTTGATTACTAGACCAATAAGAGGTTTAGCCTCTTAGAATGGTACAGAATCACATTCCATGGCTAGTTGAAATTAAAAACATACTGGACAAAGATGCAGACAGCAAAGTTACTGAGTGCAACTTAAGCTATATCCTTGTCTATTTATTATTTTAAAATGAATGTAACAATTCCATTGTGTAATAATTAACTGTAGAGATATCGTGAACCAAGTAAAAGTGTAATTTATTGAATTAGCATACTACAGAGCAGTCATTTTATGGTCCAGCTCGGATTGTGCGTATGTATACTCCATGCACTGTCTACTACACTTTTTCCACTTTAGAACTCCCATGTTACATACTCATGAGTAATAATAACGTGCACTATGAGTTATAGTTGTTATACTTTGTTATAAGTGTTGTTAAAAGTGGTATCTATCTGCTTTTAAATGCATTCCTGTCATTATTCCTCGTCATCATGAGATTGTAATTCATGCACAATAGTCACTTTGTAAGATTTCATTTTTAATCTCTGTATGAATAAAGATTTTTGAAACACCCACTTGTTGTCCAACACATCATAGAAACTCCTCTGGAGAGTATTCAAATGATGCACCAATTTTGTCAACTTTTTCCTCCATTAGAACACATCTTTTTTGCTTCTTAAGTTTAGTGACCCCATCGTCCAGACATCTGACTATCTATTTTGGGAACTGGAACACCAGGAAATGTCTTCTGAAATTATTTACACACCTTACTACATGACTTGGTTTTTACACATGTATTGTACTTAAAAGAAAAATCCTTTCTTGGTGTATGAATTTTTGGTAGGCATTTTAGTAGATTAATAACAAGACAAGAACAGCAACAATAATAAGAATACTCTAAAACAATTCACACACACACACATAGATGTTTGAATAAGTTTTCACTTTTGAAATGCACAATGAACAAACTCTTAGTCTTTACAGCACAAATAGAAAAGATCTGATGTGTTACACTCACATGACTTTCTCTACTCTTGTACAAACTATTTTTACAAAAGCTTATTCTCCATCTACTTCATGTTAATCGAGATAAACATTTGCGGACTTTATCTTATTGCTAATTTTCTTGTAGATGTAAGGGGAATATATATTTATAAGGGCAATATAGAAATACAGTGGCCTTTAAGCACATACCTTAATAGCTGGTTGCTAGGTGCAGCACCATTCCCTTTGCCACAGATTAATACTCTTTGCATATCCAAGACAAAAAAATGAATAACGAATTCCCATTTGAGAAAATAAGTATTGAAAAATTTAAGGGAATAACAATCAATATCTCGAAAATGGTTCACTTAACAAAAAAAATGTATATGACATAAATTGTGTATTTTAACGCAATCTACATTTTTTGTGTAGTAAAATTTTGTTTATCTTTTATGGTTTACCAGTTATGCAAAAGTCGTTCACAATGAAGAATACTTTTGGAGACATTTCCAGAAAATTCAAGATATACATTTTATTTGTCATGAAAATATCTTAAACATATGATATTTTAATCAAAATCGTTAGAGCCATTTTTGAGAAAATTAAAATTTTCGAAAAATGTTCCATGTAAAGGGTAATCTTGGGTGGGGGAACTTTCTTGAAAACCTTCGTGTCCCAACTCTGGAAGATACTGAACCTAAATACCAAGTTTGGTGTTTATCCGACTGTTCGTTTCTGAGTTATGCTGTTCACAGATAGACACACACGGACATGTTTCCAAAAATGTTTTTTTTTTGGATTCAGGGGGTCTCAAAACATGTATTTCTGGTGAACTCTCGGTATCAAATTTTTGGGTGGAATACAATACTTCCCCTACTTACTATACGTAGTAGAGAAAGTAAAAAGCAACTGATTGTTGACATTCACATCTGATAAGTGTAGTCTTGAATGGGTCTTTCACTGCACGTGAGCTAGTGGAACAATGCCAAGGTCGCTGCAGTTCAAGCAAATCACACATGCATGCGATTGTGGTCAGGCATAAAACGACTTCTTGGTAAAATCCACCCTTTACTGTTAAGATTCAGTACATACCAAAATACCAGATATACCAGTACTGCATATTTGGGGCAATACATTGTTATATAAAGCTGTTTACGCATAGGATTAACTGATAGAAGCAATTTAAAAGCATAGTGTTGTGTTCATGCAAGACATTTTTATAGTAATTTATTTGTTTACAGACAACCTTTACATTTAATGTTCCAAGCTCCATGACTCCCAATGGGCTTTTGAATTTAATCCTAACCAAGAAGGCCAATACCCTCAATTCTAAAGGGGAGAGAATAGAAGACTTCATTCTGAAAGTATGTGGTCAAGAGGATTACCTAGTGGGGCCATATCCTCTGATCCAGTTTCAATATGTGCAGGAAACGCTTTCCCGTGATGGAGTGCCCGCATTAGTCACTGTTTCTATTGACAGTGTAGAAGGTACCTTTCATTGTAATTAATGTTTAATGTAATATGTGATATAATAGCTAGAGGAATACACTGAAAAATAGGATTGAGACTAATTATTTAACAATCTCTCTATTTCTAAATGGTGCAATAGTAATTGTAACTACAGAAGTGGTATTACATATGCAAAGTTTGCTGGTCAATGACTTTTTGGGTAAGTGTGGTCAGGGGAGGAAGAAGACTTCCTATAAGACATTTATTTCAATAGGACTGCCAATCAAAGGGAACAAAAATATGGAAAATAAATAACTCAAATGGGACAATATTTTAAGTTGCTTTATGTATGTATGCTTATATATTTGAAAGTAGAAAAAATAGAAATAAAAAGTAGAGACAATTTTAAATAAGTGCTATCCTTTGCTAATTAATCTCTTGTAAGTACGAGGGCTGATCAACAAAGACTGAGACTGATTTTTTTTCACAGATGTTTATTACTCCAATTCAATGTTTACATGATCTTTTTCAAAGTAGTCCCCTCCTACTTCAATGTACTTTTTATAGCGTCTCTGCCAGTCCTTGAACACGTGCTGCAGACTATTCTTTGTCAGGTCCTTGAGAATCGCCTCACTTTTCTTGAGCACTGCTTCAGAGTTCTCAAATCGAATATCCCTAAGCTTTGCCTTTAGTGATGGGAATAAAAAAAAGTCACAGGGTGCAAGATTGGGGCTATAAGGTGGTTGTGGTACACAGGTAATGTTGAGTCGAGCCAGAAACTGCATGACTTGATTTGCGACATGAGGCTGTGCATTGTCATGATGAAGTCGCCACCCAGTCCAAGAAAGCTCTGGTCGTTTCTTTGCAATGTGCTTCCTCAGTGTAGCCAATACTGACGTGTAGTATGCTGCTGTAACAGTAGTGTGAGGGGGAACTGCATGCTGGTAAATCATTCCATTACAGTCAAAAAATGTGATCATCACTTTCCCTGCAGATGGAACAACTTTTGCCCTTTTTTGGTGTTGGAGAACCTGGCGATTTCCACACTGTGCTGGCTTGTTTTCCTTCAGGATCATACTGATGCAGCCATGACTCATCACCGGTGATAATAGATTTAAAAAATGCATCCCCTCCATCAGCAAAGAGACGCAGCACCTGATTGTCTGGTATGCGAAATGCACGTAGGGTCTACAAAATAGAGCATTACTACCAACCTACCAACATTATACATAAAAACCCGCTCTTTTCAAATATTTATGTTACAGATACGAAACTATCACGGAAGCTACAGGAAATAAATCAGTCTTAGTCTTTGTTGATCAGCCCTCGTACTTTGGAGAAATGTGAAAAATATGTGCCTACGGAATCAAATTATTATGCATTAATAATCTCATTGCTCATGTTGAATGTAAAATCCATAATAGAAATCATTGTATTAGACTGAGATTTGCTCATTGGTTCTCTGGATTATGATTAGGGACAGGAATTTTATGCATTTATAATCCGTTTAATATGTATGCATTTGTGAATTGGACATTAATAATTTCATATGCTCATATAAAAAGTACAATTGCGAACCTGCAGGAAGATTTTTGGAATTGAATTCTATAACTATTAATATGTGTTAATGTTGAATATTTTGAAATATTTTCCTTTGTGTAAAATTGGTAGGTTACATTTTTATAAATTAAGAGATACTGAACAATAAAATTAAAACCAAATCTAATATTACATATAAGCAGAACCACCATGCTGGAACTCAATTCTGAGAACTCAACAGCCACCTTCATACCATGAGGGAACGGCTGTGACCAGATAAGGCGATTTACCAATGTGATGTGACTATTGATTGCATTGCGTGAGAGCTACCATCAGTGTTGCCAAGTTTCAGGACTGATTTGATGGCACATATTCAAAATTGTTGTATTAAATCAAATGCAAGTACATGTAAAACAAGCAAATATGCAGCATAATTTGCAAACTGCTTAAATATTAGCTTATTAACAAAACAGGCAAAATATACATTATATGCAGCATAAAATATTGTTTGAAGTTTAGTAATTAACTTATATAACAAATAAGCATAGTTCTTAACAGCAAGAAAAGAAATAAACATTTGCATTAAAATCTTGTCCCTAATTATGAGGCAGATACTGTTGCCAAACAATGGAGATGGTGTAGTAACAGTTTTGTTGTACGTTGTTCTTTAATAACTTAAAATATGTATATATAAATGAACATTTTTAATTGTTTTGCTCACACTTTACAGTTTAGCACCAAAATACAGGGTTGTTAATATAACTATTGGCTGGTAGAGCGGCCAGCCATATGGCTGACAGAATGCAGTAAATTACACAAGAAAGAAGACTTCAAATCGTTGGGTAGAAAATGTTTATTGAACGCATTACTGGGGAAATAATAATAATAATAATAATAATAATAATAATAATAATAATAATAATAATAATATACTGGAACACTAACCTGTGTTATAAGCAATGTTGAAAATATTCTCTCGGCAGCAATACATCAATGACATCTGCATGTGAAATTCCTGTTCAATTCTATTAGCTCTTGAGATGTAATTGCAACAGTTTGTTGTGTGATGTTTGCTTTTAGATCCTCAATTGTATGCAGTTTATTCTGATAAACTTGTTCTTTAAGTTTCCCCATAAATAAAAATCGCAAGGCGTAAAACTTTTTGAAAGTACTATTGACGGTGTAATATAACGAAGAGACATTTACAGCCTTTCTTCGAACATGTTAAGTTATGTTAAGAGTGAAGGTCGACCCGGGGCAAAGCCCAGCGTTAGTGCCATCCGAGTGGCTCTCTAATTGGGGTTTCCCCATGAGGCCAATGCCTGGTTTCCTAAAAAGGCTCCCCTGCTTACACGGAGATGGAAGTGGATATGCCACTTACGTGCGTTATCCCAAAAGGGCGACTACCGATAATTTCGGTAGGGCCGACAGCTTTCTAGCAAGCCGTCTACCGGCTATCCAGGGCAGTACCGGAAGACATTGAGGCGTCTCACAACCCTGCCGGTATGGAAACCCATACCGACTTACCCAATCTCCCAGGGGTATCGGGAAACACTGCCCAATCCGAACAGCTCCCCAATGGGAGGGGCTCGAATGTTCAGCCCGACATACTTCTAATAATGTCAGAAGTACCACGAGTGCTAAGGGTCTGCAGCGCCCGCACCATGGCAGCTTGAATGTCAGCAGTCATTCTTTTAGGAGGGCTGAGCTACTGCACACATAAATTACGAACCACTTGATTTGGTTGCCGATTTTTGAAGACGGAATTATTAGTACTGGGTTGTAACCTGATCATAGCCCTGATTTGATGCCTTGTTATTTTTATTTATGGGAACACTTAAAGAACAAGGTGTATCAGAACACCCACATACAATTGAGGACCTAAAAGCAGATATCACACCACAAATTGCTGTAATTATGACTCGGTAGCTAATGGAACTTAATGGGAATTTCATATGCAGATGTCATCGATGTATTGCTGCTAAGGGACAACATTTTCAACATTGCTTATAACAGATTAATGGTCATTATTATTATTATTATTATTATTATTATTATTATTATTATTATTATTATTATTATTATTATTATTATTATTATTATTATTATTATTATTATTATCATCATCATCATCATCTATATTATTATTATTTATATTATTATTATTATTATTATTATTATTATTATTATTATTATTATTATTATTATTATTATTATTATTATTTATATTATTATTATCATCACCATCATCATCATTGTTTTCTCTCAGCCATTCAGTAAACATTTTACACTTGAAGATTCGAAATCTCTTTCTCACATAACCTACCACCCTTTGCTGGTCATTTGGTCGGCCACTAGTTGTAATAACAACCCTGTACAAGCACATCATAGTTTCCAGATTACCACAGTGGAGGCTAGTGTGCTTGCCTATAAGAAACTAATTTCTTGACAGTTAAATTTTTCAAGGGGTATATTTGCATCGGAAATAAGTTTGTTTCAGTCTTCAGTTTTTTTTCAACCTGTAAAGTGTGTAATGGATTGTTGCTGTTCCATTCCCTTTTTGTTTTTAAGATTCTTTTGCTAACAATGCTTTTTGTATTTGTTCCCACATTCCAATTTATTAACACATGCAACACTTGCAGTTTTATGAATATTAGGGAAACTTTCTTCACTTCTGGATTAAACTGCCAGTGCATAAAATTTCTCATTTAAATTTAATAAACACATTAATAATACAGAGAGAGCCAAAAGAAAACTACAAACTGGCTGCACGCTGTTTTTCCTGTCCGCATCCTTGGCGCTCATTGCCATCTGTGTAGTATATTTTTGGTTACGTAATTGTAGCCCCACGTTGTGGTAGCCAATGTGTGAGTGGTATTACTTATAATGTTTGTTTACATCACGGGTGTTGAAGCCATCTTGTGACGTCATTCTTTGTTAGGTTCGTAGCTCCATCTTGTGTTAGCAATTTGCATCAGTGTTAGCTTTTTGTTTGATTTCATTTCAAATGTCCTCCGGCTAGCTATTATCTTATCTTGGGTCGAACATGTGTCTCTATACAGGTTGTGAAACGGAAAGGAATCTTTTATCCAAAAATTACACTGATGAAGAAATTTGTTTTATAATTTTTATTGTCGAACACGTTCACTATCACTTTTACATATTGATCTGGATACTCGCCAAACTGAAACTGTTATAATACTTCTTACTGATCACTTTTAATTCACGTACTTCAACTTTGTGTATAATTAACTTTATAATACTTTAGATTTTCGTAACTTGTGAATCTATAGCCGACGTATCTCATACAAATATTTTTACGAACTGACGAACATAAGACGACGTGTATTGCACAAAGAATTTTGATGAACTGGCCTGAATACGACGTGTAATGTATGAATGCTTTCGACGAACTGAAGGACTGACTGACTTTACCTCCAACCTACCTTATTTATACGCCCACTCCCAGATACGCCTAAAGATTATAAATGAATTACTATTGGCTAATAAAACGCGCCAACATTAGCGTCTATTTTAATATCCAATGAAAACCACGAATACATATTGCTTTTAGGGAGAAAATATTCCAGAAGTTTCTACCGAAAACGCGCCAACATTACGTAACTTCCTCGTTTCCAATAATGATAAACAGCTCACCCCCCTCGCTGCATTATTGCGCTATTATTGACAGTTTCAGTAAGGCCGTATAAACTTATTTCCCAATAATAATTACAATTAATAAACATCTGAAATCAATGTCACATAAAAATGCATATTCATATTACAATCATTATTTACATTTAAGTAATTTGTGATACAAATTACTGCATCATCTGCTGCTATCTTAGAAAGGCACGGATGAAACCATTCAACATTTTTAAAACTACTTTTAAAGGCTTTACTTACCACTTTATGAAAGGAGATGCTGAAACTGGCCACTGTTGTTGTCCATACATTTTGGCACCTCTTTAGGAAACTATGCATCGCTCGCCGTAGTTCACGTTGAGAAATGCTTGCAATTTCCTGGCGGATATTTTGTTTTAATTCTTCCAGGGTGTGTGGGTTTGTCTTGTACACTTTATGTTTTAAGTTACCCCAGAGATAGAAATCGCAGGGGGTTAGGTCAGGGGATCGAGGGGGCACAAATCTCTACTAATAATTCTGTCCTCAAACACACTTTCAATTGTTCTCATCAAAATATTGGCTGTATGAGCTGTTGGAAAGTCTTGTTGAAAAAAGGCAAAATCACGCTCCCTGTCTGTTAATTGTAAAAAAAAAATGGGGGCAAAATTGTATTTATGTATGTACGGGCATCAACTGTTGACTCAAAAAAACTCTTTCTCCGCTCATGGCACACCATCCAATTTCTTCGTCATGAAGGGGTACTTCATGAACAGTATTAGGTTTGTCAGAGCTCCAATAACGATTATTTTGTGTACATACATGTCCATGAAGGTGGAACCAAGCCTCGTCCGTGAAAAATATTAAATATGGGTCTATTTCGCCATTGTGTACCTATTCAGACTCCACTCACAAAATGTGCGCCTAATTACAAGATCATCTGGTTGAAGAGTATATGCCACAGTTATTTTATATGGTTTTAACTTCATCAATTTGGCAGCTCTTTGCGCAGAGCCATAAGAAATGCATGTCTGTTGTGAAAGGCTTCTAAGCGATTTATGGGGGGATTCTCCAAATGATGACCGATGTCGCCTAATGTTTCTTCGGTAAGAACTGTATGCCATCTTTTAGATTTCTTAGCCTGAACACTTCCCGTGGCCTGAAATTTATGGTAAAGTTCATGGATTGTTGTATGGCCTGGAACTTTTACACCCAGAAATCTTTGTGCAAATCGTACTTTCACTTGGCGAGCTGACTGAGTTAACACATACAAATCATATATAAATACACTCTGTGCAGTAGAGAACATATGCTGAGCCATAATATACTTTATGACTAAGCACAGAACAAAATAATAAATAACTTACATCACATCACCGTCAACTCAAAACTGCACTTCACACTGAAGAGCAAAACTATGTCACCAGCATGATCTTGTTTATAGCAGCAGTGCATTATCATGTTTTCATTACGCCCGGTGGAAAAACACTGTGCAGCCAGTTCATAGTTTCTTTGCTCTTCCGTTACATCCATATCAGAATGGAAGTAAAGTAGCAACAATTTGTGAGTACTTGAGGAAATGATGCTCAGCAAAGCTATTTCTTTTGTCTTATCTGTGACTTCAAGATATAATATGCTATGCTGTTATTCTGAATTATTTTTGGGCTAATGTTGCTACTTCCATCATGCTATCCCAGTGTTCCATGGTCAGCACGTATTCCACTTTTCGGTATTGACCAAAACATAACAACTGAGCACTAGGGGGTCCATTGTCCAATAAAAAATTGCTACCTATTATGGTAATAATAAGCAGCTGGCAAAACCACTCTTCGAGTTTTTCTGTTATATTCTATATATTTTTACTTTCTTTACTGCAGAGGAGGCATTACATTCCATTAAAAATTTGCTACTGCCGCCACTACCATCACATTGCTTTGAATAAATAAATTAAAAAAAAAAGCATTTTGAACAGTGACTGCACTACAGTTAAGCACCAGGTTGTAGCTTATAAGGGATCTGTCAATTTTATTCTTCCTCTTCTGCCAGAATATCATTAAGAACATAGAGGTGAAGCACGGTTCATCTCTTACCATTAGCATAACTCTTTAATGTATTACATTTTACAAGTAATAGCTGCTTACAATAATCTTTATTGCAGTAATCAAGGAAAATATATACGAGAACCCAGAAGACGACAGCAAACAAAATCGACCATCGTCTTCCACACTAACCCTCCGAAAGAAAGGAAAACATATGTCATCATGGACCATAAGTGAACCTTTTACTTTTAGAATAAATGCCATCTGTCGACTTAACTGTGATGTAAACCGTTCTGTTGAGGTAAGTGATCTTTAAGATTTAAGCAAAGTGTATTTATCAGAAATCAAGGGAAATTAGCACTTGAGTGCGTGTGAAAGAGAGTGCACAAAATTGTTCACTTCTGAACAGTTAGCTTGGAAGAAACCTTGACTGTAAAAGATTATACTTGAAACAGACGCCTTTCTCCCAGAATTTGTGATAGAGGTCTGGAAAATCTGTGACTCACAAATTTACAGAAGAATGTATTATTACAGAAAACTGCATAAATAATTAATATGGAATGCAGAAGTTGTAAAAACTACAGCAAAATCATTAAATCTTTGAAGGAGAAACTAATTATACATATTAAAGCTGATGAAGTCAAAAAGATTTGTAGTTTTGACCAAGAGGGCTATATGCCTCTGTGTGAACAGAAAAACTTTTTCTAGATGGAAATTATATAGAAGTCAAAACTAACCCTCAAAATCCTGTGTCAAGACCTTCATAGAGATAATAAGATCATCAGCATTTCTAAAAACGAGAAATTCATTATTAAAGACAATCCAATTCTACCAAGACTGCATGCCCTCCCTAAGGTTTACAAACTTGGCAATGGTATGATGCACATAGTAAATGGCATAGATTCTCCTATGTACACTGGCTAAAGCAAAAGCATAAAAGAATGCCTACTCAACTTGGTAGAAAAATTAAAAAATACCATACTTAACATGTAAGATGCAATAGTATCATGTAATATTAAATCTCTTTTCTCCTGTATTCTTCAGAATCTCCTCAAATAATGCCTGGTAGACATCAGATCCTCACAAGAAAGAATACACTACTATACTCTCACATTCCTACACAATTTCTTTCACTGCAACAACAAACTCTACAAACAAACCTCCAGAAACCTATGGGAAATCTGATTTCACTGTTTTTGACTGAACTTTTTATGAGCAATTTTGAGACACACATTACCACATGTGTTCTGTTAATGTTCAAAATCTTGTAGGGTAGAAGGATGATATCTTGGCTGTTGTACAATCAAAACTGGTAGAATCTGCAAGACAGATCTGACCAGTTCACACTTGAAATGTAGTCAAATTCCAGAAGCACAAAAACATCGCAGGAAAAACAACCTTCACACAAGAGCCACTGCGACAATTCATTAAATTCATATACCATCCTTGTCTAAAGCACAGCTTCCTTAATAGCCGGTGGTTCCATATCGTAGATTTACAGCACGTAAAAGAACCTCAAACCTGATAAAGAGGTCTCTGAGCAAATTTAAGGTCTTTGATGCCCAATATAGAATGGGACGTTAAGGACCACAGCAGTTAAAGAGTGTCCATAAATAAAACTCAATTTAATTTCAACTTCCTTAATATCATTAAGAAATTCAAGGTTCGGCACGAAAGAGGTCTGCAGGCTGAAACTTGTAGGCCCAGCCCGGTCTGAACTAAGGTACCACCCAGTCCAGCCTGATTTTGTTTTAAATAAAATTATTTTGCAGTTATTACTAACGCCACTACTAGTGCCATCATCATCAGTCCACGAAGCACTGCTGCCTGCAGTGCAAAGGAATTCAGGTTTAATTTCCGGTACCGGCATGGAAATTTTTTCCCCTACTAGGGGGCTTGATAGGTATGCACTCAGGTCCTTGGGACTAAATGAGAAGCCACTTAACAGAAATAGTGACGGCTAAGGTCTTATGGTCTGCATATAGTAAGTGTTATGTTGACATCATACTGCCTTATTGACCACATGCCGCTCCTGTTACTGCACCGTGTCCAGGATCTCCTGGGACAGAGGGAGGCGGTATTTCCGGCTGCCGTGTTGTAATGTTATTCGCAACTGGCCAAAGAGAACGCTTATTTATTATTTACTAGTATTGATACTCTTATGAATGTATGCATGTGATAATGCTGTCATTCCGACCATTTCAACATTGCAGCCCAAATAAAATCTGATAAATTCATTTTTTCCTTTTTATTTTCCCTTTATGTGGAATTTTTTTTCTCTACCATGTACATAGTAGATACAGAAAGTATTGCATTCCACCCAAAAATTTGATACCAAGATTTCACTGGAAATACATGTTTTGAGGCCCCTTGAATCCAAAAAATGCAGTTTTAAAAAACGGTGTGAGAACAGCATAAATCAAAAACGAAAAGTAGAATAAGTACCAAACTTGGTGTTTGGGTTCAGTATCTTTCATAGATGCGACACTAAGATTTTCAAGAAAATCCCCCCACCCTATACCCTTTACATGGAAGATATTTTGAAATTTTTTTTCTCTAAAAGATGGCTCTAACAATTTTGATTAAAATACCTTATATTAAAGTTATTTACATTACAAATACAATGTGTATCTTTAGGCAGTATTTTATATCACAACATTGTAAATGCCAGAGTGATTGTAGTGTAAATTAACATTATTGGATGACAATGATTTGAGATGTTTGTTAATTATAAGCATTGTTAGGAAATAAGTTTACACAGCCTCACTGAAACTGACAATAGGAGCGGGTAACAATGAAATGAGAGGGTGAGTTGTTTATCAATTAGAAGAGACAAACAAATGACGTCAGAGTAGCGTGTCTTTCTTTTAGAAATGGAGGGAATATCTTCCCTAGAGCATATGTGTTCGTAATTTTGATTGGATATAAAAATAGACGCTAATGTTGGCGCGCTTTATTAACCAATAGCAGCTCTGTTATAATGTTTAGGCATATCTGGGTGAGGGAGTATAAATTATGAAGCCAAAGACAGGTAATGCGCAGTTTAAGAGAATCATTCACGCGTTACACGTCGCTCAGTTTAACAGAATCATTTACAAGTTATACGTCATGCAGTTCAACAGAATCATTCACAAGTTACACGTCACACAGTTCTACAGAATCTGTCGCATTGTAAAGTTAGTTACAAAATGTGAAATGAGCGGCAAATAAGTGATTATAGTTACATTCGAAAATATAACAGTTTCAATCAGGCGTGTATCAAGAGTAATGATGTGAAATTAATAAAGTGTGACAGCAATAAAAGTGTAAAAACAACTTCTTTTATCAGTGTTATCTTTTAGTAACAACTCCTTTCCATTTACATACCCTGTTCAAGAGATTTGCTCGACTGAGTAATAATAGCTAGCCGGAGGACAAAGAACCCAAAATTCAAAAAAAATAGTAAAACAATAACAGGCGCTCAGCAAATAAGATAACACGAACGATACCGCGACAATCTTGAATTTTCTGGGAATAGCCTGTAAAGTCCACTTCATTCTGAAGAAATTTTGTGTAATCTTGTATAGCTGGTAAATGTTAAGCAATAGATGAAAATATACTGCACAAAAAATGTATATCTCTTTAAAGCACACAATTTATTTCAAATAACTTCTTTTGTTTTATCAGCCATTTCCGAGATATCCATTATTAATGGTTTGAATTGTTGAATACTTTTGTCATTCTTTTCAAATCCTTTCGATATACATTGTATATTCGATATTGCAATTGCATGCAAAGAGCATGGAGTTTTAAGACCAGTACATAGTGTCCAGTTCTTGAACATTTGACTATTCCCTTAATATTTATAACGAAAGTGCAATGCAGCTATTTTTGGAAAGTTTTATCCCGATTAAAACAAAGTAATTAGGAAAATAAACTTTTGCAAGAATAATTTGTATACCCATTAATAAGTGATAAGAGGATAGAGAAAGTCATGTGAATGTAACACATCAGAATTTATTTTTTGAAAAATGGTATTAATGATTTTGATTAAAATATCATATGTTTAAATACATACATGACAAATAAAGTGATATTTTGAATGAACATAATAAATAATTTTTCATAATTATTTTCAAGAGTAAGCCTGACAAAACATTTTTAAAAATCTGGTGTGTTACAATCACATGACTTCCTCTACTCTTGTACAAGCTATTTTTACAAATGCTTTTTCTCTATCTGCTTCACGTTAATCAAGATAAACATTTGCAGAAACTGTCTTATTGCTAATTTTCTTGTAGGTGCAAGGGGAATATGGTAGGCTTTAAGCAATAGTCAAATCTTTTAAGAGCTGGTTGCTATGTGGAGCATTTCATGCTTTGCATGTCCAGGACGTAAAAAAACGAGTAATGAATTTCCATTTGAGAAAAAGTATAAGTATTGGAAAATTCAAACAAATAACAAGCAATATCTCAGAAATGGTTCACTGGACAAAAACAAATGTATACAACATAAATTGTGTGGTTTAGTGATATCTACATTTTTTGTGTAGAAAAATGTTGTCTGTCTCTTACAATTTGCCAGGTATATAAATGACGTTCAGAAAGAAGAGGAATTTTGGGGACATTCCCAGAAAATTCAAGATACACATTTTATTTGTCATGAAAATATCTTAAATATATAATACTTTAATCAAAATTGTTACAGCCATTTTTGAGAAAATCAATATTTTCAAAAAATGTTCCATTAAAGGGTAGTCTGGAGTGTGGAATTTTCTTGAAAATCGTGTCACATGTTTGAAAGATATTGAACCTAAATACCAAGTCTGGTATTTATCCGACTTTTCGTTTTTGAGTTATGCTGTTCTCAGACACAAACATGGACCTTTTTCTAAAAGTGCTTTTTTTTTTGGATTCAGGGGACCTAAAAAACTTGTGTTCCCGGAGAAATCTCAATATCGATTTTTTGAGTGGAATGCAATACTTCCCCTACTTATTATGTGTAGTAGAGAAAGTAAAAATAAGCCCGAAAGTCCGAAATAAGCCCAGGTCCAAGTTGGTGCAGACCTCCAAGGGATGCAAAACTGGCTCATCTCATCTCACTTAATTTTAAATCAATTTTTTTTCAAAAAGAAATGCTATAAAATGAATAGTATAGTTTTGGAAGGGTTACACAACGGTTTAAATAGTAAAGAGGTAATATACACAAAAACAAACAAGGGCAAAAAATGGCAATACTGGATACACACATTTACACCAACAATACTGTGAATGTGCTCAAGGCTGCTTTTTTGCTTTTTAATACACAGAAATAAAAATTTAGGCCCTTGAATAAATCCATCAGTTCAGTAAACAAAGCTATAAATAAGAGTAAAATCATTTCAAAAACAGATCACTTAAAGCTCAAAGCAGACAGTCCAACGATCCCCAATTGGAAACTTAGGCAGACAGACAAATCTGCAGTAGCCCACCATTTTTGGTTAACACATCACAAATGTAACAGGAAATAAACTTGATAAAATATGCAAAAACAATCGCAGAATCAACAATGTGAAAGAAAATCCAATAATAAAAATGCTGTTAAGATTATGAAATTTGAAATACCACCACTTGATACAGTCAGATTCACAATCAGATGGCAGCATGATCACCTATCACCTTAACAGCTGTGGCTTCCTCTCTTAGAAGATTGCTGATGATTAGGATTAAGGTTCTCGCAGCATACCCAAGATATAAATAAGTGGTACTGAAGTGTCCAAATTTGATACAGTAATTTTAGAATTTAAACGAAATCAATACCAAGAATTGGGCATCTGAATTGAATCCATAAATTCTACCTATTTTGGAGGTTAGAAGGAAACTGAACATGAATGTACTTTAATGTATAGCTGCATTGTTTTACAGTCATTTGTGCTATTAAGATTTTTTAATACTGTTTTTAAATGGTGTGTGTCATGAAGAAATTCAGTAAATGTTGCTATGTAGCAGGTTAAGCCTTAAACTAAACAAGAATGTAATGTTTAAAGTGCTTTATCATGTTTGGCAGCCTGCAACTAATTTCAGTTGGTGTTTTTGGAATCTGGATATCCCATAGTCTGTTGAAATACCTTGAATTGTGCTTAAAGGATCCAGATAAGAGATTCATACATGTTAACATGAAACATGCTTGGTTTTGTATTTATGATAATCGGATAATATTCAATGGGTTCCTTACTAGTTAATGAAATATTTGCTTTGTCATAATTTAGGTTGGTGTACAGGCAGGATTATTTCACGGTGGCAAGTCATTATGTGAAACCCAGAAGACGACAGAAAAGCAGGTCTCCAAAGAAGGTAGTTGTGAGTGGGAAGAAGACTTGACATTTGATTTACACGTGTGCAATATTCCTCGCATGGCACGCTTATGCCTAGTAGTGTATGAGATTTCTAAAACTGCTAAGGGTGTTAAATCAAGGAAAGTGAAAGACTCCAAGCAGGAGCTGTACATTAATCCGTTAGCCTGGGTTAATACAACAGTGTATGATTTCAAGAACCAATTAAAGACTGGTGCAATGACCTTGTATATGTGGACGTACGCTGAGGACATGCAAACAGAAGACATACTTCACCCTTTGGGAACAGTGGTGTCAAATCCTAATGTTGAACATGCCACAGCACTTACGCTCACCTTTCACAGGTAATATCCTTCACTATTTCACATCCGTGATGGACAAGGACAGCCCAGTATTACAAGGGTGAATCAAATATAAACCAGAATTATTTTTTAATAATTTATTGAACCAATGAAAAGGTACAACAATAGTATGAGGTCTGTTCAAAAACTTCCGGAACTTTGTTCACAACACTTTTTTATGCTTAGCTTTTACTTATTGTGCATGGTCTCCTTCAAATTTTCTTTTATCTTGTCTATTATTGCAAATTTTTGTCCTTTCAATGGGGTTTTCAACTTTGGAAATAAAAGATAGTCCTCAGGGGCCAGGTCTGGAGAGTACAGAGGATGAGGCAGCACAGTGATATTGCTTTTTGTGCAATAGCTATGCACCAACAGGGATGAATTTGCGGATGCATTATCATGATGCAAGAGCCTTGAATTGTCTCACCACATTTCAGACCATTTCGTTCTCACATTTTCTCTCAGGCGTTGCAACACGTCCTGATAGTCTTCGATTGGCATGCACAATTTTGTTGACACATTGTCGATAGACGTCAAAGGGCATCCTGAACAAGGGTCATCTTTAACTTCCATCTGGCCATTTTTAAACCGCGTGAACCATTCGTAGCACCGAGTACGGCTTAAGCACTCATTACTGTAGGCTTCCTGCATCATTTGGTTGCTCTAACTCTGCCATCTCAAAATTCGCAAACTGTGCAACACAACGTTCTACTCAATACAGCACTGAACAATAACTAACAGATGTAGAATAATGAAACTTCCAACAGTTACACATTAAAGACAGGCTTGTGCAGGGATGCCAACTGCATTTCGCTCCAACACTCCAGTGGAGCAAAATTATGAGTGTTCCAGAATTTTTTGAACAGACCTTGTATATCACTTTCCTGCATAGTCTGTTTTTGAATACACTTTTCCCAACAAATTGTCAATTTTTGTATTTCTTCCCCAAAGAAAGAAGAGGAAGTGTCCATAGCCAGTTGTGCACAAACTCTACTCCTGTGTCATCATAGAATCACTGTCTCTCCACAGGGTGCCTACTGATACTAGAAATACTGGAAATGTACTGAAATTATTCTGGAATTAGTGATTACACACTGGAATAGGTGGATGAAATATCCAAATAACAATGATTTAATTTAGATTGAATTTTCAGGTGATTGGTTCTTATAAAATCTCGTTAAGCAGTATTTTTTGAGTGATATTGTTTTGCATGATATATTTTTTTCAGTGATTTTTTTATCTTGTATAAAAATGACTCAAACATTTGGCTAATCTTTCACCCCTAAAATTTTTTTACAGGCTATACATTTCCAGAATTTTGAAAATTGTTGCGGGTAAGCAATGAGGAGGGACTAAGATTAGAAATACTGAATCTGCTGCTATTTCATTCACATTTCTGTGAATATTAGCGAATTTTTGGTCCATTATTATGAATAGCATGCGATGGGAATTTTATGAAATTAACAGTTCTAAGGGGTAAAAGGGATAATTCAGCATAAAAAAAAAGTCTTCTAGATCATTATGCAATGATTTCATAAAGAATACAGAGAATAAATTTAATTAAACCATTATTTGAGATTTAAAAGCCATCCGCACAACATTGGGTATGGTAGCTACTGTCCATTCCAAACCAGAGTTCCCTCTGATGTAAACAGAAGCACGTGCTTTGGCTTGTCACGAACCCAAGAATATACTCTTACGCCAACGTAAGTAGTTCCTTAATACATGTATTGTATTATGAAATATCAGAGCAGGAAAGGTATAGAACTGTGCATTTTATTGCTGTTATCATAAGAACTCATCGTTAAAGGTAATGCATATATACTAGCTGTTAAGAGATTACAAAATATTATTTTCGTCTGCTTTTGCGCTAACGCCGAGAGCATCTTGCTTGTTAATACCAACCATAATGCATGACTGCCACTCTCTTACATATACAAGAAATGCAGCAATGAATTCCCAGAGGTGATATCTGAGTACCGAATAAACACTTTGCATAACACAGGATATATGATAAGCAAACAGTCATTCATAATACACTAACACACATATGCTCAGCTCAGGTCAAATCTTGTGATTTAGTCAGTTGGTATTTGAGCTCACATGGCAGAGGAAGGTATGTGTAGTGCGATTAAACTTTTAAACACACAAGCGGGAAACAGTTAAAAAGTGGCTAAAAACAAACAATACTTCATATATTCAACTCACTATTACAAAAGTACCTGACACTTGCATTATTGCATATTACGAAACTAATATCGGATTTCACAGACGTTTCAGTGAGAAGTGTAACCAAAGCGAGCATGCATTATAAACACATGTAATAGAACATAGAAGAGGATAAAATGTGGGAACTTGTTTTGTGTGCGACAGTGCTGTGGAATTGTGGATAAGCTTGTCATTCTTTTGGAGAGTAGTTCTGATTCTGATATGGCAGCTGAGTCATTTTCGGAGGATTCAGATTTGGGTATTGCACTTTTGCCCGAGGATTGTGATGAACGTAAGTAAAATGTTCATTGTCGCATACTTATAAAATCTATTGTTACCTCAGGTTGCATTTTGAACTATGATTCTCACGCAGGGCGCCTTTTTATAGATTAAATAGTGTTCAACAATCACGTGGGAGGGGAACAAGCAGCCATTATGGGCAGGGATTGCGAACTACTTTCGTGCAGATAATACAAAGAGTTTGTTTTCAGTGAAAGGCACTCTGGTTTGGAATGGACAGTAGTAATAAACACAGCTTCAGAAACAAACATAACTGGTAAAGATGTTAGGCTACCATAACACACATTTGAATACTGCTGTATTTTTACTGCAGTACTGGAATTTTGCCAAAATACTGGAATTTTAAACCTTTAAGGCAGTAGACACCCTGCTCCAGCGCCTCAGTAAGCAGTTACAAGAAATGATACTTGCAGAGAGATAAATTGTACTATAAGGGAGGTGATGCAGAGTTCTCCAGTGAATCTCATTCAACATTTCACTATTTAAAGTAGTCACTTGCATTGTTGTGGAGAAGAATGATGTTTTGGATGGGTTGTTGAGATTGTTTGCTACAGTAGGCAGCATGCATTGTTCTTCCTTCATGAAGAAATTCCGCCATCAAAATGACCTTTGAGTCCCAAAAAACAGTTGTGAGCAACTTTTATGCTGATAAGTCTTGTTTTTCTGTTGTAATGCTTGTTCGTGGTCATTGTCGGTGGGGCTCATTTTCCACAGCTTCCCATCCCAGTGAAAATTTTTTGTGCCACTTATACACTTGGGCCTTCAAAAGAAATTTAATCCAACTGTTATTGCAGCCTTCTCAAAATTGTGAATGATTTTACATCTTCCTTGGTGAGAAACTTTATGATACTGCATTGTTCAATGGATATGTGTACCTTCTGCTTGCTCATTGTGCTGCTGACGAGAGAAATAACTTGCTGTATGTGAGCAACAGAGGAATGCCTCCAGACATCCCCAAAACTGCCCACTCAAGGCCACAAACCAGTTTGTTCATTGGTCTGAACCACTAGCGAAAATTCCGGTTTATATTTGATCCACTCTTGTAACTGGTTTTATTTTTAGCCCTTTTAGTACTGACTGATTTTTAATTAAAATTGTTTTTTTTAACTTGATGGCATATTACAGGGTGAGCCAAAAGACTGCAAACCGCCTGCGCTATGTTTTTCCTGTCCATGTCCTCAGTGCTCGTTGCCGTCTGCTGTTATCATAGAAGGGTGCAGATGAAACCATACAAAATTTTTTAAAACTACTTTTAAAGGCTTTACTTACCAACTTTATGAAAGGAAATGCCACCGTCGTTGTCCATACATTTTTGGCACCTCTTTAGGAAACTATCCATCATAGAATTTTTGGGGGGAGTTTTCCAAACGATGACCGAAGTCATCTAATGTTTCTTCGGTAAGAACCGAACGCTGTCTTTTAGATTTCTTAGCCTGAACACTTCCTGTGGCCTGAAATTTACTGTAAAGTTCATGGATTGTTGTACGGCCTGGAAATCTTTCTGCAAATTGTGCTTTCACTTGGCGAGCTGACCAAGTTAACACATACGAAGCATAAATAAATACACGCTGTGCAGTAGAAAACATATACTGAGCCATAATATACTTTGTGACTAAGTACAGGACAAAATAATAAATAACTTGTAATAACTGAACTACATCACATTACCGTCAACTCAGAACTACACTTTACACTCCACAGCAAAACCACAACAGCGTGACTTTGTTTATAGCAGCAGTGCATTATCATGTTATTATCTAATTTCCACATGCCCAGCGGAAAAACACCGTGCAGCCGGTAATATTGTTCATAAAATACCCTTCTGGGGTAACTTAAAACATAAAGTGCACAAGACAAACCCATACACCCTGGAAGAATTAAAACAAAATATCCGCCAGAAAATTTCTCAATGTGAACTACGGCGAATGATGGATAGTTTCCTATACCCCCGCCGCTGTATCTTTGCACTTGACAGTTCGTGTGGCTTCACGTAAGGTTGGCTACATTGTGGTTGCGACGTTGCCAGAATGGCTAGTAAACAACAACAGCTGATTGTTCTCCTTTCTATCGTGTCTAAGCCACATACAAAAAGTGTACATAACGAACGTCAATGAATAATAACTATTTCATATTATTATTATTAATTGAAAATAAGCGATATAAGCAGCTTTGGTATGGTCGGATACTCCTTTCTATGATAATAGGCATAAATGTGTTTACGTATGGCGTCTAATTGGAAAGCATAAAGATTTGTGACTGGACGAGGCTGCTCTCTTTTCTTCCCTGGAGTTGATAGAAATACCTGTTTCGTTCCAGATGGTTCAGGAATTTTGTCCTCTTTCTCTTGGAGTTTCACTCCCTTGTGAATAACAGTTCTCGTGATTAGACCAAGAGCTGCTGCAGTTCGTTGTACGGCTTTATCAGCAGGAATAGAGGGATTGCCATGAAGCTTCACGCACTCCTTTTCCTGTTCAAAGAATTCCCGAGTTCTCCTTAATAGTTCCAATACCTGACTATTAAGTGGCACACCTTGGCACAAAGGATTTTCACTTCGTGAATCATCACTCGGCGATCGGCGTCTTTTTCAGATATATATGTATAAACGAGCAATAGCAAAACTATCAAACAATAACCACAAATATAAATAACAATGAACAATATGTAGCTTGCAAAGAACAACTCGACGCTCGTGCTAGAGATTCACAAACTGAAGCACGTGGTTGGGAATAGTTACATCCGGCAACTGAGCCGATTCTAGTTCCGGTTCCGCTTTGTCATCGACCATCCGGAATGCTGCCTTGTGATTGGTTTAGGAAGTCAAACGGTTGAAGCTTTTCATCTGTTTTTTTGCGAGTGTACCAACTTAAACGCTAGCTGTCAAGTGCAACGTTACAGTGGCGGAGGTATAAAGAGGTGCCAAAAATGTATGGTCAACGACGGTGGCCAGTTTTAGCATCTCCTTTCGTAAAGTTGGTAAGCAAAGCTTTTAAAAGTAGTTTTAAAAATGCTGTATGGTTTCATCCGTGGCTTTTTATGATAGCGGCAGACGCCAATGAGCACCGAGGACGTGGACAGGAAAAACACTGCACAGGCGGTTCGGAGTCTTTTGGCTCACTCTGTATAACTACTTTGCCCTTATAGTTCCTAACTGTATTCAGGTATTTAGCTTACTTGGATAGGACATTCATCACTAACCAGGCAGTTATGTTTGTCTGAATCCTAAGCCACATTGGTACCAATAAGTTCAATACACAGGCAGTAAAGATAGAGAATTATCCTAAAAGTTTCTTGCAGCTGTACTTTATTTTGCAGCAAACTGATTTATACATGCATGTAAAGGGCCTGAAAGTGTTAAGGTGTCTAGATTTTGGTATTATTGCCAGTTTATAGGTATTATTTTTAAGGTTGAATCTACCAACTATAGCTTTCTCTTGGACAGATCTATCACTGCAAAACCAGTTTCAACCATTCTTTCATTTTACACTTTCCTGTTTGTTTCTGTGTATGAGCAGTTTGGGAAAACATCATGTGGTGTCTTGTGTCTTGAAAACCTTTTCCTATTATCTATTCTATCTGGTGTATATGAAGTTTCATACCCAGTGAAGCAAATGTCATCACCAAATACATAAAATCAAGGAAATGGCCCCTACTGGAAGTGGACAAATTGGCATTCAATTGCAGTATAGGTAAGGTAAGTTCCCTTTGAAAATGTCCTAGAATTATAAATACTATTTCTTGTGTAAATTAATGAAGTTGTGTTTCTTTATTCAGTATTGAATTCACTTTTGCTGTGCATCTATATGGATAGCCAAGGTCATTAAGGCATAGGCTCATAATTGGGAGGTCTGTGCTTCAAATCCCTCTAGGATTCTTCTCCCTGACAGGTTTTTTACAGGTATTCCTCATAACTGGCAAGTGTCGGAGAGGTACTCTAAGCTTAGGCCTGAAACGTTTCCTTCTCAAATTTCCTTTTCCAATTATCAGTTCATGTATCATCATTGTCCACCCCCATGGTGCCGTGTGTAGTAAACATTGCTAAAAAATTTAATGTAACTGTGATTCTCAAAAACGTTACTTATTATCTTACTAATGCTTATATTTTCATACATTATTGTGACTCAACTTTCCAACATGGTAACATGTGATTTTTTTTTTCTACATCCAATGTCAGTGGCATACTTTTTTGAGGTACAACTTCACATTCTTTGGCGTAATATATATTCAAAGTTATTTATTTGGGTGATTTCTTATTGAAAAATATTTTATTAACGTAATTTAAGCCTTATAATTATTTATTTGTTTACTTACTGCACATGTAGTCATATTGAAGAAAGCAGGGCAGTCAAATTATCCATCTTGCATCACTCAAAGCAATGCAGCCAACACTCTTTTTGTCACTAAATTACACTAACTATAGTCCATTCCAAACCAGAGTTCCCTCTGATGTAAACAGAAGCACGTGCTTCGGCTTGTCACGAACCCAAGAATATACTCTTACTCCAACGTAAATAGTTCCTTAATACATGTATTTTATTATGAAATATTACAGCAGGAAGGGTATAGAACTGCACATTTTATTGCGGTTATCATAAGAACTCATCGTTAAAGGTAATGGATATATACTAGCTGTTAAGAGATTACAAAATATGATTTTCGCCTGCTATTGCGCTAACGCCGAGGGCATCTTGCTAGTTAATACCAACCGTATGTTGACTGTCACTCTCTTACATATACAAGAAATGCAGCAATGAATTCCCAGAGGTGCTATCTGAGTACCGAATAAACACTTTGCGTAACACAGGATATATGATAAGCGAACAGTCATTCATAATACACTAACACACATATGCTCAGCTCAGGTCAAATCTTGTGATTTAGTCAGTTGGTATTTGAGTTTACATGGCAGAGGAAGGTACGTGTAGTGCGAATAAATGTTCAAACACACAAGTGGGAAACAGTTAAAAAGTGGCTAAAAGCAAAGAATACTTCATATATTTAACTCACTATTACAAAAATACCCGACATTTGCATTATTGCATATTACGAAACTAATATCGGATTTTACAGGCGTTTCAGTGAGAAGTGTAACAAAAGCGAGCAGAGAATATAAACAGACATAATACAACATAGAAGAGGATAAAATGTGGGAACTTGTTTTAAGTGCGACAGTGCTGTGGAATTGTGGATAAGCTTGTCATTCTTTTGGAGAGTAGTTCCGATTCTGATATGACAGCTGAGTCATTTTCGGAGGATTCGGATTTGGGTGTTGCACTTTTGCCCGAGGATTGTGATTAACGTAAGTAAAATGTTCATTGCCGCATACTTATAAAATCGATTGTTACCTCAGGTTGCATTTTGAACTATGATTCTCACGCAGGGCGCCTTTTTATAGATTAAATAGTGTTCAACAAGCAATGGGAGGGGAACAAGCAGCCATTATGGGCGGGGATTGCGAACTACTTTCGCGCGGATAATACAAAGAGTTTGTTTTCAGTGAAAGGAACTCTGGTTTGGAATGGACAGTAGCTATGTATATACTAAACAGTAACTTGTTAATTAAGCTGAGCCTAGCCTAAACTTTAACTAAACATAATCGCTACACCACAGGTTAGGCCTGTCTAATATTTCCATTAGTTCATGGAAAGGGCCTGCCTAACAGTTCTTGGTGTCAGCATGCCATAAATACTGACAAATGTGAGCCTCTAGGTGTTCTCTGTTTCACTGAGGTAAACAGACAGATCCATCTTATCAGACGAGTCATTTCTAAAAGTTTTATTATTTTGTAAGAATATCTCCAAGAACATACAAACCTTGCTTCTCACACTGCAATAAATTCTACTGCACTGCATGACCATGATTGTAAAACAATAAAACCCTAGAGAAAGCATGGTGAGGAAGTAACTGGTTGCTAATCGCTTGCAGATGATAGTACACAGTTGTTGTGCAGATGTATGGGAATATTTTTCAGAGGTTAGCTACGGTTGTTACAAATGACGCACATGTTGGCTGCTATGCGAGAAGCAATAAAACTGGTAGTCATCGGTCGTTTCAGTCTGCTTGCGCATTGCAGAACCTTCGGACTTAGAAAATTTCTCGCATCCCTCGCGTCACATGTTCGAAAGTATCTCCCATTCTTGTTTTATTACCTCACTTACAAACATAGAAAGAAAACTTCCATTGTCTTTATAAACATTTATGTAAGAGGCTATAACTCATAAATTATGGTTATTCCAGGTATCATTCGGAACGCACAGTAATGTATCCATCAACAGAGAAAGTTCTGGAAGAGGCAACAAGATATGCCAATCCACCGCCTTCATCAAGTCATCCGGGAAACTACCTGGAGCATCTCCGTCTCATGGCGGAGAGGGACCCACTTCATGAGATGCATGAACAGGAGCGCAAAGTTATTTGGGGTTTTAGATATGAATGCCTTCAGCATGTGCCTAACCTTCTTCCAAAATTGTTAGATTGTGTGGAGTGGAATGATCACAAAGAGGTATGTAAAAAGTGTTTATTGCTGCTGCTTTGTTTTCCTTTCTTGATGGTTCCATTGCTATTCAGTGATTCGTGTTCTTTGTTGATTGTACCCCAAATAAATATTTTGTTATTGTCTGTAACAGTGGAACCATTTCGTAAAGATATGCAGGATTGCCCATAAGTGGAGGAAAGGGCAGAAGTAATGAATGGGCCGTAGACTTTAGGAGGCCCAGAAGGGTCCATACAAGGGTGACTATTTATATTTTGAGCCTAATAATAAAAAAATCTGATGTGTTACACTCACATGACTTTCTCTACTCTTGTACAAACTATGTTTACAAATGCTTATTCTCCATCTACTTCATGTTAATCGAGATAAACATTTGCAGACTCTATCTTATTGCTAATTTTCTTGTAGGGAAATCTATATTTACAAGGGCAATATAGAAATACAGTAGCCTTTAAGCACATACATATCTCTTAATAGCTGGTTGCTAAGTGCAGCACCATTCCCTTTGCCACAGATTAATACTCTTTGCATATCCAAGACAAAAAAATGAATACCGAATTCCCATTTGAGAAAATAAGTATTGAAAAATTTAAGAGAATAACAAGCAATATCTCAAAAATGGTTCACTCAACAAAAAAAAAAATGTATATGACATAAATTATGTATTTTAACGCGATGACCATTTTTTGTGTAGTAAAATTTTGTCTATCTCTTATGGTTTACCAGTTATGCAAAAGTCGTTCACAATGAAGAACACTTTTGGAGACATTCCCAGAAAATTCAAGATATACATTTTATTTGTCATGAAAATATCTTAAACATATGATATTTTAACCAAAATCGTTAGAGCCGTTTTTGAGAAAATTAAAATTTTCGAAAAATGTTCCATGTAAAGGGTATCCTGGGGTGGGGGGATTTTCTTGAAAACCTTCGTGTCGCACCCCTGGAAGATACTGAACCTAAATACCAAGTTTGGTGTTGATCCGACTGTTCGTTTCTGGGTTATGCTGTTCACAGACAGACACACACACAGACACACACATGGACATGTTTCCAAAAGTGCTTTTTTTGGATTCAGGGGGTCTCAAAACATGTATTTCTGGTGAAATCTCGGTATCAAATTTTTGGGTGGAATACAATACTTCCCCTACTTACTATACGTAGTAGAGAAAGTAAAAACAGTCATTTATCATTGAAAATTGCTTTATTGTTTCTTGAAATATTCTTCTTTATCATCAATACACTTCTGCATGCTTTCAAATGATTTGTTAGAACATTTTTTCCAGTCTTCTTGAGACATCTCCAAAACGTTTTTGAATGCATCAGTGGCTTCTTCTGCCAATGAAAATCATTGTCTATGCAATTTATTCTTGATGTTTGGGAATAAAAAGAAATCATTGGGTGCCAAATCAGGATTGTATGTCAGATGACCTATCAATTCGATTTTTTGAGTATTCAAATAGTCAATTATTAGATGAGATGTTTGTGCGCTTGCTTTGTCTTGAAGTACGATCTGACGCCACTTGTTTGATTTCCTTATTTCACGAAGACTTCGTGCAAATAAGTGGGTGTGCCATTCAGAATTGACCGTTTTATGTTACCACATGACCAGTTGTTCCGAAAAAGCAGGTGACCATTTGTTTCAAAGTGCTTTTGAGTGCAAACAACTTTTGTTGGATTTGGTTCATCTTGAAACACCCATACAGTCAACTACTGTTTGCGTTCTGGCTCATATGCATAGATCCATGGTTTGTCACCTGTTACAATCTTATATACGTCTTTTGAAGCACCACCATTGTATTTCTTGAGCATTGTTGTGCAACAATCGACATGAGCATCTTTTTGAGATTTCGTCAAATTATGTGGGATTCAACGAGAGCAAACCTTTTTCTTGGCTAAATGATCATGCAATATTTTATATATGCTGGTAGGATTAATGCCTAGAATTGCCTCAATCTCATAGTATGTTGTATGACAATCTTGCATTATCAGTTTTGCACAGCATCAATGTTTTCTAGCACAATAATTGATTTTGGATGACCGTCACAAATTTCGTCAGTGAGCGAACAGCGGCCACAATTATACTTGTTATATCAGTGTTTCATAGTGGCAAAGGATGGAGCTTCATTGCCAAATGTTGAAGTAAGTTGATCAATGCACTCTGGTTTTGATAATCCACGTCAAAAGTCATAATAAATCAGTGCACGAACATTTTCACGAGTTAATTCCATTTTTTTGCTGAGACACAATTTTTAAGTCACTGTAAACAACACAAATAATACTCTATTTACAAAATGTCTGAAGTATTATGGCCAACAATGTCAAATTTTCCAGTGGAAATGTCAGACGGTGTCTAACAATAATCAGTGTTGCCAAGGCTCAAATTATAAATAGTCGCCCTTGTACAATAAAATATCACAATAGTGGATATATTACTGTACCGAATATATAATTTTGCGCATTATACTAATTTGGTATATGAGTTAATTACTTAATACAGTAGAATCTCGTTAGCACGTTTTTGCAGGGACCTAAGGATTTGGACGTCATAGGCAGGAAAACGTTAATGAAAATGCAAAATATGCAATTTAAGAACATAGTTATGTAATAAAATCTAATAATTACTATGTCTCCATGGGTAATTGAAATCGATTTTGAGTACAATCCGTGTTGAATTCAATATGTGTTCAAATGGATTTGGATACACAAAGCCTGAAAATAAATAATTCAAGCTTTTATGTTGATCAACTTGGATTTTTGAGGTTATGAATGTTTTTGAGAAAATAAATTGCGAATTATGGAAGCGACAACAGTGGCCTTGCTGTGCGTTTTATTACACATGTGATAACAATTTCCGCTAAAAAAGAAAAAAACAATTATGAGCATGCTTCATGTTAAGAGTACAATAGGCAAATGCATGTTTGGCGTATTCAATACAATTTAAATACGGTAAGTGTTTCCATGCAACAAATTTCGTTCTGATCCTCTTCTGATCCTATTTTCCAAGAGGAAAGTTTTGTTTTTGCATTTTTCCCTTCTTTAAAAGCAGTTTTAATCAATTTAGGTTTGCTAACAATTGCGTTTAAGGTTGACGGAGGAATGTTTAACTTCTGCACTATATCCACATGTTTCATATTTGGATTGTGATCTATTTCAAGGATTTTCAGTTTTTCACTATTGGTTATTTACTACACTTTCCTTTTTTTTCATTGCAAATGAAAAGTTAAAATACAATCTACGTATGTTTGGTCAACACTCAACAGTAGAAACTATCGTTGGCATTTACCACGCCAAGGTAAAGCATTCTCTATCCCGCCCACACAAATCGTGTCACATAAATATTTACATACATGCATGTGGTTGGCTGCCAATATCTATTCCATGACCGAGGATTGACCAAAGTAGCCAATGAGGACGTCAAACTTTGAATGTGAAGCACCTTCTCCCACTGGACCCATCAAGGATTGGCCAAAACAGTGAATGAGGACGTCAAACTTCAAAGTAGTAAGCGGGATCGGGAAAATGCACTAAGCAGACGTTATTTATTACATTTGGTGATTTGGTACTGGACTTTTATAATTGAACGTAATACACGGGAAAACGTGTTAAATAGGAACATGCTAACGAGATTCCACTGTAATTAAATTTCCAACAATTCAAACAATATTTTATGTTGCATATAATGCATATTTTGCCTGTTTTGTTAATAAGTATAATATTTCAGCAGTTAGCAAAAGCGTATTAAATGAGAAAACACACTATTGAATATTGAATTTAATACAACTTAGGGGAACTGCAGAACCAGTTTATGCTTATTAAAGTTGTTTTGAGGTTATACTTGCCCATGCATTAAAAAAAAATCAATCCATTGCATGCCATCTCAAACTTAAATCGCCGATCTGTCCCTCATGATCTTGGCAACAAACATCAATTACTAAAACTTTTTTTATAGCCCTGTAGTTTCGTACTTGCAAAATGTGCCAGGCCCATCTGTATTTTAGTTAGCACACACAAACATTTTAATCTCTTAAAACACACATTTGGTTACAGGTAACATTAATGAGTAACATATCACACTATTGACATGACAGTAACTACACATACGGTTCAGTAATAATGTAAGAAATACAATGTGTTACTAATATACACTTTACAGATGTTCAAAAAAACATATCTGCAGTCTTTAATATATCCAGAGTCAACAGAAAAATTCAAGGCCACAGCTGGGATTTGAACACGGTTCTCCCGCTCATTGAATTATTTTGACACTGTGTTCATTACATTTTCATCCATTACAAAACTTGAAATAAAGCTCCTAACAGTGTCCATAGCCTCCAATGTCTTTGCAAAGTTTGGTGCACATACCACTTCTTCTCTATCATCGGCTTTTCCTGCCTTTTCCTTCATATGCTCTTCCAAATTGTAACCAATTGTCGCAATCTGGCAAATAGCAACAGTGACATCACACTGAAAATAACTGCCGAAGTTCTCAAGTTCATCAGTGTATCCAATATTTTCCTCCTCAATATCTTTAAAGCCGGGACTTAAAGCACTTACAGCATTGTAAGTCACCATTGGGGTATGTCATCCCAATATAATTTGAGCTTTCCTTGTGGTTTACTGGAAAAAAAAATGCGAATCAGTTGGGGAATTTAATGTTGTACCGGCATGTTGCCATGGAAGCTCAGTGGTTAGAGATACCGGACAGAAACCAGGAGATCCATGGTTCAAATCCTGGCAATAGTACTGAATTTTTCAGTCTTCTGATTCTACCTTTCCAACCTTGTCCAACACATGGCTTGTGTGGAAGAACAATTAATTCCAATGTTATAATTGCATCAATTAATGAACAGAAGTCAATAACAAATATGTTGACATATAACAAATCAAGTAAGTTCTCCATTTTGTTAACATTGGGCAGTATAACTGCTTCAATTGCCGCTTACTCCTCCAATTGAAATTGTTTTATAATTTTTTTTTTTAAATTTAAGGAATAATTCCTTTTGTTTTACAAATGGATATCACATTACTGTCATTATTCCTACCTCTATATGTGTACATGGTGTTTATGATGGTGTTACTATTCTGTTGTTTGCATGGCATCTTTCCAAACATTGAAATTGATTCAGTGCAGAGATTATGTTTGTATACAATCGTATTGACTTTGTTTAGTTCTTCATTTTGCAAGATGTGGATAGCAATTGGTGAAATTGTTTATTTATCTTGTCTGAAATAACCTGTTATAGGAAATATAAGTTCTTTTGTTCCTATGGTCTTTTCCAAGTTTTCAATTTGGATCAATTTGTTCACTACCATTCCAAGCCATCTGTTAAATATTCATTTAATCCTTTGACATTGACTATTTTTATCTTAAGTGCCATCTTTATTCTGTTTGTGCATTATTTTCCACATATCAATCATTATTTTTAAGAACTCCTAGTTATTAATCCTGTTATTGTAGCACTCCCATGAGAAAATCAATTTTTAATCATTCTTTATTTATTTTCCTTTACACATTTATTTATTTTATCATAACATACTTCATTTTTATTCATTGCATATTTTACCATAAACAAAGAATTCACATAAATATGTATCCGTTTTGGTAGGCTAGAATTCCTCATTATTATTTTTGACCATAGAATTCATAAAAAATTATATTTTGTCTTAAAAATTTTTCTCGCTTAGATTCTATTTAATATTTAAGTATCATTTACCTTTAAGAATGATCATGGAAGTTTAATATCTTCTTTTAATTTTTTTAATGCACTTTATTTAGGTTAATTAGTCAAATTACAATTTTGCTTTAGTAATTATTTTCCTATTCTTGCTTGGAACCCATAAATTTTATCTTCGTTTTCACGATTTAAACTTTTTATTTTAATTCTTTTATATCTCAGACCTATTATTTTCTCTTTTCACCAGTGTTATTTTTAATGGTTCTTGACAATACTAAAATATCATATTAATCTGTATTTAACTGTTGTTTCTTTTAATAAATTTCTTTTATAATTTAATAAAAATCAAATTTTTTTTCATATGTGGTATTTTATCCACATCTAAGAATAAAGTAAGTGTTAAATAATTGCTTAATTGCTTGCACGTGTAGTGTGCCTGGTTACTATGGAAATGTATGTAAACTTTTTCAAACATGTTTTTGGCTTCATGTTATATTTCCTGAAATATTTTCTTCTTAAAAAGTTTGAGTTTATGTTTGTGATGTCTTCCCACTATTTTGCCTTTTGGATGTTGTAACTCATATGTTGTGATCACCTAATTGCTTCACAACAGCTAAAGGGCTGGTGTACATTAACTTTATTTTGTTGTTCCTTTGGATAGATGCCTTCTAAATATTATGGTTTTAAAAGTACTTTATCCCAATTTTTGGTAAGCATATTTTATAAAATCTCTTGGTTTTATTTTTCCTTCTTTCAGTTTTATCTTGCAACCTTTTGAAAGCTAATTGGATTTTTTTTTGTCCTTCTGTTATTTCCCTTTAAGCAGCCATAGTGGTAGGAATATCGATGACTTAACTGTTTTGGTTTTAGGTTTAACATCAATTCCATGGGGGGTCGCCCTCCATGGTGTAGTGGTTACCATGCTAGCCTCTAGATCCCAATGTTGCAGGTTCAAACCGGCGGAGGGCGATGGATTTTTTCGGGTGTAAAAATTCATAGCATGGTTTCCTTTGGAAGGGAAGCAAAGCCAGTGGTCCCGTGTCGTAGATTTACCTCAAGCCTGATAAAGAGGCCTCAGCAAAATTAATGGTCTTTCATGTCCAATATAGAATGGGATGCTAAGGACCACAGCAGTTAAAGAGTGTCTGTAAACAAGACTCAATTTAATTCCATGGGGGCAAATGTATTTGTTGGATTTATGGTGTTATTTATAATTTCTCCAATATATGAACATTTGTCTTACTTTTCCTGTGGGTTGGCATTGCTTGCATGTGTACTGTTTGAATTTTACTGCGTTGTGTTTTGTTCACTTCTTTTGGTATTTGTGTATCTTGGTTTATGTGTGTTCCAGTAATTCCTACTTCTTGGTCTTAGCTCCTTGTATTTACTGTTCTCTGTTTCCTCAAGTTCTCTTGACAGAAATTTATGTGATTCACTTGATTATTTCTAGCTGGCTGCCTGTTTGTGTATGTTCTTAAGTTGCAATTTCCATGGTTTTGTTTTAGGAATTGCTTTATAGTATCTGTTCCTCATATTATGCCTGTCATTATTTGAGAATATGGGATATTGTGCCTCCGTCTTTTCGTATAGTTGATCTTTGAAAATTTCTTCATGTGTTTTGGTTGAATGTGTCTGTATGTTTTCCCACATTGGTGTTGTGAGAGGTTACGTGTTTTGTGTTTGCTTTTTGTGTCTTGAATGCTGTTACAAGTTCTATTACATCCACAAAATCTACTAGACTGGTAGAGATATTCATTCCTACTGGTTTGGCTACCATCAACCCTGTGTAAACTGTATCTAGGAAATGCCTAGGTGTGGTTGAAATTAATTCTGATTCTGACATGCTTGGTTCTAATAATTTTCCTTTATTTGCAATTTTCATAAAATATTCACCAATGATAACCTTTTGGATGCTCGTATTTCCCTGTGACTAGTTCAACTCTAACTTGATTTTGTTTAGTAGGACCCCAATATCTCTACAAAAAATAAATTTCTAATGGATGAATATGACTCATGACCTGCTAATATTAACTGTAGCCATTCTAATGCTTTGTTCTTTAGGCTATTTTTTACTATCATCATTTTTAACTATTTGATATTCTTTTCACTTTGAAATATTCTTCTATTTCCTTTACAAATAATTTTGAATCAACTCCTTTCTCGTCATCAAATGTAGATGGTGTTATTTCATGTTATATGCTGTTTGGCAAGTGTTCTGCATTACATGCGCGTGTATGTGTGGGTAATTGAGTTTTTTATTACTTTCTCTACTACGTACAGTAAGTAGGGGAAGTATTTTATTCCACCCAAAAATTCGATACCAAGATTTCACCGGAAATACATTTTTTGAGACACCCTGAATCCAAAAAAAGCATTTTTGGAAACATGTCCGAGTGTGTGTCTGTGTATCTGTCTGTCTGTGAACAGCATAACTCGGAAACGAACAGTCGGATAAACACCAAACTTGGTATTTAGGTTCAGTATCTTCCAGAGATGCGACACGAAGGTTTTCAAGAAAATCCCCCCATCCCAGATTACCCTTTACATGGAACATTTTTCGAAAATTTTAATTTTCTCAAAAATGGCTCTAACGATTTTGATTAAAATATCATATGTTTAAGATATTTTCATGACAAATAAAATGTATATCTTGAATTTTCTGGGAATGTCTCCAAAAGTATTCTCCATTGTGAACGACTTTTGCATAACTGGTAAACCATAAGAGATAGACAACATTTTACTACACAAAGAATGTAGATAGCGTTAAAATACACAATTTATGTCATATACATTATTTTTGTTGAGTGAACCATTTTTGAGATATTGCTTGTCATTCCCTTAAATTTTTCAATACTTATTTTCTCAAATGGGAATTCGTTATTCATTTTTTTGCCTTGGATATGCAAAGAGTATTAATCTGTGGCAAAAGGAATGGTGCTGCACCTAGCAACCAGCTATTAAGAGATAGGTATATGCTTAAAGGCTACTATTTCTATATTGCCCTTGTAAATATATATTCCCCTTACATCTACAAGAAAATTAGCAATAAGATAGAGTCTGCAAATGTTTATCTGGATTAACATGAAGTAGATGGAGAATAAGCGTTTGTAAAAATAGTTTGTACAAGAGTAGAGAAAGTCATGTGAGTGTAACACATAAGACTTTTTATATATTTTTGGTAAGCAGTATAACTTGGGCGGATAGGGTTGGTTAACTTAAGAGCAAATTTTTCAGTACAGGTTTGTTGTTAGAGGCATTAATTACCCTCTTGTGGTTTCACTGGTAGTATATCTTAAAGCTGACAAGGTCAACACATTAGTGATGCTAGAACAGACCGATTATATATAAAAAGTTAACCTACTTTTATCTGGTTCTGATTATATGGGAATTCCAAAAAGCCTGCACAAATTTCATCAATAAAATCTTGAAAGATATTACTGTAATACCGAATGATATTAATACATCACTGAAAATACTTAATCTCAATAGATCTGAAATAAAACTTATAACCAGGCTCTTGACGGGACACTGTGGATTACGGGAACATTTACATACAATGGGAAACTTTAGAGAGGAACCAGTATGCAGACTGTGTAGCAAAGAGGATGAAACTGCCTCTCATATAATCTTCAAATGTGAAGCACTGGGTTGGAAAAGATGTGAAATATTGGGTTTGATAAAGCCAAATGACGATTTTCCTAAAGAAAACTTACTTAATAAGTTATTGTCCCTTAACTAAAGGGACAGGACTATTTAACTAAATCAATAGTGATAGGAGATAACATAACAAACCTGTAGGTTTCAGTATTAAGGGGAACTACAAACCGACTCCATCGCTACGACAGTCAAGTTAAGTCCCTCTGATTAATTAAAGTAGCAACAGTGCACTTCAGAAACATACTAAACCATTGTAAGAGCAACATATGTTTACTATAGTTAAACTTATAATAAGGAGCTATCAGCAGCTTAACTCCATTATTAATCAGTAATTTTTTGTTTTACCTTGCAGGTTTTGTAAATGTTTCATGAACTATATTGAACATTTTTTGTGCATTGCAGGTAGCAGAAGTGATGGCTCTTTTACAGAAATGGCCCAGACTGACTCCAGAGAAAGCATTAGAACTGTTAGATTATGCTTATGCTGATCAGGCTGTGAGAAGTTTTGCTGTAGAATGCATTAAGGATGTCAGGTAAAGCAAGTGTTTTGAATTTATATGGAAAATTGGAGTTGGAGGATGGAAAAGTAAGACAGAAGACAGAGAGCAATGAAGGAAAATAGTGCAGGTGGCCAAAGCTCATTAAGAGCTTTAGAGCCAAAGAAAAAGAAATAGAAAAAACTATAATTTTGTAGTTATTTAAAGGTGAGTCGGAATTGTTACACTAACATCACTTAAGTTTACTCACTTAACATGTTTCGGGAAACAGTTGTTCCCATCCTCAGAAGCTAATCCGTGTTGTTGGTGTTTCCATTTTGTGGACTGGATACTGTGGTGGCATCTTGTGGTGGTGAAATGTACTTCCAGAGAGGATTTGGTGGCGGCAAATCAAAATTCATTAGATGTGTGTTGTGTTTTAGAATGGTGATCTTCTCCCATGCATCTAATTCGGCTGCAAATTTGGCTGGTTTGACTAATGTAATATTGGGTTTGATGTTGTGATTAGTGATCCAAAAATGGTGTGAAACTGCAGATTTGTCCATTTGTTTGTATTTGATACATCTCATGTGCTCCTTTAGCCTAGTTTCTAGGTTTCTTTTTGTCTTACCTATATATACTTTATTGCAATCTGAACAATTGATTTTGTAGATTCCAGCTTTTTTGTCTTGTGGAATGGGATCTTTTAACTTGTTACAAGGTAATTTCTCTATCTTAAATTTGTTCTGTGGAGCTAGGCTGATGTTGTGTTTCATGAAAATCTTCTTAAATTTGTGAAATGTTCTTGGGTGGTATGTGAATTTCTTGAACTTTCACAAATTTAAGATAAAGAAATTACCTTGTAACAAGTTAAAAGATCCCATTCCACAAGACAAAAAAGCTGGAATCTACAAAATCAATTGTTCAGATTGCAATAAAGTATATATAGGTAAGACAAAAAGAAACCTAGAAACTAGGCTAAAGGAGCACATGAGATGTATCAAATACAAACAAATGGACAAATCTGCAGTTTCACACCATTTTTGGATCACTAATCACAACATCAAACCCAATATTACATTAGTCAAACCAGCCAAATTTGCAGCCGAATTAGATGCATGGGAGAAGATCACCATTCTAAAACACAACACACATCTAATGAATTTTGATTTTCCGCCACCAAATCCTCTCTGGAAGTACATTTCACCACCACAAGATGCCACCACAGTATCCAGTCCACAAAATGGAAACACCAACAACACGGGCCAGTCGGATTAGCTTATGAGGATGGGAACAACCGTTTCCCGAAACATGTTAAATGAGTAAACTTAAGTGATGTTAGTGTAACAATTCCGACTCACCTTTAAATAAATTCAATACACATCACTGTTTCTAGGTTCTTTTCAAATATAATTTTGTATTATTTTGACTAGAAAACTATACAGGAACTTGAAGTCTGCTTTTCATGAGGAGGAAAAGATCATTCTGAGACATTTAAACTGTTTATGTAGAAGCCTAATGGTTTTAGATCCCTCCATCTGAATTCTCAGAGGTTACTTGGTCTAGGTAATAAGTATAGCAACGCTTATTTCACCCCTACCATACCTGCACCATGCATGCAGGTCAGTTTGTGTTGTACAAGCAGTTTATGGAGGATCCTGGCTTTGCTTACATTAGTTTCTTACTCTTGCATATTGTTCATCTTCTCTGCTAGTTTTGGAATGGTAGGTTTACCGTAAGTAAACAGTAAATATAGATTTGTAATGCCTGTGTCCCTTTTACCTATCAAAACTATCATGTCTGACAAAATCTTTCTATCCTTACGTAAAACACTTGAATCATTATGCACCAAGATGTATTTGATGAATTTCTGTACAGTGTTTTGGAGGAGTAAAAAAGGTGTACACTGTAGCCCTAAAATAAAATTGTACTGTGAAGTGCAGCATTAGACTGAGAAACTGAATTCCTTTAAGAAGTCATCATTAACCGGTGCATAGCTAGTCCCAATATTTGCACCGTTAATTAGGTGGCTGAAAGCACTGCACTTATTGACTCTTGAGGATCCAAATTTATTGAGAAGTTATTCAAATTGAATAAGCTGAAAAAATGAACTAAAAGCATTTTAATAGCTGTGAACTCAGTGCTTAAATTGTCACTATATTTTTCCAGTGGGCTTCATGATGGATTCCTGCAACTGCCAATAGCAAAGAGGGAAAGGAAAATAGATATCCATAGTTTAAATAATGTACAGTAGACTCTCAATTATCCTTGGCTATCATCTTTTTCTTCCATTATCAACTTGCATAGTTAACATTCCAAAGTGATTTCTTGGTATTGTGTGTCACAGTGTGTTTCAGTAGACTGTACATTATCTTACACTGGGTAAGCTTTCATTTTTGCAGTATTTATTTTCTCTCTCCACTCACCCTTCAAATGGGAACCCTTTAGCCCTTGATTAGTAGGGCCTGGATTTTAATTACCTAAATCCAGCAAAATATGCAAGCTTTATGACCTAAAACTTATATAAATATGATCTTGAGAAATAAAATATGACTTATATAGGTTTATTTAAAAATATTCGTATTGATTTTTTATGTATTCTGTAATACAAAATTCATTTCAGAACAAATTGTGGGTATAATACTTACTTTTTGGAGTGTTTGAAACTAACTACTGTCCATTCCAAACCAGAGTTCCCTCTGATGTAAACAGAAGCACGTGCTTCGGCTTGTCACGAACCCAAGAATATACTCTTACTCCAACGTAAATAGTTCCTTAATACATGTATTTTATTATGAAATATTACAGCAGGAAGGGTATAGAACTGCACATTTTATTGTGGTTATCATAAGAACTCATCGTTAAAGATAATGGATATATACTAGCTGTTAAGATATTACAAAATATGATTTTCGCCTGCTATTGCACTAATGCTGAGAGCATCTTGCTTGTTAATACCAACCGTATGTATGAACTGCACTCTCTTACATATACAAGAAATGCAGCAATGAATTCCCAGAGGTGCTATCTGAGTACCGAATAAACACTTTGCGTAACACAGGATATACGATAAGCGAACAGTCATTCATAATACACTAACACACATATGTTCAGCTCAGGTCAAATCTTGTGATTTAGTCAGTTGGTATTTGAGCTCACATGGCAGAAGAAGGTGCGTGTAGTGCAAATAAACTGTTCAAACACAGAAGTGGGAAACAGTTAAAAAGTGGCTAAAAACAAACAATACTTCATATAATCAACTCACTATTACAAAAATACCCGACACTTGCATTATTGCATATTACGAAACTATTTTACAGGCGTTTCAATGAGAAGTGTAATGAAAGCGAGCAGGGAATATAAACAGACATAATACAACATAGAAGAGGATAAAATGTGGGAACTTGTTTTAAGTGCGACAGTGTTGTGGAATTGTGGATAAGCTTGTCATTATTTTGGAGAGTAGTTCTGATTCTGATATGGCAGCTGAGTCATCTTCGGAGGATTCGGATTTGGGTGTTGCACTTTTGCCCGAGGATTGTGATTAACGTAAGTAAAATGTTCATTGTCGCATACTTATAAAATCGATTGTTACCTCAGGTTGCATTTTGAACTATGATTCTCACGCAGGGCGCCTTTTTATAGATTAAATAGTGTTCAACAAGCACGTGAGAGGGGAACAAGCAGCCATTATGGGCGGGGATTGCGAACTACTTTCGCGCGGATAATACAAAGAGTTTGTTTTCAGTGAAAGGCACTCTGGTTTGGAATGGACAATAGCACTTACTTTTAAAATGTCTATATTATGTATTAAAAAAAACACAAAGTACGGTGAAAACACCACCACCTATCCAAACAATAAAGCCATGTTTTTAGTACTGCACACCACTTGTTTAAAGTATTCCAAATTACTTAGCACCTCCTATCAATCTTCGGTTTCTACAGAGTTCCACTGGATCACAAGGTGTATTTTCAGGTTTTCCATTTTCAAAGATCTACGGTTGTCGCTGACGATAGTTTTGTACCTGGAAAAGCTCCTCTCCACATCACAGGAGTATTTGAAGGCAGCAAAGTCACTGCAGGCCAGCTTTAGTTCATTGTCTTCAAATGTTGTGACATTCCCTGAAAGACTCATTAATTTTGCACATTGTAGAATTTCCAGGATTCTGCTGGAGAACACTTTGCAATTTGTTGTTCAATTTGTCAGCCACAGACCATGAGCTCGATTCAACTCACTGTGCATTTATTGCACAATATCCAGGGCATCACACCGTTGAGCACCAGAGCTTCCAGTCATGTGATGGATACCACTGAAAAGTTGGCGTTGATGTATGCCAAGTTTCCAGATAAGGTATCTCTAAAGACGTCTTTCACAGTTTTGACAGCGCTTGATTCATCGCTATCAAGCTCACAAAAGATATTCTTTATTTTGGTGTAGTTGTTGCGGTAATACTCAGCAGCATTAAGCCAAGAACCCCATTGTGTAAGAACAGGCTGAGGGGGGCGAGGCAGTAAAGGCGCTTGTTCCTTGAATTTCTGCACCCATAGCGGAGCTTTCACGTTGATTTTCTTGCTACGGGAAATTAATTTGTCTACATCAGGGTAATTTGATCGCACCTCTTCTGCAACTCTGTGTAACACATGTGCAAGGCAAGTGACATACACCATACTGGGGTAGAGAATCTGAAGCCCCTTGACTGCTTTAGCTATGTATGAAGTACCATCTGTTGCTAGCAGCAAAATGTTGTCTGTGTTCACATCATCCGACCACAGTAGCTTCATACTTCACATGTTAGGAGGAACATTTCTCCAGGCGGTCAACTTTTACAACACCAACAACAACAGTGGTTTCATGTATGGACACCCAGACCTTTTGGTCAGCAACACTAATTCATATTTTGTTGAGCACCTCGTAGCACACAGATAAATAGCTTTTTCTCAAGGTAGATTCGTCTAGAACTGAATGTATTGTGTACTTCTCCAAGAACTGTTTGAAGCATGGATTCTTCAGCTTCTCCAATGGGATGTTGCAAGACACCACATATAACATAAGTCCTTAAAGAATGATTGCACGGTTGAAGATGGACCTGTCTCCTCAAATAACGGCATTTGTCTGCTGTCATTTTCAGCGCTTCTCTTCACACGGTTTCTGTGTTTAGCGTTGTTGGACATTAAAGCATTTTTACTTTCTCTACTACGTATAGTAAGTAGGGGAAGTATTGTATTCCACCCAAAAATTCGATACCGAGATTTCACCGGAAATACATGTTTTGAGACCCCCTGAATCCAAAAAAAGCACTTTTGGAAATTGCATTAAATCTATTTATTGCTCCCCTTATTTCTGCTTCGTTCAAAAGGAATTTTGTAGAAATTTTCTAACTGGTAAATTATGGAGAAGATAGAAATGGGAGATATCTGGAGAACAGGATAAAGAAATAGCAATGGTTTCTGGATAGCAGTAAGAAACAGAGTGGAGGACATAGAAAGAGAAGAGATCTGGGGAAGCTTAGAAAATAAAAAGTCACTAGGGTTCTATAGATTAGTAAAAAGGAAATGGGGAAGAGAAGGGTACGTGGATTATTGTAATAGAGCAGGAAAAGAAGCGTTTGCATGGATGAGAACAGGATCAATGTACTTGAGAGGGTTAAGAGGTAAAAAAAATGGAATTTGTGAATTATGCGACGACAGCGAAAGCACAGAGCATTATATGACAGAATGCAAAGAATTAGCAGAATGGAGACAAGAAGTATGGGAAGAAAAATGGGAAAAAATGGATAGGAAAATAGTAGCAATTAAAATGCTAACGAGAAAATAAGAAAAGCAAATTAAGAGTATGGGGGAGTTCTTAAAGAAAGTAAAAGAGAAATGGATTAGAAAAGTAAGAGAGATAAGAAAGGTAGAAAGGCAAACAGAGGAAGGAGAAGATGGGCAATAGGGATAAAAGGTAGTAAGGAACGCTTAGAGGAGCCAGAAGGCCAGGGTGCCAGGCAAAAAGAGCAGCATAGCTGGCAAGGAAATTTGTACATATGTTAAGTTAGTTTATAAGTGGAACATTGTAAAAAGAATTATGTAGAAAAATGTACAAATAAAGTATCTATCATAATTGTCTTTACCTTGTTGCAAAACAGTGTAACATCTTTTTAAATTCTACATATAATTATAGAAATTAATTATACTTTTTAGAGAACTTAGCTGGTCTTGGCAAGTTTTTAATAACTGAAAAATTTAATGCTACAGTTGGGATTTAAACACGGTTCTCCCGCTCTCCTTGCAGTTGCTGTAACCATTGAGCTACTGTGACAACATCCGGTGGGACATTGAATTCTCCAATTGACTCATGTTGTTTTCAGATAGACCACCAAGACATCTTACTAGAGATGACAATCTCAATGGCAATCTGCCATTGCAAGTACTTTAATATTGGTGCTTATAGGTTTCTTAAGGTCTTTTTGTTTTTAAATTTTATATATAATTAGTTGAAATTAATTATACTTTTTAGAGACCTTAGGCTGGTCTTCATGAGTTTTTACTTTCTCTACTACGTATAATAAGTAGGGGAAGTATTGTATTCCACCCAAAAATTTGATACCGGGATTTCACCGGAAATACATGTTTTGAGACCCCCTTAATCCAAAAAAAGCATTGTAGGAAACATGTCCGTGTGTGTGTCTGTCTGTGAACAGCATAATTCAGAAACGAACAGTCGGATAAACACCAAACTTGGTTTAATACAATCACAGTGTGAACCAATATTGGACCAGATACAAGCCCAAAAACACCACTACGTACCACATCAAAAAATTATCAAATCTCTAAAGTCAAAACCTGTAGTATACACCAAAGCAGACAAAGGAAACACATTAGTGATATTAGACCAAGAAGATTATGAATCTAGAGTTATGCAATTACTACATAACCCAGAGTACATAGAAATCAGCAAAAATCCATTAAAAGAATGCACCAAGTCACTCCAGAACACATTGATAGAAACCAAAACATTAACAAAAGCCGAAAAATCCAGAATTAAACCAGATTTTCCCACCATACCTAGGTTATATGCACTACCAAAACTACACAAACTCGGCAACAAAATGAGGCCCATAGTGAATAACATAAACTCTCCCACATATAAACTAGCAAAATGGCTTTCAAATACCTTCAACTCCATGCCTATGTTCAAAAGTCTTAGCATAAAAAATTCTTTAGAATTAACCAGTCACCTTTCAAATATAAATATATCACACACAGACCTGATGGTATCATTTGATGTCACTGCACTCTTCCCAAGCATACCAAAAGAAGAATTATTACCACTCCTAGAAAACTGGATATTAAACAATGGCACACCTAGAGCACAAACAGAAGATTACCTGAAACTAACAAAATTATGTCTGGACCAGAATTTCTTTTCATTCCATCACAAAATCTTTAAACAAACCTCAGGCCTAACTATGGGAAACCCCCTTTCACCATTTTTAGCAGAACTATATATGAGCCATTTTGAATCCCATATTACAAAATCTTTCCCACATCTATTCAAAACCTGGTATAGGTATGTAGATGATATTTTTGCTATTGTTCCAAGAAAACTTTCAGAAGATGCTTTGAAATTATTAAATTTACAAAAAAGATCTATAAAATTCACAATGGAAAAAGAAGAAAATGGTCAATTACCTTACCTAGACATCAGGATCATCAGAAATAATGCACACAACAAACTAACATTCGGCATTTACAGAAAACCAACGCACACAGAAAACTATATTAAAAACAATAGCTACAATCCTACAAGCCACAAACATGCAATTTTAAATAGTATTACAAACAGGTTAGTACATATACCAATGGAGAAAGAGGAATACCAGAAAGAATACCAACACATTATCAACATAGCCACTATGAATGGATACCAGAAAAAAACAATAGATAAGAAGATAAAAAGGTTTGAAAGACAGAAATACATCCAACAAATGACTACGTTACTCAGACAACAAAAACCACAAGCATATAGAAAATTCACCTATCACCCTTGGACACATCATAAATTTCAAAGGATTTTCAAAAAATACAACATCACCCTGTCTCCACAGAATAACCACAATATACAGAAACTACTATGCAACAGAACAAAAGATCCTATCCCCAACGATAAATCAGCTGGTATATATCAAATTGATTGTAATGAATGTAACCTGGTATACATAGGAAGAACCAAAAGAAATCTTGAAATAAGACTTAAAGAGCATATGAGATGCATTTACCAAAAGCAGCAAGATAAATCAGCAGTAGCACATCATTTCTGGTCTTCAAACCATGATATCACTCCAAACATAAAACTGTTAAAACCGATCAACAGCAGCAATGAATTGGACATCTGGGAAAAAATACATATTGTCAAACACAGGAATCACCTAATGAATTTCGAACTGCCGCCACCCAACAGCCTTTGGAGGTTCATCAGCCCAGCACCAGAGAACACCACAAACCACAGTTGAGAGAAAATGCTGACGATGGGAACAAACCGTCTCCCGAAACGCGTTCAAGTAAGAATATTATAGTGATGTAGTGTAACAACCCTCAACTCTCTATTTTAAATTATGACATCACTGTTACTAGCTTCTAAATCTTCAAAATTAGTCAACCAAACTTGGTATTTAGGTTCAGTATCTTCCAGAGATGCGACAAGGTTTTCAAGAAAATCCCCCCACCCCAGATTACTCTTTATATGGAAGATTTTTCAAAAATTTTAATTTTCTCAAAAATGGCTAACGATTTTGATTAAAATATCATATGTTTAAGATATTTTCATGACAAATGAAATGTATATCTCGAATTTTCTGGGAATGTCTCCAAAAGTGTTCTTCATTCTGAACGACTTTTGCATAACTGATAAACCATAAGAGATAGACAAAATTTTACTACACAAACAATGTAGATCGCGTTAAAATACACAATTTATGTCATATACATTTTTTTTGTTGAGTGAATCGTTTTCGAGATATTGCTTGTTATTCCCTTAAATTTTCCAATACTTATACTTTTTCTCAAATTCGTCATTCATTTTTTTTATGTCCTGGACATGCAAAGAGAATGGAATGCGCCACATAGCAACCAGCGCTGAAAATATTTGACTATCGCTTAAAACCTACCATATTTCCCTTGCATCCACAAGAAAATTAGCATAAGATTGACATCTCGATATCTCGATTAACATGAAGCATATGAAGAATAAGCGTTTGTAAAAATAGTTTGTACAAGAGTAGAGAAAGTCATGTGAGTGTAATGCATCAGATTTTTAATATAGAGCCAACTGAAAAATTCAGTGCCACAGCCAGGATTTGAACACGGTTCTCCTACTCTCCATGTGATTGCTCTAACCATTGAGCTACTGTGACAATATGCTGGGGTAACATCTATATATATCTCACAGAGTTTTAAATATGGCAATTTAGGTAATTTATTTTCATGTTAACAGTCCAGAACTGTGAAAAATAAAGATGGTAAACTTTAGTTAAAGATATCCAAACCATTAAAAAAGATAATTAAACCTTTCTATTACAATTCATTTAAGCATCTATATTATGACATCATAAGAAGGAACTTTAATATTGGTGAGCTTCTGCTTGCATATTTATAAGAATTAAAGATATTTTTACTTTCTCTACTACGTAGAGTAAGTAGGGGAAGTATTGTATTCCACCCAAAAATTCAATACCGAGATTTCACCGGAAATACATGTTTTGAAACCCTCTGAATCCAAAAAAAGCATTTTTGGAAACATGTCCGTGTGTGTGGCTGTGTCTGTCTGGGAACAGCATAACTCAGAAACGAGCAGTCGGATAAACACGAAACTTGGTATTTAGGTTCAGTATCTTCCAGAGATGCGACACGAAGATTTTCAAGAAAATCCCCCCACCCCAGATTACCCTTTACATGGAACATTTTTCGAAAATTTTAATTTTCTCAAAAATGGCTAATGATTTTGATTAAAATATCATATGTTTAAGATATTTTTATGACAAATAAAATGTATATCTTGAATTTTCTGGGAATGTCTCCAAAAGTATTCTTCATTGTGAACGACTTTTGCATAACTGGTAAACCATAAGAGATAGACAAAAGTTTACTACACAAAAAATGTAGATCGCGTTAAAATACACAATTTATGTCATATACATTTTTTTTTGTTGAGTGAAGCATTTTCGGGATATTGCTTGTTATTCCCTTAAATTTTTCAATACTTATTTTCTCAAATGGGAATTCGTTATTCATTTTTTTGTCTTGGATATGCAAAGAGTTATAATCTGTGGCAAAGGGAATGGTGCTGCACCTAGCAACCAGCTATTAAGAGAAATGTATGTGCTTAAAGGCTACTGTATTTCTATATTGCCCTTGTAAATATATATTCTGCTTACATCTACAAGAAAATTAGCATTAAGATAGAGTCTGCAAATGTTTATCTCGATTAACATGAAGTAGATGGAGAATAAGCGTTTGTAAAAATAGTTTGTACAAGAGTAGAGAAAGTCATGTGAGTGTAACACATCAGATTTTTATTTAATACTTTCCTAATGACAAAAGTTTTTTTATTTACTTAACGAATGTACATTATTTCTGTTATTATAATACTGCAAATGAAATTTATAACACTTTTGCATTAAGGTGTAACTACCACAGGGGCTGCACATAATACTTAATGTTAATTTTGATGCTTTCTAAATAACTCTTCTGAAAAAGTGTGTGTGGTATCACTGCACTGAGAACTAGATCTCTAGTACTTTCACTATTGAGGAAGTAGTAGTTCCAGCAGCAATGAGCAAACTAGTTGTAATTTAAAGTGCACCCTTGCAAGGAGGTCTATCACATAACTAAATTTTATAGTGACTTGATTATTTATAAGCTTTGGAGATATTGGCAGAAAATTCACATTATGCAGCAGAAGGTTATTAGCTCTGGTTGTGTGATAATCTTGAGACCACTTACAGCATTATTTGTAGTATTCTATAGTCTTTCCAGCCTGAGAATGGAGTAAACAATGCACAAGGTATCACTCTGTGCTTGATATCTCATGACTGCATGGAGTGCAGCTATTTACTTTCAGAAACTCAAGAAACTGCTATCATTACCTCCCAGTTTTGTATTAACCATGTGCTATCTTTCACTGCACCAGCAAGTGTTAAAGAAATACATGCCCCTGTACTTGCTAAACAAACTAAATGTATCAGTGTACTCATTCAAGAATGAAGAAATGTTATGAAATATATTTTAATGCTGTTAACTGCATAAAACACCTTGTGAATGATAGGGGGCTCATTGTTTAAGAAACAACTATGCACTTTGAAGCTTATGGCACTTTTACAGTCATCCACTTTGCCTAAAACGCTGCTCGTTGATTCCTTTTCTTTTTCACGGTTTCACAATTTCTGCCTCCTTCAGTTACTTCCTTGCATTGGAAACAGCATTTACAGATGCATCAGTTACTTCTGATGTTAATCTAATGAAATCCTTAATAGCAACAGTATCATAATGCTTAAACAAATAGTTGAATACATTCAAAACTAATGTTGTTTACCATTTTAAGTGCTTTGCCACTTCTATGTGTAATTATACTGCTCTGACCTGCTTCGCACTCAACCATAATCACAACATAAATAATATTGATTAACATGACCATTGCTTGGCTCCAGTAAACACATGGGAATACCAATGGCTGCATAACCATAATATCTTTGATTAAAATACTATGCCTATTCACTGTCGTTATTATTTGAGGCACAAAAGGTGTGACAATACATGTAGTGCAGTAACAAACTATTTTTATTCTCTTGAAAGGTATACTGCGCCAAAGGCACTTGTGTTTGTTTACATGAAGATCCTTTCTTGGGCTGGAGTGAGTATTGTAACTGGCCAGATGTACATTTTATGTTATATAGTGTCTTTTTCTTTTAATTATTGCATTTTAATAGCCAGAGAAAGGCATACAACTTGCTGTTCAATGGTTTGCGATAAAGAAAGGCCTAGGTTAGCTGTCAAACTTTTCATCTGCACCAAACTACACCCCTGCCGCTGTATCTTTGCACTTGACAGTTCGTGTGGCTTCGCGTAAGGTTGGCTACATTGTGGTTGCGACGTTGCCAGAGTGGTTAGTAAACAACAACAGCTGATTGTTCTCCTTTCTATTGTGTGTAAGCCGCATACAAAAAGTGTACATAAGTAGCGAACGTCAATGAATAATAACTATTTCGTATTATTATTGCTAATTGAAAATAACTCTGCATAAACATTGCAGCATATGTAGAATAAATTACGCACTTATGATAATATAGAAACAAAATAATACTAACTTCCTGCTACAATGAGGAGAAATAAAACAAATTATAAGCATGCCATAACAAAGTTATTTTCACCCACCTACTTAAAACTGCAATAGCTCAATTCCATCCAAATCCCCGTTGTCGTCGTCATCATCATCCTCGGAAGCATCATTGTCGTCATCTTCACCAAGGCATATCATCAATGGTTCACAGTCACTAATAATTCCGTCTATTTCTTGTGCTTTTTGTATTAGCTTATTCACATGATCTACTTTCTTCTTCCACGAAGCCGCGTCCACCGTAGCCTTGTGAATAACAGTTCTCGTGCTTAGTCCAAGAGCTGCTGCAGTTCATTGTACGGCTTTATCAGCAGGAATAGAGAGATGCCCATGAACCTTCACGTACTCCTTTTCCTGTTCAAAGAATTCCCGGGTTCTCCTTAATAGTTCCAATGTCTGACTATTAAGTGGCACACTTTGGCACAAAGGATTTTCACTTCTTGAATCATCACTCGACAATCGGCGTTTTTCAGACATTGTCGCACTTAAGTTTTGAAATATATAATATGAATGAAATATATATACATATATATAAAATAGATAAATATAAATAAATAAATATATATGTATGTATAAACGAACAATAACAAAACCATCAAACAATAACCACAAATATAAATAACAATGAACAATATGTAGCTTGCAAAGCACAACTCGACACTCGTGCTAGAGATTCACAAACTGAAGCACGTGGTTGGGAATAGTTACATCCGGCAACAGAGCCGATTCTAGTTCCGGTTCCGCTTTGTCGTCGACCATCCGGAATGCTGCCTTGTGATTGGCTTAGAAAGTCAAACGGTTGAAGCTTTTCATCTGTTTTTCTGCGAGTGTACCAACTTAAACGCTAGCTGTCAAGTGCAACATTACAGCGCGGGGGTATAGTACAGTGTGTCCATAAAAATACTGTCATGCTTTGAACTGGTATTGTGTCGCTTTGGATAGTCATATTTGGGTGAAGTTGGCCATATTCGAAAGAAAAACTCAAATATGTTTTACTATACCTCGTGGACATTGAATGTGACCCCCACGAGTGACGCTGCAGAGAGATCAAGACGATATTCCCACTCACGCCACACTCACTCCAACATATCTGATGAAATGGACTGGATGGCAGCAGTGATACAATGTTGCAGGGTCATCAGGTTACAACTTATGCAGTAATTGCAGTTTGTAGGAATGAAACTTCAGTCGTATGCAGGATCTTAGATACAGTAGATTTAGGGATGTTTAACTGCTGACTAGCTCTATGGACAGACTTTTTAGGACTATGTACAAATGCCTCCCATACTTGTTCCACAATTCCTGCATTGAAAGGTGGTCTTCATGGTTGGCCTTTCCTTTGATGACATATGCAGCCACAATCCACAAAATCATGGTACCACTTCAAAATTGATGTATGTGTAGGAGCTTGATGTTGAAACCTTCGCCTAAAAGCATGCTGAACCTGCACCAGACTTTGCGTGCTCTGATATTCCAAAACACACCAACTATGTTCTTGTGGGTTCAGCATAACTCCTCAAAACTTCTTTAATAACAACACAATTTTAAAAGCAAACATTCACATGTAACCTGCCTGTTAAATATCCGACAATGAACCCATATCGATTAATCACAAACGTGAGTGAATTTAGCTTCTGTGTTTGATTCCTGTGATCCCATCCAATGTTGTCATGCACAAAAATATTTTAATTTTTCTTTTGAATGTCACCAGTTTCATTTAAATATGATTATACAAGGTGACATGGTGCCAGTTTGGAGTATGACAGTATTTTTATGGACACACTGCATCACATCAGCAACCTGGATAATGCCATTCAGACATAGTAGAATGCCAATCAGTAAGAAATCCAGCCCTTTATCAGCAAGTTATTGACAATTTGTAGAACTGGCCCATAAGCAAATAATGAATACTATACTGGATCCATTGTAAGAAACACATTTTTTATATTACTCTTTGCCTACGTGCACAAGCGTGTGTGACAGACAACAGTGTCACCTTTGCCCATGTGTTATGCCATATTACATTCAAAACAAATTCCATGCACAAGAATAGCTTACCAGTGGGTTTTGATTCAATAAGTCAACTTTTACTATTAAAATGAATACTGGGAAATATATCAAGAACAATCAAAGTGAATCCCTCTAACGAACACATGATTTTACGCACCTTTGTACTTACATTAGTTAGACTTTCTCAGGTATTTATGCCTCCAAAGTGCAATATCATCCCTATCTACATATTAATATTATTTTGTTACCCCATTTCTAATAGTAATGTATGGAAGCTCTTTCGCTTAAAATTTGATAAGTCAGGGTCACTGTTGAGAGCACTTATCACATTGTTTATTGTCGGTGGCTCATTGTCAAAAAAGAAGTTATCCACTTTACAACAAATTGCACACATAATGAAATCATCTACTTGTCTCAAAACAGTTTTATATTCTCTTCCTTTTTCTGCACGGTGTTTTAACACCACCAGTTTCTGTAAGTTCTTTGTGAACATGAACAACAGCTTCTGATATGCTGGTGCACTCTGTCGTTCTTTAACTAATTTGTTCACTAGAATATCCGAATTATGCTCCTTTAACTTATGAAACACATTTAAAACAATTGTTTCTTGCCACTTTTTTAATAGTTTATCTTTAGCGTGTTTTTTATAATTGTGAACACTCATTTTTGCCACTGCCAAATTTACACCAGCCGCAAGCTTGCCACTATATTCCTCACTGATATTCCGTTTGTTTTTCTCCCACCACAGTAACTGCTTATTTCTTATGAACGGACATATTTGTATTTCCAAACAGCGGTAAAAATACAGCATATTGTAATGCTACAATTAAACATATAGATTAGCACATTTAACAAACAATAAAATTAAGAAAAGATGGATCTATATTCTCTCTTTAAGTTGAGTGCTTTGTCAAATCAATGAAAGCAAGTCACGTGCGTGGAGTTGTTTCTTGATATTCCTTATACAAGTGTGTTTCTTATGACGGAAGGAGAATAGCAGTTATCTCAGAAGTCAAAGCTGCTGATCTGACTAGTAGTTAAAGGCAGCATTAATAAAAAATCTGATGTGTTACACTCACATGACTTTCTCTACTCTTGTACAAACTATTTTTACTTATTCTCCATCTACTTCATGTTAATCGAGATAAACATTTGCAGACTCTATCTTATTGCTAATTTTCTTGTAGATGTAAGAGGAATATATATATTTACAAGGGCAATATAGAAATACAGCAGCCTTTAGGCACATACATATCTCTTAATAGCTGGTTGCTAGGTGCAGCACCATTCCCTTTGCCACAGATTAATACTCTTTGCATATCCAAGACAAAAAAATGAGTAACGAATTCCCATTTGAGAAAATAAGTATTGAAAAATTTAAAGGAGTAACAAGCAATATCTCGAAAATGGTTCACTCAACAAAAAAAAATGTATATGACATAAATTGTGTATTTTAATGCGATCTACATTTTTTGTGTAGTAAAATTTGGTCTATCTCTTATGGTTTACCAGTTATGCAAAAGTCATTCACAATGAAGAATACTTTTGAAGATATTCCCAGAAAATTGAAGATATGCATTTTATTTGCCATAAAAATATCTTAAACATATGATATTTTAATCCAAATCGTTAAGAGCCATTTTTGAGAAAATTAAAATTTTCGAAAAATGTTCCATGTAAAGGGTAATCTGGGGTGCGGGAATTTTCTTGAAAACCTTCGTGTCGCATCTCTGGAAGATACTGAACGTAAATACCAAGTTTGGTGTTTATCCGACTGTTCGTTTCTGAGTTATGCTGTTCACAGACAGACAGACACACACACACACACATGGACATGTTTCCAAAAATGCTTTTTTTGGATTCAGGGTGTCTCAAAACATGTATTTCTGGTGAAATCTCGGTATCAAATTTTTGGGTGGAATACAATACTTCCCCTACTTACTATACGTAGTAGAGAAAGTAAAAAAAACTTAGTAGAATTGTTTTGGTAGAATTGTGGAAAAGATGCTATATCAAAGAAGCGTTTCAAAGGAAGATCATACATTGACAAAAGTGATTCTCTTATGATAGTTTGAATGTTTAAACTGTGTTGCATTTTATGTTTCAGTGATGAGCAGCTGTCACTGTATCTTCTACAGCTTGTCCAAGCCTTAAAGCATGAATCATATTTGTTATGTGAACTAGTGGAGTTTTTATTGAAGAGGGCACTTCACAACCAAAAAATTGGACATTACCTCTTCTGGCATCTCAGGTGAGCAACGATAGAACTTCATAATTAAACTGGAAGTAGTATACAGCAAAGTTTACTATTAGTTTTGATAAACGGAGTTAAGCGTACATAATGCTTCACAAAAGATTAAAACTTTCACAGAACTAGTATCCTAGCACCTTTCCTAGACCATCAGCTGCTTTAAACTATTGGATGTAACTGGAGGATCATCTATGGATAACTGTTTTCCCTCTCGTGTAGAAATGAAAAATTCAAAAACAGATTTTTTTCAAATGGAAATTCAGAATTCATGAGAATGTTTTAAATTTCTCCATGTAGATTTGTTCCCGGGTGTTGATTTCATTTGTGCTTTGTACAGTTTTTAGAAGGTGGATGTTGCATACAGTTTCATGTTGTTCATTCCAGAACAGATTTATCAATATGTTCGTGTGCTAGATGACTAAAATGTTCTTTAAATTGGGTACCTAAATTTCTTTTTGTTTTGGTAATGTGGATTTTGTCACAACGATTGCAGTTAATCCTGTAGGTTTCTGGTTTCTTGTTTACTGCGATTCTTTCCAATTTATTTGATGGATTAGGTTCTTTACCTTGAACATGTTCTGAAGTGTCAAAAATATGTTATAGCTGACTAATTTTGAAGATACAGAAGCTAGTAACAGTGATGTGTCATAATTTAAAATAAAGAGAGTTGAGGGTTGTTACACTACATCACTAAAATATTCTTACTTGAACGTGTTTCGGGAGACGGCTTGTTCCCATCGTCAGCATGTTCTCAACTGATTTTTCCGGTCATTGTCTGGGGGATGTGTGTGGCTAGTGATGTTCTCTGGTGCTGGGCTGATGAACCTCCAAAGGCTGCTGGGTGGCGGCAGTTCAAGATTCATTAGGTGATTGCTGTGTTTGACAATATGTATTTTTTCCCAGATGTCCAATTCATTGCTGCTGTTGATCGGTTTTAAGAGTTTTATGTTCGGATATCACTCACTCACCATAATATCACTCCGAACATAAAACTCTTAAAACCGATCAACAGCAGCAATGAATTGGACATCTGGGAAAAAATACATATTGTCAAACACAGGAAACACCTAATGAATTTCGAACTGCCGCCACCCAGCAGCCCAGCACCAGAGAACACCACTAGCCACACACATCCCCCAGACGATGACCGGAAACATCAGTTGAGAACATGCTGACGATGGGAACAAGCCGTCTCCCAAAACGCATTCAAGTAACAATATTTTAGTGATGTAGTGTAACAACCCTCAACTCTCTTTATTTTAAATTATGTTATAGCTCTTAAACACTTTTCAAAATGTTTGTGTTGCCCAGGGGTGATTTGTACATTTATTAGATTTCTTATATTCTGATGGACTTCAATGTAAATATTTCTACAATTTGTTTTTTTTTCTTTTGATTCTTTATAGTTTTTTGTATATTAGTTCTCCTTTGAATCCATTAATCAGTGCTGTTTGTATGATGTGTTTAAGTTCTGAATATTCATTTTTCCCCAAGGGTACTTGTGTGAGTCTTAGAAGTTAAGTGTTTAAAACTGCATGATGGTGACATTTCGGATTGAAACTATTTGCCTCTATGTAGTTGTCTGAATGAGTTTTTTTCCTGTGGATTCTGAATTTTAATTTCCGTTCTTACTCATTTTTATATCCAGAAAGGGTAAAGTGCCATTTTGCTCCAGTTCCATAGAAAATTTAATCTTTGGCTCTTATAAGTTGAGCAGTTTAAAAGTGTCTTTCATCAAAATTCGTAGGCTTTCACAACCAGTGTCAATATCAAATAAAGTATTATCTGGGGTTGTGGGCTGTGGTCTACTGGGCTCCTTCTTCTTCCCAGACGTTTCGTCTGCGATTACGGCAGACATCTTCAGTGGCAGTGGCGAGGTTGAAGTGTTCTGGCAGAAGTTTCGACAGCGACTGTGCTTGATGCACTCTGGACTGCGGCTGACAGGGAGGTCTGCGATGATTGGTTCGGGTTGGTGGTGGGCTGGACTTGGATAGATGGAGTGCTGCGTTCTGCTGGCGTCTGATTGGTTCGGGTGAAATGCTTGACTTTGACTTTTGTTAGTGCTGTTTGCCATGTTCTGTTTAGTTTTAGACCTTCCTCCTTACAGTTGATGTTTTTATGCTTCTGTATTTCAATGGCTTTGCGATATAAGTGTGAATGGTAATGAGAGGTCAGGATATCTGTGTTTTCATACTGAATGATATGTTCTCCTTTGAGTATGGCATGTTCTGCAATGGCCGATTTTTCTGTTTGACCCAGACAACAATATCGTGTTTGTTAATGCAAGTTTTTATGCTTCATTGTGTGGTTCCAACATATACTTTACTGCATGAACACGGTATTCTGTATACTCCCGCTGTGTACAGGGATCTCTAGAATTTTCAAGCCCACTAAACAGATCAGCAATACACTCCATTTAGCCATATTACTAAATCTTTCCCACATCTATTCAAAACCTGGTATAAATACTTAGATGATATTTTTGCTATTGTTCAAAAAAAACTTTCAGATGATACTTTGAAATTATTGAATTTACAAAAAAGATCTAAAAAACTCACAATAGAAAAAGAAGAAAATGGCCAATTACCTTACCTAGACATCAGAATCATCAGAAATAATGCACACAACAAATTAACATTCGGCATTTACAGGAAACCAACTCTCACAGAAAATTATATTAAAAACAATAGCTACAATCCAACAAGCCACAAATATGCAATTTTAAATAGCATTACAAACAGGTTAGTACATATACCATTGGAGAAAGAGGAGTAGCAGAAAGAATACCAACACATCCACATAGCCACCATGAATGGATACCAGAAGAAAACAATAGATAAGAACATAAAAAAGTTTGCAGGACAGAAATACATCCAACAAACGACTACTTTACTCAGACAACAAAAACCACAAGTATATAGGAAGTTCACTTACCACCCTTGGACACATCATAGATTTCAAAGGATTTCTAAGAAATACAACATCACTCTGTCTCCACAGAATAACCACAATATACAAAAACTACTATGCAACAGGGCAAAAGACCCTACCCCCAACAATAAATCAGCTGGTATATATCAAACTGTTTGTAATGACTGTAACCTGGTATACATAGGAAGAACCAAAAGAAATGTTGAAATAAGACTTAAAGAGCATATGAGATGCATTTACCAAAAACAGACGGATAAATCAGCAGTAGCACATCATTTCTGGTCTTCAAACCATGTAATCCTCCAAATATAAAACTCTTAAAACCGATCAACAGCAGCAATGAATTGGACATACGGGAAAAAATACATATCGTCAAACACAGGAATCACCTAATGAATTTTGAACTACTGCCACCCAGCAGCCTTTGGAGGTTCATCAGCCCAACACCAGAGAACACCACTAACTACACACATTCCCAGGACAATAACCAGCAAAATCAGTTGAAAACATGCTGACGATGGGAGCAAACCTTTCTCCTGAAACGCGTTCAAGAAAGAACAGTTTAGTGATGCAGTGTAACAACCTTCAACTCTCTCTATTTTAAAACAAGATATTGTCGTCAGGGTCAAACAGAAAAACAGAAGGTGTCTGACTGGTCTGTGTTGTTGGTATTTCTGTTGTGTTATCTATTGTGATTGCATTTTGTGGTGGTGAAATGTACTTCCAAAAACAAATCAAAATTCATTATCTGTGGGCTGTGTTTCAAAATGAAGATCTTCTCCCATTTGTTTAATTCTGTTGCATATTTGGCCGGTTTGATTAGTGTAATGTTCGGTTTGATGTTTGGTTGGTCGTCCAGAAATGGTGTGAGACTGCAGATTTGTTCACTTGTTTGTATTTTATGCATCTCATATGTCCAGGTTTCTTTTTGTCTTGCCTACACACACGCGCGCACACACACACACACACACACACACACGCACACGCCCACACACCTATTCCAAAGTAATTTCTCTATGCTAAATTTTTTCTCTGGGCCTAGGCTGGTGTTATATTTCATGAAAATCTTCTTAAATTTGTAATATGTTCTTGGATGATATGCAAGTTTCTTGAACTTTAACTGTTTTTCTTCCAGAATGAGATTTGTTGTGTCTTTGATGTGTTTCTGTCATTTGAATTTTGCAATTTTCTTGTCAATTGTTAGCTTGTTGAACCCATTGTTTTTAGCTGTGTTTACTATGTGCTGATATTCGAGTTGATATTCTTGTTTATTCAGGGGGTTGTATAGCAGTCTATGTATTCAGGTTTTTAGTACTGTGTGTTTATGCGTTGTTGGATTGAACCTATTGTTCTTCATGTAATTATTTGAGTGTGAAGATTTCCTGTATATGCTAAAGGTTAGGTTTTTTTTTGTCACAGATTATTTTAGGTCTAAAAAAGGTAGCATACCTTCTTTTTCCAATTCCATTGTGCATTTTATTGATCAGTTTTGTAAGTTGATATGTGATATTCACATCAACCACCAATTCTTCCTGAAACTATTCATACAAAGTAGCATGTATAAATAAAGCTGTTGACAGTGAAGTAATAATTTATGTTTATCAAGATAAGTGATGATTTGTTACAACTATTTATTGTTATATTACATATTCATACAAAAATTTATTTTTCAGTCTTCTTTTTGTTAACCAAGATAAATATTTGCAGAAAGCGTTTCAATTTACATTTCATTACAAGTACAAGGAGGATATAGGAGGCTGAAGTGATAGCTAAATCTTTTAAAAAGTCAGTAGCTACATGCTAGCTATGAAATTCTCTTTTTTGCAGGACCATGAGAAACAAATGATCTGTGATTTAACACTTAAAAAAATTATGTTTGTATTTTATGCTCTTGATTTAACAATAAAGTTATTCTCTTCCTTGCTTCCCAATATTTTGATATTAGATCTTGGTGTATCTGGAAGGCTTCATATATTTTGATGTGGTGTACATCCATTTCCATTTCTTGGTGGCCCAGTAGGCAGTTTGGTGAGTTGGCTATTCCAATCCTATGAAGATGCTTACTCAGGCAGTTATGTCCAGTAATCATCCAGAGCATGGCAACGGAAGATTTGCTAGGAGTTTCCGGTATCTGTTTTGGATCTTGTAGAAATGTTCTCCAGCTAGAACTATCATTTCTACTGATTAAATTGGAATTATAATTATTGGAGATTTTCCTTTTGATTATTCTCTTGATAGATTCAAAGGAAGTTTCTGAGGTTTTGGATGGTTGATTTCAGCTCCTTTTTTTAGCTGTCAGCCTTCTCATTTCCTTTTATGCCACAGTTTGCTGGGATCCATTGTAAAACTATGTTTTTTCCTAGGCTTTGGATTTGCTTTATTTTTTTTTTAATTTCCTTGGTTTTTTTTTTTTTTTTCCATTTTAAGATTTTTTGTAGATGATATTGTTTGAATTGCAGCCTTGGAATTTGATAATATGACAATAGTCTTGTACTTTTATAACCATATAAAGATAGGTTGGATAGAGACGTACATTGCTTCAATTTCCCATCAAAGTTTGTGGTATTTTTACCTACTTTCTGATAAAAGGTGAAGAAGTGACAGGTTCCACTTCTCCAGCTCCTTCTATCTTGTTTATGAAGACACCATCTGTGTGCACATGTGTCTTTTGGAGGATATTGCATTTGAATTCTTTTTATTGCAAGGGCTTTTGCTTCAGAGGGATGTGAGTGCTTCTTGCTAACATAGGTACTTAAATGTAGGTTATACTTCATTGATATACAGTGGAATCTCGTTACCACATTCCTCATTAACATGTTTTCCCGTTTATTACGTTGCATTATAAAAGTCCCGGTACCAAATCACCAAATGTAATAAATAACATTTGCTTAGTGCGTTTTCCCGATCCCGCTTACTACGTTTGAACTTTGACGTCCTATTCGCTGTTTTGGCCAATTCTTGGTCAGTCCAGGTCCAGTGGGAGTAGGCGCTTAACACATTCAAAGTTTGACGTCCTACATTTGCTACTTTGATCAATCCTTGGTCATGGGGTGGATACCGGCAGCCAATCACATGCATGTATGTAAATATTTGTGTGACACGATTTATGTGGGCAGGATAGAGAATGCTTTACCTGGTGTGGTAAATGCCAACGATAGTTTCTGCTGTTGAGTGTTGACCAAACATACGTAGATTGTATTTTAACTTTTCATTTGCAATGAAGAAAAGAAAGTGTAGTAAATAATCAACACTGAAAATCCTTGAAGTATACCACAATCCAAATATAAAACATGTGGATATAATGCAGAAGTTAAACATTCCTCCGTCAACCTTAAACATGATTGTTAGCAAACCTAAATTAATTGAAACTGCTTTTAAACAAGGGAAAAATACTAAAACAAAACTTTTCTCTTGGAAAATAGGATCGGAAAAGGATCGGAATGAAATTTGTTGCATGGAAACACCTACCGTATTCAAATCGTATTGAATACGCCAAAGTTACTATCGTCTATTGTACTCGTAACATGATGCACGCACATAATTTTGTGTTCATTTTTTTAGCGGAAATTATTATCATATGTGTAATAAAACACACAGTAAAGTACTATTATCACTTCCATAATTCACAATTTATTTTCTCAAAAACATTCATAACCTCAAAAATTCAAGTTGACCAACATAAAAGCTTGAATTATTTATTCTCAGGTTTTGTGTGTCCAAATCCATTTGAACACATATTGAATTTAACATGGAAACACGGATCGTATTCAGTATAAAATTGCACTTGAAATCTGTTTCAACTGCCCATGGAGACGTAGTAATTATTAGATTTTATTACATAACTATGTACTTAAATTGCAGATTTTGTATTTTCGTTAACACGTTTTCCCGCCTATGACGTCCAAATCCTTAGGTCCCTGCAAAAACGTACTAACGAGATTCTACTGTATTGTCTATTGGATTATTGCAAAGGAGCAGATTTTCCTTATGTGTTGGGATATCTAGACTCATTCAATATAATATCCTCTTGGATACATCCTGTTATGTTTTCAGTCTGGTCTTAGGAATCGGTTTTGGATCCATGGGTCACTATTTGATTGTCTAATCAGTTTTTCATAAGTTAATAGAACTTGCATTTTAAATTCTAAATTGATTGGTTTAATTGAAGTAAAAAATTATAAAGTACAATGCAATCTCATTAGCACGTTCCTCATTAACACATTTTTCCATGTATTACATTCAGTTATAAATGTCCCAGTACCAAATCACCAAATGTAGTAAATAACGTTTGCTTAGTGCGTTTTCCCGGTCCCGCTTACTACGTTTGAAGTTTGACATCCTCATTCACTGTTTTGGCCAATCCTTGATCAGTCCAGTGGGAGAAGGCGCTTAACACGTTCAAAGTTTGACGTCCTCATTGGCTACTTTGGTCAATCCTTGGTCACGGGGTGGATACCGGCAGCCAATCACATGCATGTATGTAAATATTTGTGTGACACGATTTGTGTGGGCGGGATAGAGAATGCTTTACCTTGGCATGGTAAATGCCAACGATAGTTTCTACTGTTGAGTGTTGACCAAACATACGTAGATTGTATTTTAACTTTTCATTTACAATGAAAAAAAGAAAGTGTAGTAAATAACCAATAGTGAAAAACTGAAAATCCTTGAAATGGACCACAATCAAAATATGAAACATGTGGATATAATGCGGAAGTTAAACATTCCTCCGTCAACTTTAAGCACAATTGTTAGCAAACCTAAATTGATTAAAACTGCTTTTAAAGACGGGAAAAATGTAAAAACAAAATTTTCCTCTTGCAAATAGGATCAGAAAAGGATCGGAACAAAATTTGTTGCATGGAAACACTTACCGTATTCAAATCGTATTGAATATGCCAAAGATACATTCGCCTATTGTACTCGTAACATGAGGCACGCTCATAACTTTTTTTTCTTTTTTAGCGGAAACTGTTATCACATGTGTAATAAAATGCACAGCAAAGCCACTCTTGTCGCTTCCATAATTTGCAATTTATTTTCTCAAAAACATTCATAACATCAAAAATCCAAGTTGACCAACATAAAAGCTTGAATTATTTATTCTCAGGCTTTGTGTATCCAAATCCATTTGAACACATATTGAATTCAACACGGGTTGTACTCAAAATCAATTTCAATTACCCATGGAGACGTAGTAATTATTACAGTTTATTACATAACTATGTTCTTAAATTGCATCCCGCCTATGACGTCCAAATCCTTAGGTCCCTGCAAAAACGTGCTAACGAGATTCTACTGTATTTGGAAATTCAAACCAATAACAACAAATATTTTACAAATGTTCAATGCCACAAAAATTTTATTATTACTAGTTTTAATGCAATCTACTTTTTTACTTTCTCTACTACGTATAGTAAGTAGGGGAAGAATTGTATTCCACTCAAAAATTCGATACCGAGATTTCACCGGAACTATATGTTTTGAGGCCCCCTGAATCCAAAAAAAGCATTTTTGGAAACATGTCCGTGTGTCTTCTGTCTATGTGTCTGTGAACAGCATAACTCAGAAACGAACAGTTGGATAAACACCAAACTTGGTATTTAGGTTCAGTATCTTCCAGAGATGCGACACGAAGGTTTTCAAGAAAATCCCCCCACCCCAGATTACCCTTTACATGGAAGATTTTTCGAAGATTTTAATTTTCTCAAAAATGGCTCTTGATGATTTTGATTAAAATATCATATGTTTAAGATATTTTAATGACAAATGAAATGTATATCTTGAAATTTCTGGGAATGTCTCCAAATGTATTCTTCATTGTGAACGACTTTTGCATAACTGGTAAACCATAAGAGATAGACAAAATTTTCGTACACAAAAAATGTGGATCGCGTTAAAATACACAATTTATGTCGTATACATTTTTTTTTTTGTTGAGTGAACCATTTTCGAGATATTGCTTGTTATTCGCTTAAATTTTCCAATACTGGTACTTTTTCTCAAATGGGAATTCGTTATTCATTTTTTTTTGTCCTGGTAATGCAAAGAGAATGGAATACGCCACATAGCAACCAGCTCTTAAAATATTTGACTATCGCTTAAAGCCTATCAATTCCCCTTGCATCTACAAGAAAATTAGCAATAAGATTAACATCTCGATATATCAATTAACATGAAGCATATGGAGAATAAGCGTTTGTAAAAATAGTTTGTACAAGAGTAGAGAATGTCATGTGAGTGTAACACATCAGAATTTTTTAAATGTATTTCTTTTTAATTCGTGTATCTCCAGTGAAATCTCAGTATCCATTTTTTTGTAGGAATAACTGTCACTTAACATTCAAAGTGTCCTGTTTAAAATATAAGAGCATTTGGGTACACTGTGAACATTTCAGAAATTGTTAATGCTACAAAGATCTATATTAAATACACATTGTATGTTTTAAAATGCTCTATATTTTTCCAGAAGTAAGTATTTGTCTCAGATCAGAATTAATGGGATTCACAGGCTTTCTAGGCTACGTATGGAAAATTTGAGACATGCATTTTATTTGTCATGCCAGATTTACTTTTCTTCATTTGTTTCACTCACATTATTTGACAATACTGTTGAAACAAATGCTTAAACAGTGCAATACACTCACCTAAACTCATATTCTAAAATACCCACTCAGCTTAAGTGAAGGTGGTGTTGTAAATATGTATACAGCACACTCCTCCCTTTGCTGTTCTAATTCCCCTCAAAGCCACTCATTTTGATTGGTGTTACTGTGAATATAAATGTCTAATCTGTACACACCTTCTTTCCCTGTCTTTACTCACTTTAAGTGACAGTATTGTGGTTGTAAACTGTTGTGCAACACCTCACTTCCCGACAAGGCAGTAGTAGTAATGGTCTTACCAATTTTTACTTTCTCTACTACGTATTGTATTCCGCCCAAAAATTCGATACCGAGATTTCACCAGAAATAGATGTTTTGAGACCCCCTGAATCCAAAAAAAGTATTTTTGGAAACATGTCCATGTGTGTGTCTGTGAACAGCATAACTCAGAAACGAACAGTTGGATAAACACCAAACTTGGTATTTAGGTTCAGTATCTTCCAGAGATGCGACACGAAGGTTTTCAAGAAAATCCCCCCACCCCAGATTACCCTTTACATGGAAGATTTTTTGAAAATTTTAATTTTCTCAAAAAATGGCTCTAACAATTTTGATTAAAATATCATATGTTTAAGATATTTTCATGACAAATAAAATGTATATCTTGAATTTTCTGGGAATGTCTCCAAAAGTATTCTTCATTGTGAACGACTTTTGCATAACTGGTAAACCATAAGAGATAGACAAAATTTTACTACACAAAAAATGTAGATCGCGTTAAAATACACAATTTATGTCATATACGTTTTTTTTGTTGAGTGAACCATTTTCGAGATATTGCTTGTTATTCCCTTAAATTTTTCAGTACTTATTTTCTTAAATGGGAATTCATTATTCATTTTTTGTCTTGGATATGCAAAGAGTATTAATCTGTGGCAAAGGGAATGGTGCTGCACCTAGCAACCAGCTATTAAGAGATATGTATGTGTTAAAGGCTACTGTATTTCTATATTGCCCTTGTAAATATATATTCCCCTTACATCTACAAGAAAATTAGCTATAAGATAGAGTCTGCAAATGTTTATCTGGGTTAACATGAAGTAGATGGAGAATAAGCGTTTGTAAAAATAGTTTGTACAAGAGTAGAGAAAGTCATGTGAGTGTAACACATCAGATTTTTTCATACATTGAAGTGGTATTATTAATGTTATTTATTTAACATTATTGTAGCCCCACGTTGTGGTGCCAATTTGCAGTGGTATACTTATAATGTTTGTGTATGTGTGTTTACTTCACGTGGTGATGCCATTTTGTGACGTAATTGTTTGTTAGGTTTGTAGCTCCATCTGGTGTTAGCAATTTGCGGTAGTATTAGTGTTTGTTTGAAAGAATGCTACTGTTATTTTATTTAATTTTGGTTTACTGTCCTCAGGCTAGCTATTATCCTTTTGGGTCGAGCACATCTCTTTATACAGGTTGTGTAAACGGAAAGGAATCTTTTATCCAAAGATAACACTGATGAAGGAATTTGTTTTACACTTTTTATTGTCGAACACATTCATATCACAATTTACACATTGATCTTGACACTCGCCAAACTGAAACCGTTATAACAACTTCTTACTGATCACTTTTAATTCACGTACTTCAACCTTTTGTATAATTAACTTTACCATACTTGAGATTTTTCATAACTCTTATACGCGTAACTTGCGAATCGATAGCCGACGTGTAATATTGCTGGACTGAAGGCGACGTGTATCATACAAATATTTTCGATGAACTGGCGGGAAGGCGACGTGTAGTGTACAAAGAATTTTGATGAACTGGGGGGAATGCGACGTGTAGTGTATAAAGATTTTTGATGAACTGGCGGGCTCTACCTCTAACCTAGCTCTTTTATACTCATACACCCCGATATGCCTAAAGATTATAACTGAACTGCAATTGGCTAATAAAACGCGCCAACATTAGCGTCTATTTTAATATCCAATGAAAATTATGAATACATATGCTCTAGGGAAATGTTCCAGAAGATTTTAAAGGAAAACGCGCCAACATTACGTAACTTCCTCATTTCCAATAATGATAAACAGCTCACCCCCTCGCTGCATTGTTGCACGCTATTATTGTCAGTTTCAGTAAGGCAGTATAAACTTACTTCCCAACAATAATTACAATCAACAAACATCTTAAATCAATGTCACATAATAATGCATATTCATACTATAATCACTCTTTACATTTAAATAATTTGTGATACAAATTATTGCATCAACATTTATGTAATTATAAAATATGTGTTAAGTTATTACTAATAATACCCTGCATATTTTCCCAATTTATTTCCCTCAGTTTAAAGAGTTGCGTTTCTTTATACCCCATTATATTTAACACCAGTGTATAATGGGGCTATAATTATATTGAATCCTTGAATCCAAATGTTTCGATATCCTTTTATATCTCATACTAATTTCATACAATTATATCAATATTGTCATTCTCTTTGATGTTGTCTACCTTCCGTAGCCATTTTTGTCTTACCCTATCGATAAACTTTCCAAGTTTTTTATGTTTTGTTCTGAGCTTAAATTTAAAATTCTTATACCTCTCATTTTGTTTGGTAAGTTTTCTCAATTTCTTTTTGGAGTTCCTCTCTTCAAAATTTGGTTTGTTTATATTCCAAAGTGCATTACCAAGTGCTATCTGCTTCTTTGCACATTGGAGGTTTTCCCTTGATTTGTCCATTCCTTATCTCACTTAAGCATATTACTTCTATTCTAAACCATGCCAATTATTCTCTTCTTATTTTGTTACAAACTTTGATATATTTTTCTCTTCTCCAATCATTTTTCAATGTTCAATGTTCTATATATAGTTTCTTTTCACAAAGGCACTAGCCTACAAATCTTCAGATTTTTTTGTTGAACTCTATTAAAAAAAATCTGAAGTGTTACACTCACATGACTTTCTCTACTCTTATACAAACTATTTTTACAAACGCATATTCTCCATCTACTTCATGTTAATCGAGATAAACATTTGCAGACTCTATCTTATTGCTAATTTTCTTATAGATGTAAGGGGAATATATATTTACAAGGGCAATATAGAAATACAGTAGCCTTTAAGCACATACATATCTCTTAATAGCTGGTTGCTAGGTGCAGCACCATTCCCTTTGCCACAGATTAATACTCTTTGCATATCCAAGACAAAAAAAAATGAATAACGAATTCCCATTTGAGAAAACAAGTATTGAAAAATTTAAGGGAATAACAAACAATATCTCGAAAATGGTTCACTCAAAAAAAAAAATGTATATGACATAAATTGTGTATTTTAACGCGATCTACATTTTTTGTGCAGTAAAATTTTGTCTATCTCTTATGGTTTACCAGTTATGCAAAAGTCGTTCAGAATGAAGAACACTTTTGGAGACATTCTCAGAAAAGTCGATATATACATTTCATTTGTCATGAAAATACCTTAAACATATGATATTTTAATCAAAATCATTAGAGCCATTTTTGAGAAAATTAAAATTTTCATAAAATGTTCCATGTAAAGGGTACTCTGGGGTGGGGGGATTTTCTTGAAAACCTTCGTGTCGCATCTCTGGAAGATACTGAACCTAAATACCAAGTTTGGTGTTTATCCGACTGTTCGTTTCTGAGTTATGGTGTTCACAGACACACACACACACACGGACATGTTTCCAAAAATGCTTTTTTTGGATTCAGGGGGTCTCAAAACATATATTTCCGGTGAAATCTCGGTATCGAATTTTTGGGTGGAATACAATACTTCCCCTACTTACTATACGTAGTAGAGAAAATAAAAAAGCTTGTCATGTTTAAAGGGCAGTATCATTACATTATGTTCCTTTTTTTAGGTCTGAAATGCAAGTGGCGTCAGTATCAGTGAAGTTTGGATTGATTCTAGAAGCCTACTGTAGAGGTAGTCAGGAGCATATGAGGATCTTAGCAAAACAAATAGATTGCCTGGATAAGCTTAAAACTGCCAATGAGTTGGTTCGTCAAAGTGGAAACAAAGATAAGGCTCGTAGTTTTATGCAGGAATATCTCAGCCAGAAACATATAGCAGAGTCAACTTATAGAGTGTTGAATCCACTGGACCCAAGTTACCGTTGTAAAAGAGTCAGGTAAGTCCAGTTTTGTGTTTGGTACACACATTTCATTTTATTTATTTATTTATCTGCTGATTAAAATTACAGGAATTCATGACATTGAGAGAATGCTAAGTACAAAGGAAGGTACATTATACAATACAATACACTAAGTTCTGCCTATATACCATCTTACTCTTACAAGCTATTACAAAAAAAATGTATTTACATATGTACAGTTTTGTCTAATAGAAAAATTTAATGTGTACTACAAAAAGTGTAACAATACTAAAATTTAATCATTTATAAACTCATCTATTGAATATTAGCATCTTTGAACCATATATTTTTTCAGCGCTCTTTCAAATTGTTTTATATCTTTTATTTTTTTCATGTGTTTGGTGGTATTTTGGTAGTTTATCAAAAAACATACTAGCGGCAACAGTGGGTTTCATCTTGAACAATTGTAATCTATGTTAAGCTACAGAGTGAGCCAAAAGACTCCGAACCGCCTGCGCGGTGTTTTTCCTGTCCATGTCCTTGGCGCTCATTGCCATCTGCCGCTATCATAGAAAAGCGCAGATGAAACATTTTTGAAACTACTTTTAAACGCTTTACTTATCAACTTTACAAAAGGAGATGCTGAAAATGGCCACCATTGTTGTCCATACATTTTGGCACCTCTTTAAGAAACTATGCATCACTCGCCGTAGTTCACGTTGAGAAATGCTCGCAATTTCCTGGCGGATATTTTGTTTTAATTCTTCCAGGGTCTGTGGGTTTGTCTTGTACACTTTATGTTTTAAGTTACCCCGGAGGGATATTTTATGAACAATATTACCAGTTGTGTGGTGTTTTTCCACTGGGCGTGTGGAAATATGATAAAAAGGTGATAATGCACTGCTGCTATAAACAAAGTCACGCTGTTGTGATTTTGCTTTGCAGTGTGAAGTGCAGTTTTAAGTTGACGGTGATGTGATGTGCTTCAGTTATTGTGAGTTATTTATTATTTTGTCCTGTACTTAGTCACAAAGTATATTATGGCTCAGCAGCTTGTATTTATTTATGCTTCATATGTGTTAACTTGGTCAGCTCGCCAAGTGAAAGTACGATTTGCAGAAAGATTTCCAAGTGTAAAAGTTCCAGGCCGTACAACAATCTATGAACTTTACAGTAAATTTCAGGCCACAGGAAGTGCTCAGGCTAAGAAATCTAAAAGACGGCATTCGGTTCTTACCGAAGAAACATTAGACGATATCGGTCATCGTTTGGAAAATTTCCCCCGATGGATAGTTTCCTAAAGAGGTGCCAATAATGTATGGTTCAGAGTCTTTTGGCTCATTCTGTATATGGAAATGTATGTTACCCCTAGTGAAATGGTTGTGAATCTGGCTGTTAATTCTTGTATGATTTTCATTATGTTTTAGATACATTATTGCCTCAAAGATATATAATGAGTAGAGGGTTACAATATTTAATTTTCTGAAATAATTTCTGCAAGATTCCTGTGGGTTTAGTCCTGCCATTTTGTAATTGCTCTTTTCTGTCAAATAAAAAGTCTTTTAGTGTACTTAGAGCACTTTGTCCCCAAACTGTAATTCCATATGATAAATGTGGGTATATTAATCCATTAAAGATTAAAAACAAGCATTCTTCATGATGGTAGATTCAGTCACACTTTATGACACTCACTTTCACTAATTAAAAGTATGCCCTCGAAAACATTTCTGTTTTATACAACTTTTAATTAGTGAAGGTAAGTGTCATAAAGTGTGACTCAATCTACTATGATATTAATCCATAATACATATTCATTAAGATGTTTATAGATCAACAATTTTTGCCATTCTTTTTAGTAAGAAAATACTTGAACTTTGTTGCAGACTTTATCTATTTGTTTGTCCCATGTGAAATGTTTATCCAGTATTATTCCTAAACAGTTAGCATTGCTTATCTCATTAATTGCTTCATTATTTATATTAATATTTAGTTGGGTAAAAATTGATGAATCCTGTTTTCTTTATATTAATGTGCAGATTGTGTAACTTAAATTCTACAATTTGTTGTATATTTTGCTTTGTATAGGCATCTAATTTCTGTAAGTTTTCGCTGTGTTTACTATAGAAGTGTTTAAAATAAAGAGAGTTGAGGGTTGTTACACTACATCACTAAAATATTCTTACTTGAACGTGTTTCGGGAGACGGCTTGTTCCCATCGTCAGCATGTTCTCAACTGATTTTTCCGGTCATTGTCTGGGGGATGTGTGTGGCTAGTGATGTTCTCTGGTGCTGGGCTGATGAACCTCCAAAGGCTGCTGGGTGGCGGCAGTTCAAGATTCATTAGGTGATTCCTGTGTTTGACAATATGTATTTTTTCCCAGATGTCCAATTCATTGCTGCTGTTGATCGGTTGTAAGAGTTTTATGTTCGGAGTGATATCATGGTTTGAAGACCAGAAATGATGTGCTACTGCTGATTTATCTGGCTGCTTTTGGTAAACGCATCTCATATGCTCTTTAAGTCTTATTTCAAGATTTCTTTTGGTTCTTCCTATGTATACCAGCTTACATTCATTACAATCAATTTGATATATACCAGCTGATTTATCGTTGGGGATAGGATCTTTTGTTCTGTTGCATAGTAGTTTCTGTATATTGTGGTTATTCTGTGGAGACAGGGTGATGTTGTATTTCTTGAAAATCCTTTGAAATTTATGATGTGTCCAAGGTGATAAGTGAATTTTCCATATGCTTGTGGTTTGAGTAGCGTAGTCATTTGTTGGATGTATTTCTGTCTTTCAAACCGTATCTTCTTATCTATTGTTTTCTTCTGGTATCCATTCATAGTGGCTATGTTGATAATATGTTGGTATTCTTTCTGGTATTCCTCTTTCTCCATTGGTATATGTACTAAACTGTTTGTAATACTATTTAAAATTGCATGTTTGTGGCTTGTAGGATTGTAGCTATTGTTTTTAATATAATTTTCTGTGTGCGTTGGTTTTCTGTAAATGCCGAATGTTAGTTTGTTGTGTGCATTATTTCTGATGATCCTGATGTCTAGGTAAGGTAATTGGCCATTTTCTTCTTTTTCTATTGTGAATTTAATAGATCTTTTTTGTAAATTCAATAATTTCAAAGCATCTTCTGAAAGTTTTTTGGAACGATAGCAAAAATATCATCTACATACCTATACCAGGTTTTGAATAGATGTGGGAAAGATTTAGTAATATGGTATTCAAAATGGCTCATATATAGTTCTGCTAAAAATGGTGAAAGGGGCTTTCCCATAGTTAGGCCTGTGGTTTGTTTAAAGATTTTGTGATGGAATGAAAAGAAATTCTGGTCCAGGCATAATTTTGTTAGTTTTAGGTAATCTTCTGTTTGTGCTCTAGGTGTGCCATTGTTTAATATCTAGTTTTCTAGGAGTGGTAATAATTCTTCTTTTGGTATGCTTGGGAAGAGTGCAGTGACATCAAATGATACCATCATGTCTGTGGGTGATATATTTATATTTGAAAGGTGACTGGTTAATTCTAATGAATTTTTTATACTAAGGCTTTTGAACATAGGCATGGAGTTGAAGGTATTTGAAAGCCATTTTGCTAGTTTATATGTGGGAGAGTTTATGTTATTCACTATGGGCCTCATTTTGTTGCCGAGTTTGTGTATTTTTGGTAATGCATATAACCTAAGTATGGTGGGAATATCTGGTATATTTCTGGATTTTTCGGCTTTTGTTAATGTTATGGTTTCTATCAATGTGTTCTGGAGTGACTTGGTGTATTCTTTTAATGGATTTTTGCTGATTTCTATGTACTCTGGGCTATGTAGTAATTGCATAACTCTAGATTCATAATCTTCTTGGTCTAATATCACTAATGTGTTTCCTTTGTCTGCTTTGGTGTATACTACAGGCTTTGACTTTAGAGATTTGATAGTTTTTTGATGTGGTATTTAGTGGTGTTTTTGGGCTTGTATCTGGTCCAATATTGGTTCACACTGTGATTTTATTAAACTTTTATCATTATCTGTTAGGTGGTTGGAGGCTATTTCGATATCAGCAACAAAGTTTTCTGTATTTTTTGTGAAGTTGAAACAGGTTTTTAGGCCATTGTTCAAGACAGATAGCTCAGTGCTGGTGAATGGTTCTTTTGAGAGGTTAACTACATATCGGCCTGTTGTAGGTTCATTGTTTAGGTATGTTTATATGTTTTAGTGATATAGTGTAACAACCCTCAACTCTCTTTATTTTAAATTATGACACATCACTTTTACTAGTTTCTAAGTCTTCAAAATTAGTCTATAGAAGTGTTATCTGCATATGCAATAATTTTCCCATTTTGTGTCAATGGTATAGTGTACATATAATAGCAGGGGCCCTAATACTGAGCCCTGTGGTATGCCACATTTCACCATACGTATATTTGAGTAGTACTCCTTTATTTGATGAATACTTTTATGCATAATTTTAACTTGTATTTTGCCACCTAAGTATGAACTTATTAGCTTAAATGGTACTCCTCGGATCCCATACTATTGTAGTTTATTTAATAATATTTCATGGTCTACGTAATTGAAAACCTTACTGAGGTCCATGAATATGGAACTGTTTTGTTCCTATTTTCTAAATTATCGATAAGATATTCAACTATATCTATTATTGCATCTTTAGTTGATCTCCCTTTCCTAAACCCGTGTTGAAAGTTATTTAAAATCTCGTGTTTTTTTAGAAATGTTATGGTTTGATTAGCAATAATTTTTTCCATTACATCTCTTACAGTATCGACATGAAGTTTAAAATTTTATTTTATTTAATGCTATCTAAGAAGTCCTCATCTCTATGCCTTAGGTGCCTACATATGGTTCCACAATATGGTGGTAGATTTAGATTTATCTCCACCTTTCTGTAATACAATATTACAATATAGCATACATTTAAAAATCTAGTGCATCTATAAACTATCTCTCCTTACAACCACTAGGTTGTATATGTGTGATAATGCTGCTATAACATCTCTACACTTACCGGGCTGTAACCATTCCATTTATGCTTTCTTAGGTTCCTTGTCCACTTATATCTTATGTGTCCTAAAAATTTTCCCATCATTTTAATTCTTTCTGTCCGTTGAGCTTGCCAGCATTTTAATTGCTAGTATTTCTTTGTTTAAATTATCCTATATTTTTGTTCCATATATCATCTGTATATCTTTTAATCTTTTCAGATTCTATTAGACAATGGAAAATATTGTCCAATTTTTTTTTACACATAATACATCTCCCCAAGCAATAATATAAATATATATATATTTTATAGTACTCCTGTGCACATCCATGCGAGACCTATTCTTTAAGATTGATTGCATATATCTTATGCCGTTTTCCCCCTCCCCCTTGGTCATGGCTTATGCAACCAGCTTAAGAAAGACCCAATGCTTCGTAAATGATGACGTGGGTCATCGAGAGAAACAGTTAATATCCGAAGCTTTGAGAAAGATGTCGACATGCATGACGTAATTCATCATTCCACAAGTCAAAGTGTCGTGCAGAGTTACCATTGGCTGGTTTGCTTCACGCCACTGAGGGTAGCGCCATCACGCTCGTGGTCAACTTCAGCAACTCCTGGGCAGCAGCAGAGGCACTCTTCGACCAGGGACCAACTGGATAGCACCTAGACTTGTGTTCTGGTTTTGTGATGGCGAGATTTGGCGTAAACTAACAAGAGTAACCTTTTGGCTTTTCTAAATTATTTTCAACTGTTTGGTAAGCTGCAAAATGTAACTTTTTTACTCTTGGTATTTCTAAATTCATATTTACGGGAGAAGCATTTATATTTTTCACTTCGTGTAACATTGCATTATATTATTCGTTGTTTGAGAAATATTCCCGATTTGTAGGGCAATTTAAATTCTAAAAGGTGAAAGAGTATATTACATTGTCGTCTCCAAGCATATTATTTGTAAATCACAAAACTTTTAAAATGTTAAAGCAAGCTGGTGATGAAATTCTTAACATATGTACCAGTGATTCTTTTCAATTCCTAGCTCCTATGCAATAGTCCTTTCCACAATATTTAACACCTCTGGGTATGGGAAAAACCCAGTGGTGCAATAGGTAGCCAGAGCATGGACAGAATTGCGTGAATTACGATTTTCTTTGTCACTGTGAGGAGCTAGTTTGCATAATATAATTCCATGTTTGCTATGGTATTTCTTTTTTTTTCTCCCTCTTTGCTTTGCTCGATGTTACAATTGTAATTGAGTGTTTCCAGCTAGCTTGTTTGTAAAAGCTTTTTATAATTACTTTCTCTACTATGTATAGTAAGTAGGGCAAGTATTGTATTCCACCCAAAAATTCAATACCGAGATTTCACCAGAAATACATGTTTTGAGAACACCTGAATCCAAAAAAAGCATTTTTGGAAACATGTCCGTGTGTGTGTCTGTGTGTCTGTCTATGAACAGCATAACTCAGAAACGAACAGTCGAATAAACACCAAACTTGGTATTTAGGTTCAGTATCTTCCAGAGATGCTACACGAAGGTTTTCAAGAAAATTCCTCCACCCCAGATTACCCTTTACATGGAAGATTTTTCGAAAATTTTAAGTTTCTCAAAAATGGCTAACGATTTTGATTAAAATATCATATGTTTAAGATATTTTCATGACAAATAAAATGTATATCTTGAGTTTTCTGGGAATGTCTCCAAAAGTATTCTTCATTGTGAACGACTTTTGCATAACTGGTAAACCATAAGAGATAGACAAAATTTTACTACACAAAAAATGTAGATCGCGTTAAAACACAATTTATGTCATATACATTTTTTTTGTTGAGTGAACCATTTTTGAGATATTGCTTGTTATTCCCTTAATTTTTTCACTACTTATTTTCTCAAATGGGAATTCGTTATTCATTTTTTTGTCTTGGATATGCAAAGAGTATGAATCTGTGGCAAAGGGAATGGTGCTGCACCTAGCAACCAGCTATTAAGAGATATGTATGTGCTTAAAGGCTACTGTATTTCTATATTGCCCTTGTAAATATATATTCCCCTTACTTCTACAAGAAACTTAGCAATAAGATAGAGTCTGCAAATGTTTATCTCGATTAACTTGAAGTAGATGGAGAATAAGCGTTTGTAAAAATAGTTTGTACAAGAGTAGAGAAAGTCATGTGAGTGTAACACATCAGATTTTTTACTCTTTCACTATTACTATTAAAGTGAGAAGCTTTAGCCTTCTTTTCATGTTCTTTCATGTGGGTTCAATAATAATGGCATTGCAAAATCTAAGACTATTACGTAAGGAAGAATTAGGCTTTATACTTAAGTTACGAGGAGTAACGTTTATTGCTTCGGATTCAGTTCCTGTACTTTTGCAACTTTTAAAAGATCATGTGCAAGCGCATGTGATATAAAGTGCTTTACTCAAGAAGAAGTTGTTGCTCTTTTGCAAACTTGTTATTTCAATACGATGAATTTCGTAATGCTATTTCTGAACAAACTGGAGTATTTTCACCTGCTATTTTACGTTGCCTTAAGGCACATATTACTCATTATGTCGAGCGATTACAATATTTGCTTTCGTCCCCATTTCTCATGGAGGACAAGGTTAAAGTTCAGGATTTGCTGTCAATATTCAGAGATACTGAATTCTATAGTGGAGCCATTGTCAGCAGGATCAGAGAAAAAGCAAGTTCTCATTATACAGTGAATACTGCTGATCATGGTATTGCATTTCTAAAATTTTTTGTTTGATTATAGGAATTGTGTGGAGTTTCTTTGTTTCCAGATACATACTTTTATGTTAAAGATTAAAAACAGAAGCATTAATAACAGTGAAGTATTCATCATGATGTAGGTTGAGTCACACTTTTTTACACACACCTTCACAAATTAATAGTTATATAAAACCGAAACTTTTTTGAGGGCATTTGTCCTCATCATCAGTAACTGGGTGACTAAGGGTCGCTTTCTCCCGTGTCCTCTTCTTCCTCATCCTGCAGATTCTGACCCTGTTGCCATCTGGTGTTGGGGGCACAAAGTTTTAACACATTGCTTACAGGCGGGATTTCAAAATTAATGATGTTGTTGCTGTTTTTGACGATGTGTATTTTTTCCCAGATGTTCAATTCTATTGGTGTGGTGAGGGGTTTTAACAACTTTATACTTTGGCGCACACACACACGCACGCACGCATGCACACACGCACGGATATGTTTCCAAAAATGCTTTTTGCGGATTCAGGGAGTCTCAAAACATTTATTTCCGGTGAAATCTCGGTATTGAATTTTTGGGTGGAATACAATACTTCCCCTACTTACTATACGTAGTAGAGAAAGTAAAAAAGATTTTTGGAAACATGTCCTTGTGTGTGTCTGTGAACAGCATAACTCAGAAACGAACAGTCGGATAAACACCAAACTTGTATTTAGGTTCAGTATCTTCCAGAGATGCGACACGAAGGTTTTTAAGAAAATCCCCCTACCCCAAATTACCTTTTACATGGAACATTTTTCGAAAATTTTAATTTTCTCAAAAATTGCTCTAACGATTTTGATTAAAATATCATATATTTAAGATACTTTCATGACAAATAAAATGTATATCTCAAAATTTCTGGGAATGTCTCCAAAAGTATTCTTCATTGTGAACGACTTTTGCATAACTGGTAAACCATAAGAGACAGACAAAATTTTGCTGCACAAAAAATGTAGATCTCATTAAAATACACAATTATGTCATATACATTTTTTTTTTGTTGAGTGAACCATTTTCAAGATATTGCTTGTTATTCCCTTAAATTTTCCAATACTTTTCCTCAAATGGGAATTCGTTATTCATTTTTTTTTTTTTTTTTGGGTAATGCTAAGAGAATGGAATGCTCCACATAGCAACCAGCTCTTAAAATATTTGACTATTGCTTAAAGCCTACCAATTCCCCTTGCATCTACAAGAAAATTAGCAATAAGATTTAACATCTCAATTAACATGAAGCATATGGAGAATAAGCGTTTGTAAGAATAGTTTGTACAAGAGTAGAGAAAGTCATGTGAGTGTAACACATCAGATTTTTTTTTTACCATCCTCACCTCATTTTTTTTATTTAGTTCATTTCCTCATATATGAGGCTGGGGAGTTTTGGGTGTAGCGTTACATGTTTTTTTTTACCTCAAGGATTTTACCATGGTTAAATCTGACCGGCCAGTAATGGCCGATTTTTGTTGATTATCTCCAGTTTCACTTGTGTTGAAATGTTAAACTGACGGAATTTCCAAACAATCCATTTTTGTCAATGAATGCATACTGATAAAGTTATTTTAATGTACTTTGTAATTTTAATGCCTTAAGGGTTTTTGTGCGACAGGTGCCTTAAATATCCTGACCAAATTTTCATTACCCAAGATGTGATGAAAATCCACACAATCACGGCGTTGCACATCATAATTATGTTATTTGAATCTTAGTTCCAAGAACAAAGCAGAAATAAGGGGAACAATAAATAGATTTAATGCAATTAGTAATTTTCAGGAATATTAGGATACATTAATTGCACAGATATAGGTATCCGGTAACCTAATGAGGCCAGTGCCAAAATCTGAAGTTGTCATCATGGTGTGGGGTTAGTGTGTGTGCCTCATATTCAAGAGGTATCAAGCTCAAATCTTGTCTGGGGATAATATTTTTTTCTTCTGCTTCTCTTTCAGTAGGCAAATTTTGACTAAACTAAATGGAAATTAAGTGTTAAAAGAAAGAAAAAAATCTGATGTGGTACACTCACATGACTTTCTCTTCTCTTGTACAAACTATTTTTACAAACACTTATTCTCCATCTGCTTCATGTTAATCGAGATAAACATTTGCAGACTGTATCTTATTGCTAATTTTCTTGTAGATGTAAGGGGAATATATATTTATAAGGGCAATATAGAAATACAGTAGCCTTTAAGTACATACATATCTCTTAATAGCTGGTTGCTAGGTGCAGCACCATTCCCTTTGCCACAGATTAATACTCTTAGCATATCCAAGACAAAAAAAAATGAATAACGAATTCCCATTTGAGAAAATAAGTATTGATAAATTTAAGGGAATAACAAGCAATATCTCAAAAATGGTTCACTCAACAAAAAAAATGTATATGATATAAATTGTGTATTTTAACGCTCTCTACATTTTTTGTGTAGTAAAATTTTGTCTATCTCTTATGGTTTACCAGTTATGCAAAAGTCGTTCACAATGAAGAATACTTTTGGAGACATTCCTGGAAAATTCAAGATATACATTTTATTTGTGAAGAAAATATCTTAAACATATGATATTTTAATCAAAATCGTTAGATCCATTTTTAAGAAAATTAAAATTTTCGAAAAATTTTCCATTTGAAGGGTAATCTGGGGTGGGGGGATTTTCTTGAAAACCTTCGTGTCGCATCTCTGGAAGATACTGAACCTAAATACCAAGTTTGGCGTTTATCCGACTGTTTGTTTTGGAGTTATGCTGTTCACAGACACACACACATGGACATGTTTCCAAAAATGCTTTTTTTGGATTCAGGGGGTCTCAAAACATGTATTTCCGGTGAAATCTTGGTATGAAATTTTTGGGTGGAATACAATACTTCCCCTACTACTTACTATACGTAGTAGAGAAAATAAAAATCTATAATATATCAGCATATTTTCTAATCAATTGTAAGGCTAGCTTTTCCCGCATGTTCATAAGTTATTGCTTCTATCTCTGTTTTCTATCTTTTCTTAAGAATTGCATGTTAAATTTAATAACATATTAAAGAAACTTGGATCTGCTTTTGTTCTACCTCCATTGCATATTGAACAAGTACATGCATGCACTTCAGCAAAGTGGTAGAACAAGTGAAAAAGGGAAGACATGATATACTTCCGGGTGCTTTCAGTAGAGTTTACCTGCAATGAATGGTGCGTTCAATCAAGGTGAGCACCTGCCAGCTAACCACGGTCACCTAAACTGTGGTAAACATTGGTGCAACGCTGTGTGATGATTACCCCAGTCAAATTCTTACCATGGTAAGCTGAAAGTCCCTGAAGGGTTTGTTTAATGAGAATGGTGCATACGGCCAAGAGGGCATCACATATCCTCTTTGGCTGCCCATCCCTGACAAGAAAGTGACTCTTTGTATTACCAGGGAAGGCCCAGGAAAGAATGCTGACATTGGAACCAGGGTACTGCAACTTGTTCAGGGAACAGATTTTGGGAAACAATGAGGGCATCCTTTCCAATGGGGTTGCACAATAAGCCTTTTAGGCTGACATGCAGCAGGTTAACAAAACTCCTACCAAAACCCCCCATTATCTATATCTATCTCTAGAATAGACGACTTACAAAAATTGAAATCACTAATAATGATATAAAAATACTGCATTACACCATATCCCTTTTGTATATGCTCCAGAATATAAATTTTTCTGCTTACTCGCATGTAACACATAGCAGAACATAATGCAGAAGGATCTAGCAAGGAAAATAAATGAAACAAAAAGAAAGGTTAAAAGATGGATAAGGACTGTCAATGATAGAATAATTAAGAATCAGTTATTTTTTACTATCTAGGAAAGTAGTAATTCAACACTACATGGGTATTTGCAACAAAGATTGTTCAGTAGGTTATATTAGTATAATCAGTGTTAAGCTCTCAAGCTCTTGTATATTTAAAATGTTTTGATTACAGGGTAGAAAAATGCAGGGTAATGGATAGCAAAATGAGGCCGTTATGGATTGTGTTTGAAAATGATGATCCTTATGGTGATGATATTTATATAATTTTTAAAAATGGTGATGATCTGCGCCAGGACATGCTCACATTACAGATGATCCGAATTATGGACAAGCTTTGGAAGAATGAAGGTCTGGATTTGAGGTATGTATGCAGATTTGAATCAGGGCATATTTGTTTGAAATAGTGCTGGATATTTTAAAATAGAGAGTTGAGGGTTGTTACACTACATCACTATGATATTCTTATATTCTATGATAGTGATGTAGTGTAACAACCCTCAACTCTCTATTTTAAATTATGACACATCACTGTTACCAGCTTCTAAATCTTCAAAATTAGTCAATAGTGCTGGATACTTCATGAACGAATTATTCACCTTTATAACTAAATTTTGACGAGCTGATAGTTATCATTAACTAATACAAGTGCCCCTATTTATAATTTAGAGTAATTATTGAGTCATTTTGTGATACTACATCTCTTACTATATTTTGAAACGGAAAACATGTTTCTGGAGCTAATTGCTTCCATTATCAGTTCCTGGTCGACTACCAGCATCATTCCTCATGGTGGGAATGATGCTGTCGCTGATACAGTTGGTTAAATCTGTACATAATTACAAGAGGGTGTCAAATGAAAACCTTAAATATTTTTTTTAATTTAATTTATTGAACAAAAGCGGAACACAAATGTATCCTTTTTTGACATAGTCTCCATGATGTTCAACACACTTCCTCCAGCACGTAGGGAATGCAGATTTCTTTAAAAAAAAAAAAAAAAAATGGTCATGTGCAGCCACACTTGTGCCGGCTCACCTCTTCATCAGAATAAAATTTCTTTCCTCCCTTTGCCTCTTTAAGTGATCTAAACATCTGGTAATCACTTAGTGCGAGGTCTGGTGAATATGGCAGATGTGGAAGAGTTTCAAAGTGAAGGTCATCGATTATTGCAACTGTTGCACGGGCAGTATGAGGCTGAGCATTGTCATGTTGCAAAATGACACCTGTAGTCAGAAGTGTACATTGCTTTGATCTGATTGTAGGCTGAAGATGATGTTTCGTCTCCTTCTCGCAAAGAAGCCATCATCACCTTCTGCTTCAAAGCGCCGAAAAGTTCTTCACAGACATCAAATCATCGCTCTTTGAGTTTTGGAGTGAGCTGCCATGGCACCCATCTTGCAGACACTTCGAAATCTAAGCACGTCATGAATGATTGATGTGCTGAGCCATGACTAATGTTCAGATGTGCAGCTATTTCATCCACCATCACGCAGTGATTTTTCACCACAATGGCTTCAGCTGCTGCAGTAGATTCTGGTGTCGCAACACGGTGTGCCTAACCCGGGCGCAGAGCATCTCTTGCAGAAGTGACTCCATTTCCGAACTTTCTACTTGCTGCAGTGATAGACATGCATCACCATACTGGATCTCGATGGATTTCAATAGGTTTCGTACTTTCATTGCTCAGAAAATGTATGATAGAACGTTGTTCTTCCTTGGCGCATGTCGCAAGCGGCGCAGCCATTTTAAAGTGGTATTGTGGCCACATTTCACTTGTATGCAGTATTCTGCCACCTTTTGGGCATTCTTTACCCCATTGGTAACAGTACTGCCAACTTACAGAACAATGGTGCAAAATGTTGATTTTTAATTACTTTTTTAAGGTTTTCATTTGTCTCCTCGTATGTTACCTGGCAGTTATTTCAAAAGTGAAAATTCTGTTTTTCCTGAAATGTTTCTTGGTATTTTCGGGCTTCTGTTATTGGTGTGTCAGTACAGTGATACAGTGATGCTGATTGCTGCAGAGGAACACCCCACTTATGCTGATAATTTTTAAAGCATAAGTTCTACAAGAGATGACTAAATTTTGTCTGAGGAGCTTATGTGTAGATATTGTTTTATTCTACTTCTTTAAATGAAAGGTTCAACATAGATAAGACTGCTAAGCCATCTCTGTTATGTCCTTCAGAAGACATGCAAAATGTTTAAGAGTAACTATATCATATAGCTATATAGTTTTACTTTCTCTACTACGTATAGTAAGTAGGGGAAGTATTGCATTCCTCCAAAAATTCGATATCGAGATTTCACCGGAAATACATGTTTTTTGGCCTCCTGAACCCAAAAAAAGCGTTTTTTGAAAAAGGTCCATGTATGTGGATGTGTGTCTGTAAACAGCATAGCTCAAAAATGAAAAGTCGGATAAATACTAAACTTTGTATTTAGGTTCAGTATGTTTCAAAGATACGACACAAAGATTTTTAAGGAAATCCTCCCACCCCAGACTACCCTTTATATGGAACATCTTTTGAAAATTTTTATTTTCTCAAAAGTGGCTCTAACAATTTTGATTAAAATATCATATGTTTAAGATGTTTTTATGGCAAATGAAATGTATATCTTGAATTTTCTGGGAATGTTCCCAAAAGTCCTCTTCATTCTGGATGAATTTTGCATAACTAGTAAACCGTAAGAGACAGACAAAATTTTACTACACAAAAAATGTAGATCTCATTAAAACGCACAATTTACATAATATACATTTTTTTTTGTCGAGTGAACCATTTCCGAGATATTCCTTGTTATTTGATTGAATTTTCCAATACTTATACTTTTTCTCAAATGGGAATTCATTTTGTTTTCTTTTTATGTCCTGGACATACAAAGAGAATGGAGTGCTCCACATAGCAACCAGCTCTTAAAATATTTGATTATCGCTTAAAGCCTACCATATTCCCCTTGCACTAAGCAAGCAATAAAATAGTTCCTGCAAACTTTTATATCGATTAACATGAAGTAGATGGAAAATAAGTGGTTGTAAAAATAGTTTTTGCAAGAGCAGAGAAAGTCATGTGAGTGTAACACATCAGATTTCTGTTATTTATCAAGTACTTTGTATAATTTTAGCTTGTGTTATGCTTAAGCTGATAATAGCTTTTAAATAAAGGCTTGGTTTTTGCTTACCATAATAAACATTGATTTTTGCAGGATGAACCCTTATGGCTGCATATCAACAGAGCATCGAGTTGGACTAATAGAAGTAGTGCTTAATGCAGAGACTATTGCTAACATTCAGAAAGAAAAAGGAATGTTTTCTGCCACTTCTGCCTTCCGCAAAGGGTCACTACTAGGTAATTTTTTTATCTTACCCATTTTTTTTAAAACTATGATTTACTGTATTTATTCACATATAACTCACACATTTTCTAGTTAAAATATGGGCAGAAAATTCAGGTGCATATAATATGCAGGAATTTTTGTGTTTGAAAAGTTTGGCTATCTGCTGTTAAAATCTAGTAGGTGAATGGCATTCTCATCATTTTCATCATTCTCTTGCCACTGTTGTCAACTTTGGAGTTAATCTCTCCAAGCTTTCATCATATACACACGTGCATAAAAAGTGGCCCATTTCCCTAATCGCAATAGTGTTTTTCCCTCTGTAAGGTTTGCATCTTCAAATAACCAACCTCTGACTCCATCCTGCCAGTATCAGTTCTCTATGTAACTGGCCTGAAAAAGAATCCAGACACAAAAACAAACCAATGAGCGATGTTATAATCAATGAAATGGAGGGGAGGTTTGGATACTGCCTATATGGATGTGTTTTGCGACGATTGGTACACAAGGAAAGGCTAGACAAATACAACATAATTGGCCTTCTAGAGGGTGGGATGAGGAATTTTGTGTGTGTGCGTGGGTGGGTGCATTCTTTTTTTAAATTGAACAACAGCTACACCATTTATATGCGCAACATGGAAACAAAGACAAAACTTTTTTCGTGTTTTCTACATTTTTATTATGTTAAATTTTAAATTTAATTGAGTTTTATTTATGGATGCTCTTTAACTGCTGTGGTCCTTAACCTCTCATGCTATATTGGGCGTCAGAGACGTCTGTATCAGACTTGAGGTAAATCTACAAACATGGGACCACCAGCTTTACTTCCCTTCCAAAGAAAGCCATGCTAAGGACTTTTATGCCCGAAAAAAATCCATTGTCCTCCACCAGGTTTGAACCCGCAACCTTGGGAGCTAGATATTAAATTTTTTTTTTGCACCTAAATTTAATGAAGCATTACCTTAATGGTAGTGCTCTAATGAGAACATATAGCATGTAATGATACTCTTTGGCAGTTTGACCATGTTTTGTGGAAGGGAAAGCACCCTGCCAATCCATTGGCTAGAAATTATGCTCGAGGAACAAAGCAGCCAACATAATAGGTTGCATTCCATTATGGGCCATATTTTATGCATGCTATCCCAAAATGCATCATCTTGACACCCATTGAGTGCATTTGTAATGGATGTTTAATGCTGCACATCAACGAACTATACCCCATGCAATTTGAAAGTCAGAAAAATGGTACCTTAAAATAAATGTAAAAATTGGCTTCAAATGTAAAAGTCATCACTTTCAAAACTGAAAATAAAAGTGGAATAGAATGCCGGAGAATACAAAGTAACTATCAATACAGTAACAGCTACAAATTCTCCACGTTTCATTTTATAGCAGTTGCTTCACTGTTAATCACCCAGTTTAATCCTTCGAGAATGCAATTTTCTATTAGTATTAAAATAAGAGTCCTAGAATATCATTGTTTGTCAGTCAGTTTTCTATTCAAAATATTTAAAATTATGTTTAATAAGGGCATACTTATATTCATGTCAAACTTGATTTTCTACCCTTCAAAGTACATTTCTGAAAACAGAACAAGGTTTTCCTGACTTAAATGTTGGCCTTGTCAGTGAAAACAAAAGTATACACAGTCTGCATATGGCAGGGGTAGTGTAGTTTCGAACTTGATGACAATGTAATGACTTCATTAAATTTTTGTCCATTCATTAACATGCTTTTCCATTTATGATGTCCAAATACTTGGATCCCTGCAAAAATGTACTAACAGGATTTCACTGTACTGATTGACATGGACATTGTGTCTTCAGTTCATTGTGAATTATAAGCCTTCTTCTTCTTCAGCCAATGTCCGTCCTTGACTGGTCTGCCATTTGATGCCTTGCCTCCCAGTACAGCCGTGACCTTCCTTCCATAGAATCTTCAACTATAACAGTCTGCAGGGCAGTGAGGAGGCCAAATGGTCAGCAGTGCCTTCCTCTTGCAAGCAGAGGGAACAAATTGGGCTATCAACCATACCGATTCTATGCAGGTGTTTTTGCAAATAATCTTGCCCTGTAGTCATCCTAAAGGTGGCTACTGCCAGCTCCCGGGGCAGGTTGTTGGGGATGGGGTTTGAAGCAAGCATTTCCCATCTTTTACCAGCTGCCGCTACCTTCAGAGAGTCTACAATTGCTCCTTTGATTCGAGATGTTATGACGCTACTGATGTTTGAGTATGTCATTGGTAAAACTGGCTGCTCCATTGAGCACCCTTCCTTGGCTAAAGCATTGGCTTTCTCATTTCCATCAAGGTCACAATGGCCTGGGACCCATTGCAAACGAACTTCTGTCAATTCTTGCAGTTTATACAGTCTGTCTTGGCATTCAGTGACCAGATCGTCCTCATGTTGGTTTCCTTGCGAGCAGAGAGCCTGAATGGCTGAAGTGGAGTTGGATAAAAAGACCACTTTACACTCATTTATATTAAGGCGATAGCTGCCTCACTGATAGCGGCACCTTCGCCGTCGAAATTATTCCTCATCTTACCTACAGGAAAGGCTCTACTACCCAAAGCAGAACAGTAGCCCGAGCCTGCACAATCATTTTGGGCGGAGCCATCCGTATAGACGTGAAGCCATTCTGATGGAGGGTAAATTGCAGCTATCGTCTCAAAGGCTGCAGCCTTAAGTAGGTAAGGGGGGTTGTCTGCCTTTGGATTATCAATTCCAATGATAGTTATAAGCCGTAAATGCTCAAATCTTTTATTTTCTCCTCTCATTCTGGTTGCATTCATTTACTTTGGAGTAACCTTAGCAACTTTTAATTATCAAATTGAGGTTAGGATTGCTGCTTCCCTTTCTTGATTGATTGTGCATGGCACGCATAAAGATGTCATAATAGGACTTCAAAAATTAAAGAAAGATGATGAGCTCAAACAAAAGAAAACACAATCTGCTGCTCCTCATCATACAGTGGGTAATCTTAGTGTTCAATATTTAAAATAGGTGTAGTAATACCAGTAGTTTTAAATGAAAGATATTTGTAATTAAAACTCAGACAAATCTGTTTACTCATTTCATGAAAGTTAAAAAAACAATGGAATAAAATGCAATTTGAATTAAAACATTAACATCTCACACTAGTGTAACGCAAAATTTATAAGTTCTATAAGGCAAAGAAATTTCTTTTATAATGATTATTTAATGCACTTAAAGCTGAAATGAGTGTTTATTTTCAATAGCATGGTTAAAAGACCATAACCCAACCGAAACACAGCTTAACAAAGCAATTGAAGAGTTTACGCTGTCCTGTGCAGGATACTGTGTGGCTACATATGTACTAGGTGTAGCAGATCGGCACTCAGACAATATCATGGTTAAGAAGAATGGTCAGGTATGTGAAATATATTGCAACTACATATTATTTCAGAAAATCATTGAACGTGTTCCAAAACATAACCTATGGTATGTATCTGTAGGTCATAAGAATTGGTTTGAGATTGCTGCTCTGAATTTAAAAACCAAATGTTGTGCTTTTTTTCTTGTAAATAAAATATCTCATATTGTCATTTCTGGAGTGTTTCAAACATAGTTGTAACCTTTTAAGAATGGGCACTATGATTGGCAGTTACATCACCCTAAGTAGAGCAAAGTATAGACAGGAAATAAAATAAATGATTCCCAAGACCTCGAATACTGGAGTGCAAGAGAGCAAATGGCCCAACATTACAGATACCAATTAACCATATTATGATGCAGGTTATCAGGAGGACGCCACCACCAAGTTGGAGATAAACAGAGATAAGCAACACTCTCACCTGGTGTATACATTGATCTGCAGATAACCAGTTTCCTGGAAGTTTTTCCCCCCTCCTCCAGAATGTGTGTCCAGATAGTTCTAGAATGTTCTGTGGAAGGTTCCATTGCATATATAAGTGAGAATTCTCATGAGAGTCAGTTGAGTTGAGTTGGTCAGTGATTGGATAAGTGAGTTGGTGAACATGTTTCTGCTGCAACATCAGGTGCAATTCTCCGAGTTTGTGACGACTGCTGTGACATGCAGCGAGTGCTATTGCGGAGCAAGGGATTGTAGAAGTCTTGTAAGATTCCCCAGCAAGTGTACCATCTGGAATAAGTGGCTACATCTTATGTATTACACTGCACCACTACATCAAGAGGGAAAGTGAAGTGACAGAGAAATTGAACTAGTTCATATTTGTGAAGTGACAGTGTGAACTAAGTAAAGACCCAGTGAGGTGTCATTAGAACTTAGAGAAGTGACAGTTAAAAAATTCTTTTGATATATAAACAATTATTATAAATTTATTTATTAATCTTGAATTAATAAATCAACCTATTAAATTGAACCCAAGTCTTCATATATCTACTTCAACTTTAATGTTAACATACCTTACAATATGTCGTAAACGCTGTTGCTCTCATGCTCAGGATAAGTTGAGTTGAGACATATCTCTGCTCTGTGATCTTAAACAGTTCTATTCTGGTACCTTAATGTGGTTCTCTGTCAATTTTTAATTGTTCTTTGTGATATCTTGGAAAGAGTTTGAAATTTTAAGGGCCAGTGTATAGCGTCCGGTTCTGAAACATTTTACTATTGCTATTCCTTATATATCTATAATAAAATGTGTTGTACAGCTGTTTCCAAAAAGGTTAATCTCGTTTAACATGAAGTAGATAGGAAAATAAATTTTTGTAAGAATGATTTTATACCCACTGGTAAACGATACAGGATGGAGAAAATCATGTGAATGTAACCCATCAGGATTTTTATTCTCAAACTTTCAGAGTTCTCAGAACTTTTGGCCTAGCCATTTTGATAAATTATACTTGGGTGCTCCTATATTGCTTATTATTTCCCTCATTTGTTTACCGTGTTTGTGAATCTTTGGTAGCTGTATATTATCAGAATGGTGCTTTAATTTTACCTTCATCTTTCTTTGCTATTATATGTTTTATTTTATCTATAATGGTGTTGATTACCTGCAGCACTCTTTGGTTGTGTCCCATTTGTTTGTCTGCATGAACTCCTCAGAATTAAGCAACTGTTCCATCCTTTCTACGTATTCGTTTCATCAAGAATTACTAATTTATTACCTATAGCTGGCTTTTGGTAAACTTACTTTTTTTCTGTTAATTGTGCTTATTTTATGAAATGTGATCCAATTTCCTTTTCCTTTTCTTTAATATGATCCAAAACTTTTCCATATTTATTCCAAATTGTGCATCTTTCTATACCTTAAAACCCATATTGCAATTTCAATGTCTGTTACATATTTTGTACCATAGTCAATATATGTTTTCAAAACGTTACAGAGTAAGTCTATTTCTTTTGAGTTATACACTTGACTGGAGAGATTAAAAAATGTTTCAAACTGTATTTTTTAACTTTAAACAAAATAGGTCCCATTCACAAAAAACTTACAATGTGTTTATTCACAATGAATCACATAAAAATAAACATTGAATGTGAAGTAAACTTAGAAGTTTGCAAGGTCCAAGCTTTTAAGTTTATGCTTTTAAGCTTAAGTCAAATATAAAAAACTAGCCAATCACAGTGCGAACACATCACGTGATCATTGTGCCATCTCCCATCCTATTTTCCGTCACCATGTGTTGACTTGCTAACACACTTTCTGTGTAAGATCACAGTCCAAGAATCACTGGGCCATCTATAAAAGTGTAGCAAAACAAATTGTTATTATAGGTGATACGATTTTGCATCCTTTAGTGGGGTAGCTAGCTCTTGTTCATTTTGATACAAGTACATAACCTCTTTTGATGGTTTCACTTCCCATGTTGACATATTAGCTCAGTTGTTTAACCCTCTCTTGCGATTGGTTACTTGTTAAGTTTGCATTTGTCAATGTGAATGACAGCACATCGCCTTAACTCTATGCCTAAGTTTTGTGACTTATGTTAATGCTTAATTTTCATTGTGAATGGCCCCTTACCGCTGTAACATTTTGGAACACTCAGGAATAATGGAAATGCAAACATTATAACATTATATTTTGCAGCTTTTCATACTCTTTCATTATATGAAACTAGTATGAGGGACATTCTAAAAGTTCTTGGCCTGGCTCAGAGATGTCGTGAAGATTTCCAAATTATGGAAACAACTATGATAGTTGTTACGAGGGCAGTCCCAGAAGTACCTGACCTGACGTATATATAGCTGTTGTTATTTCAAACAAATGACTTGGTAGAAAGTACCACCCTTATAAAGCTTAAGTTTGAAATTTGATGGTGCTACGTTGTTTAGTAATTGTTTGGCAGCCATTAATAGTGACTCTCTCGGTGAATTTGTAAACATAGATAAAACTGGCCATCATTATAAGATACAATACTTTCATTTGAAAGGTCTTAGTCCAACTAATATTAAAGCTGAGCTAGATTCTACTCTGGGGGAGTCTGCTCCTTCATTTAAAACAGTAAAATATTGGGTGACAGAGTTTAAGCAAGGCTGTACGAGCTGCCAAGATGAACATCACAGTGGTTGACCATGTGAGAAATTGTGAAGAAAATCCACAAAATGGTAATGATGACCGTCGACTGAAAGTGCTCGAGCTAGCACAGATTGTAGACATTTCAAAAAGTGCTGTACATTGCATACTAACTGAAAATTTAGACATGAGAAAGCTGTGCGCAAGCTGGGTGCTGTGTTTACTCACAATGGAACAAAAGCAGCATCGTGAGAATGTTACAGTTGAGTGTTTGGTGATGTTTTGCTGCAATAAAGCTGAGTTTTTGCATCGATTCATAACCATGGATGAAACATGGGTCCATCACTTCACACCTGAGACGAAGGAACAGTCAAAACAGTGGACTGAAAGGGGGGAATCAGCTCCAAAGAAGGCGAAGACAGTTCCATCTGCAGGCAAGGTCATGACGTTAAACTATATTCACTCTTAGGTTGATCCACGGCAAAACAAACCCACGTGGTCAGTGCACCGTGGTGCAACACGGTAGCAATGCGCCCAGGAAAGTAGTCCCATGCTAATCTCTGAATTTTAGAATGAATTTATCCTTAAATAGTATATTATTCTATACAAATACCTAAGGTTTTACTTAATGCTGATTTATACCATAAAACAGTGCTACAAGTCCCATGATGCAATTCGTATGAGTCACCTGACATCCGGGTAGCCGCAGAATATTGTTTACAGCCAGAAACCAGCAGTTGTGTTCAGTATCATGGAGGACGGTGAATTCGCTCTTGTGTTTTCGTCGAATTACGTAAAGCATTAGCCGCGCAAACCATTGACTAGTGGTGAAAAACAATAGTGTTGAATCTTTATTATAAGTTATGTGAGAAATATCCAACACTATCTGCGTAAGAAATGATGAAATTAACTTCTGAGTTCACCGGTGTTTCGAGTACAAGTATAAACAGTGCTTGTGCAGAAAAATCTGAAACGGCAAAAGTGGTTACACCCCGGGGGGGGAAGCACTCGATGCAAGAATGTAGTGATTTTGAGAAGAGTGCAATTCGCGTAACAGTGCACAATTTCTTTTTTAAAATGAGCCGCCAACAGTTAATATAAAGTGCCGCTTCCAGAGAAATAATAAATTAAGTTATCGCATACCTGTTACTTTATTTTTCGCTCATTTATTTTAGAATTAACTATTATATGTGCAAACGTTTGTTTTGTTGCAACTATCAATCTTATCACCTTTAACCCTTAACAGAATATGCTAGTCACCGTTTCAGTTGTGGAAATAAGGACTCTGTTCTTTTTTGCACTACGTGCCGCTTGTAGTGGCCACATGGTCTGAAAGTGTGACAGTATTTCAAGTGCGAATGGCGGAAAGATACATTATAGCAGTACACTGGTCACCTGGGGTTTGTTTTAATGCGGATCAAGCTAAGATGAATACAGAGTAGTTTTTTGGGATGCGTGTGGGATAATTTTCATCGGTTATCTTCAAAAAGGAAAAGCAATCAATGGCAAGTATTATGCAAACTTATTGCAGCATTTGAATGATGAAGTCAAGCAAAAACGGCTGTATTTAGCAAAAAAGAAAGTTCTGTTTCATCAAGACAATGCATCAGTTCACACATCCATTATCGCCATGGCCAAAATCAGTGAGTTAAAGTTTGAATTGCTTCCTCATGCACCCTATTTGCCAGACTTAGCACCCTCTGATTATTTTCTGTTTCCAAAGTTGAAGAAATAGCTTGGTGGTAAAAGATTTGCCAACAATGAAGAAGTGGAGTTTGCAGTTAATGGCTATTTTGCAGAACTCGACGGTTCTCACTATAAACAGCGTATCGAAGCTATTGAACATCGTTGGGAAAAGTATATCGAACTGAAAGGAGACTATGTAGAGAAATAAAGATGTTTTTTCCCCAACATGTTTCTGTTTTCTTTGTTAGGTTGGGTACTTCTGGATCAGCCCTTGTAGTTTCATCCTTTAGATGGTGTGCTATAAAGTTTCAGAATATGTGATGGTTGTGAGAACAAACTAAAGTGAACATTTCCTACAAATTGGATAAAATTGAAATACGAGCTGTGATAAAGGACTTCATTTTGAAGGGTTTAACCGCAACAGAAATACAAAAGGAGCTGGACTCAACATTAAAGAAAACTTCCGCTTTATTTTTGATAGTTAAAAAGTGGCAGCTGAATTTAAATATGGTTGTACATCCACTCAAGATGAGGACTTATGGCATCCCGATGATATTGTGACAGAATTTCATAATGCGATACTCAATGTCGGCATTGAAGGTATGCGAGTTGGTTGACATATGTCATGTCCACCACATTTTACACAGAGTTTTGACCTTTCCACTTTGCTAACAATGGGCCAAAAACGCATTACAGTGAACATTTTTATCAGTTTGGACTTGGTTACACATAATTCCAGTGTGTTTCTCTGATGTTTCTTAACAGTAGATGAAATAGGGATTCATCACTACAAGCCAGCAATGAAGGAGCAGTCGAAATAGAGGGTGGCAACAGGTGAAAGTGCACCAGAAAGTAAAAATGGTTCCATCTGCAGGCTACGGTTTTCTGAAATTCTTGGTGTGGTGCTCATAGACTACTTCCAGAGGGGCAGAACAATCACTGGGGATAATAAGACTTCACTACTGGGCCAACTACTGCTACACTTTGCAATAAAATCTGATGTGTTACACTCACATGACTTTCTCTACTCTTGTACAAACTATTTTTACAAACGCTACTTCATGTTAATCGAGATAAACGTTTGCAGACTCTATCTTATTGCTAATTTTCTTGTAGATGTAAGGGGAATATATATTTACAAGGGCAATATAGAAATACAGTAGCCTTTAAGCACATACATATCTCTTAATAGCTGGTTGCTAGGTGCAGCACCATTCCCTCTCCCACAGATTAATACTCCTTGCATATCCAAGACAAAAAAAAAAGAATAACAAGCAATATCTCAAAAATGGTTCACTCAACAAAAAAATTGTGTATGACATAAATTGTGTATTTTGACGCGATCTACATTTTTTGTGTAGTAAAATTTTGTCTATCTCTTATGGTTTACCAGTTATGCAAAAGTTGTTCACAATGAAGAATACTTTTGGAGACATTCCCAGAAAATTCGAGATATACATTTTATTTGTCATGAAAATATCTTAAACATATAATATTTTAATCAAAATCGTTAGAGCCATTTTTGAGAAAATTAAAATTTTCGAAAAATGTTCCATGTAAAGGGTAATCTGGGGTGGGGGGATTTTCTTGAAAACCTTCATGTCGCATCTCCGGAAGATACTGAACCTAAATACCAAGTTTGGTGTTTATCCAACTGTTCGCTTCTGAGTTATGCTGTTCACACACGCACACCTTTCCAAAAATGATTTTATTGGATTCAGGGGGTCTCAAAACATGTATTTCTGGTGAAATCTCGGTATCAAATTTTTGGGTGGAATACAATACTTCCCCTACTTACTATACATAGTAGAGAAAGTAAAAAGGTTGTCTTTCATCATAACAATGTGTCTTCACACACATCTAGGATTGTTGCTGCTAAATTGCTTTGCTTTTAAGTGATTCTACATCCATCACATTTGACAAATTTGGATCCCATTGATTACTGTTTGTTTCCAAACCTGAAGAAATGGCGGGTGGATGTACAAGCTTATCAAATGATAAGCTTACGCTTATTTTGCATAGTATGCAGATGCTTATTTAACTGAGAGTATTAAAAAGTTGAAAGTAGTTGGACTAAATATATTGACTTACAAGATGATTAAGTTGCAAAACAAGAAATAACTTAAATCTTGTTACTTTCCCTAACGTGCACGTAGTAGGCAGAAACGGTATTACATTCCAGCCAAAAATTCAATACAGATTTCATCAGAAACACAGTTTTTTTCATGCCCCGAAAAAAGTCCACCACGACAGAGAGACCAAACTTGGTGTTGAAGTTCATAATCTTATGAAGATGTGACATGAAGATTTTCAAGAAAATCTCACCACCCCCAAAAACTTTTACATGAAAAATTTTTCAAAATGTTTGATTTTGAGTGTGTTGTAGCTCCACTGTTGGTAGCCAAACTTGAGAGGGTTAATGCCCCACGTACGATACAAAGTTTCCGTTGGCCTTCACCCCACATTCACTTTTCCGGTGGCCTTCGCCCACATGTTTAAAAATTCAACTTTGTATTTTTATGTTTATTTAAATATTATATATGTATGCCTCGGCTGTGTCAGTAGTAATTTGCAGAAACATGTATCTCTTAGCAGGGGTAGTACGGCTAAAGAATGAAGGCTTACACAAATTATAATGGTATTTAACTTTGTTTCATTAACTTTCACATGATTAAATAACACTTCACTGATGTATCCTATTGTAGAGCTGTGAGATTATTGTTACTTGTACTTTTTAACACGTAAACTTTATATTACTTACGCTGTAATGAATTTTTTTATGTCTCACACTGAATACATATCAAGCGAACTGCTCGGGAACGCTGCCTTCTAGCGTCTGGCATCTACCGCTTAAATTTGTACATTTACTATATTTCAAGTCTCTGATTGGCTAATTCTACTCGAATAGAATACTTTTATTTAACTTTTAGATTTTCTAGTTGTTGATTGGCTATTTATAAACTGTTTTAAATATTACGTTATTATTGTTCCAAGAACTGTTAGTAGCCTTTCTTAAATTTTCCAATTGATTATCGCCTCAAGGTTACCTCATTGTTAGCAATTTTGGTTTCTACATTATAATTTTGTTTGCTACGGAAGGCAGCTTACTTTTATTCTCACAGCCCCCACATTGTTAAATTACGTAATACATTCACATAACATTATTATACATGTACACAATAATATAAACGTAATACAATGAGTGTAATATACACCTTATATATTATATTATACACATATTGCTTTTAAGGCAGGCTGTTATTGAATTTTTATATTATAATTAGACTGATATCATTTAAGTATTAAAATACTGCCTCAACTTCTGCAAAAAAAATGGATCTAAAGATTTTGATTAAAATACCATATATTAAAGGTGTTTACATGAAAAATAAAATGTATATCTTGAATTTTCTTGGAATAGCCTATGAAGTCCTCTTCATTTGGAAGGAATTTTGTATAACTGCTAAACATTAAGCAATATACAAAAATGGACGACACAAAAAATGTAGGTAAAGTCTTGTTGATTTTCAGTTGTTTCTCATCATTACATGGAAAGAGTATGGAATTTTAAGGCCAGCTTATAGCATCCAGTTCTTAAACATTTGACTATCACTGTTCCCTTTGTACCTATAACAAAATGCGTAATGCGGCTTTTTCTGCGGAGGTTTATCTCAATTAAAATGAAGTAAATACAAAATTAGGACTTTGTAAGAATAGCTTGTTTATACACTAATAAACAATAGAGAGTAGGGAAAGTCATGTGAGAAGTGACATCAGAACTTTTTTTTTCTTTGGGTCAGGCCAAGAACTTTCAGATCACCACTTGTGTATAAATAGCTGTAACACTATTGCTTAATAATTGTATCAAAAGGTGCACATTGTTGAGAATTGTTCTTGGGGCTTCATTATTTATTGGAAAGTGGGTAAGGTTTTTGTTTCTTTGTTTTTTGTTTATGTAGTGTTTTTATAAATGGAAAAAAATTCTTTTTCTGTAAGTTCTTTCTTCAGAAACATACTTCTAGTTACTTTTTAAACAGTTTTTTTTTTCCCCGTGGCCCATTTAGAGCTAAAATACCCAACTGTTACAATAAAGTTACAAGTCTATTATACACCCCATTAAATTGATACCGTATCTAATTCTGTGAGCACTGAAAACTAGATGAACCGCTGCCACTACCACCACTGCATGTATCCTGTATTACTTTTAATATTATGATTAACAGTAATCTTATCCAAATTGATGGAGCCATTAGAGTTATCTATATGCAATACAATAAAATTCCCAATGAATATCCCATAATGATAAATCATCAGAATTTTATGCATATTCAAGGAAGTAACTTCAATATAAAAAGAATCTTATGTGTTACACTTACATGACTTTCTCTACTCTTGTACAAACTATTTTTACAAACGCTTATTCTCCATCTACTTCATGTTAATCGAGATAAACGTTTGCAGACTCTATCTTATTGCTAATTTTCTTGTAGATGTAAGGGGAATATATATTTACAAGGGCAATATAGAAATACAGTAGCCTTTAAGCACATACATATCTCTTAATAGCTGGTTGCTAGGTGCAGCACCATTCCCTCTCCCACAGATTAATACTCCTTGCATATCCAAGACAAAAAAAAAAGAATAACAAATTCCCATTTGAGAAAATAAGTATTGAACAATTTAAGGGAATAACAAGCAATATCTCAAAAATGGTTCACTCAACAAACAAATTGTGTATGACATAAATTGTGTATTTTGACGCGATCTACATTTTTTGTGTAGTAAAATTTTGTCTATCTCTTATGGTTTACCAGTTATGCAAAAGTTGTTCACAATGAAGAATACTTTTGGAGACATTCCCAGAAAATTCAAGATATACATTTTATTTGTCATAAAAATATCTTAAATATATGATATTTTAATCAAAACCGTTGGAGCTATTTTTGAGAAAATTAAAATTTTCGACAAATCTTCCATGTAAAGGGTAATCTGGGGTGGGGGGATTTTCTTGAAAACCTTTATGTCGCATCTCTGGAAGATACTGAACCTAAATACCAAGTTTGGTGTTTATCCGACTGTTCGTTTCTGAGTTATGCTGTTCACAGACAGACACACAGACACACACACACAGACATGTTTCCAAAAATGCTTTTTTTGGATTCAGGGGGTCTCAAAACATGTATTTCTGGTGAAATCTTGGTATCGAATTTTTGGGTGGAATACAATACTTCCCCTACTTACTATACGTAGTAGAGAAAATAATTATATCTCTAGGTTTTATGTCAAACATATGGTATGTGGTATGAGAAATAAATAGTATGGAAAATCAGTAGCTCAAAAGATCCATTAAAGAACTTTATGGTGCTTATGCTGTACATTAACAGTTCCCTCTGTTTCCTTTGCAGCTGTTTCACATAGACTTCGGTCACATACTGGGGCACTTCAAAGAGAAGTTTGGCTTTCGTCGTGAACGTGTTCCTTTTGTACTCACACATGATTTTGTGCATGTGATCAACAAAGGGCAAACAAAGAAGGAAGCCCTTGAGTTTCAGATATTTCAAAACCATTGTGAGCAAGCATTCCTTATCCTGCGCCGCCATGGAAGCCTTATAATATCTCTTTTTGCAATGATGATTTCTACGGGTTTGCCAGAACTTAGTTCTGAAAAGGACCTGAATTATCTCCGTGACACATTGGTGAGTAAAGTTTGCATTTCCTGCTTATTCTGTAGGTGCTTTACAATAGTAAAAGATCAGGTTGGAAAAGATCAGAACATAAAATTTTGTAGAAAATCTGTGTGGAAGACCTTTTCTGGAAACATTACAATTATGTGTGTCCTTACTACCACAAAGTGTATGATAATTTTGTTTAATGAAAGTTACCAAGCGGAATGGCTCAGGCAGTAACTCTGTGGCCTGCATTTGGTAGTTTCTGGGTTCAAACCTGAGGCAGTATTTTATATCTCAACACTGTGAATGCCAGAGTAATTGTAGTGTAAATGAACATTATTGTATGACAATGATTTGAGATGTTTGTTAATTATAAGCATTGTTATGAAATAAGTTTACAGGGCCTCGTTGAAACTGACAATAGGAGCGGATAACAATGAGCGAGGGGGTGAGTTGTTTATCAATTAGAAGAGACAAACAAATCACGTCAGAGTAGCGCGCTTTTCTTTAGAATTGGAGGGAATATTTTCCCTAGAGCATATGTGTTCGTAATTTTGATTGTGTATAAAAATAGATGCTAATGTTGGCGCGCTTTATTAACCAATAGCAGCTCTGTTATAATGTTTAGGCATATCGGGGTGAGGGAGTATAAATGCTGAAGCCAGAGACAAGTATTGCACAGTTTAAGAGAATCATTCACGCATTACACGTCGCGCAGTTCAACAGAATCATTCACGGGTTACACGTCGCACAGTTTAAGAGAATCATTCACGCGTTACACATCGCTCAGTTTAATAGAATCATTCACGGGTTACATGTTGCTCAATTCTACAGAATCTCTCGCGTCGTAAAGCTAGTTACAAAAATGTGAAATTCTCAAATTAATAATGTGCGGCAAATAAGTGATTATAGTTACATCCGAAAATATAACAGTTTCAGTCGGGCGTGTATCAAGAGATAAATATGTGAAATTAATGAAGTGTGACGGCAATAAAAGTGTAAAAGCAAATTCTTTTATCAGTGTTATCTTTTAGTAACAACTCCTTTCCATTTACACACCCTGTTTAAGAGATTTGCTCGACTGAGTAATAATAGCTAGCCGGAGGACAAAGAACTCAACATTAAAAATAGTAAAATAATAACAGGCGCTCAGCAAATAAGATAACACAAACGATACCGCGACAAACCTCCGGGGCTGACCAATCTGACCGAAGATTTTTTGCAGTTTTCCTCGGTCACTAGGCAAATGCTGGGTTACATAATTTGATCTGCAGATTTTCCTATCAACCCTTTATTTCATTTCACTCTTCTTCACCGGTATACCAGGCATTGGGCTGATTACCCATCCTGGACATACTATGATCCTCCAGAGTTTGCTTGCTCCTTGAGAGGCCGCTGACTCAAGACTTTGGCTTGTAAGTCCTACAAAGAGGAGGGTAATCCATGAAGAAGAAATGGTTTAATGAAAGTTGCAAAACTAACTTCAATATTTTAATGTTGCTTTAAGAATGAGGTCAAATCATGACCACAATAAGTTTTACAATTCATTACATACAGGGCTATTCTGTAACTTTGTTGTTAAGAGGGCGAGTACAATTATTTGTTAAGCTTAAAGAATATCTCTTAACAAATGGTGCCATTATTTGGCATTCTGTGACTTGTTTGTTATCGCAATATTTATTTTCTCGCAGTTTGTTAGCCACTGGAACGACTAATTGAAAATTTATGTGCTCTGCAATAGCATTTTGTTTTTATACACTGGCAGCAGCCAGTGCTGAATTACCAACTACTGAGTGCTTTTATTACTTTTCCTTGCCAAGATGGTGATAAAGTGTAAAACATTACACGAAAAATATAACATGTATGTGGAGTTTTAAAATTTGTACCCATTGCTTGAAATTATTGTGACCCCAAATAATTTGATTTTTATGGAGAAAACTCACCAAGTTGTTGAACAGCTGTGGCAGGAACCCTGTAAATTGAGTTTGTTTTTTAGGAAAGACAAAGTAATTAGCAATACAGTTTCATGTTGTAATGCAAGTTTCGTTAATTCATATCAACCTGCAATAATTATTGCTTAATTTTCTTTATACCTTTTGGTTTTAATTATACTTTTTAAAGATATTAGTTGTCATGCAGATTTTTCTGACATGTTAAGTACTTATTCTTTTATTCATGATATGGCAATGTTCAGCTTTAGTTCAGTTCTTTGGACATGTTCTTCGCCTTAATCTTTAAATGAAAATCATGTTTCATATGTCTGATACATATTATTGTAGGTATTTGTTAAGTGGGAGGTCGTAGTGAAAAGAAAGTTAGTTTCACTAGTTGTGTTATCTGGGAGAATGTTACAGCTAAAGATTTTGGCTCACTTTCCAAATACGTGATGCAAGATTTTTTCTACATCCAACGTAGTGGCATACTTTTTCAAAGTACAGCTTCACATTCTTTGGTGCAATATGTATTTAAAGTTATTCATTTGGGTGATTTCTTGTTGAAAAATATTTTATTAACATAACTTAAGCCTTATAATTATTTATTTGTTTACTTACTGCACATGTAGCCATATTGAAGAATGCAGGGGCAGCCAAATTCCCCATCTTGCAACACTCAAAACAATGCGGCCAACACACTTTTTTGTCACTATATTACACTGACTATATAATTATACGCATTGTCCCTAAATTATGCCTACTATGGTCCATTCCAAACCAGAGTGCCTTTCACTGAAAACAAACTCTTTGTATTATCCGCACGAAAGTAGTTTGCAATCCCCGCCCATAATGGCTGCTTGTTTCCCTCCCACGTGCTTGTTGAACACTATTTAATCTATAAAAAGGTACCCTGCGTGAGAATCATAGTTCAAAATGCAACCTGAGGTAACAATCGACTTTATAAGTATGCAGCAATGAACATTTTACTTACGTTAATCACAATCCTCGGGCAAAAGTGCAACACCCAAATCCGAATCCTCCGAAGATGACTCAGCTGCCGTATCAGAATCAGAACTACTCTCCAAAATAATGACAAGCTTATTCACAATTCCACAGCACTGTCGCACTTAAAACAAGTTCACACATTTTATCCTCTTCTATGTTGTATTATGTCTGTTTATATTCCCTGCTCGCTTTCGTTACGCTTCTCACTGAAAAGCCTGTAAAATCCGATATTAGTTTCCTAATATGCAATAATGCAAGTGTTGGGTATTTTTGTAATAGTGAGTTGAATAGATGAAGTATTGACTAATTTTGACTAATTTTGGGAACAAGCCGTCTCCCGAAACGCGTTCAAGTAAGAATATCATAGTGATGTAGTGTAACAACCCTCAACTCTCTATTTTAAAAAAGATGAAGTATTGTTTGTTTTTAGCCACTTTTTAAATGTTTCCCGCTTCTGTGTTTGAACAGTTTATTCGCACTGTGTTCACACTACACGTATCTTCCTCTGCCATGTGAGCTCAAATACCAACTGACTAAATCACAAGATTTGACCTGAGCTGAGCATATGTGTATTATGAATGACTGTTCACTTATCATATTTCCTGTGTTACGCAAAGTGTTTATTCGGTACTCAGATAGCACCTCTGGGAATTCATTGCTGCATTTCTTGTATATGTAAGAGAGTGGCAGTCGTGCATTTGGTTGGTATTAACAAACAAGATGCTCTCGGCGTTAGCGCAATAGCAGGCGAAAATCATATTTTGTAATTTCTTAACAGCTAGTATACATCCATTACATTTAATGATGAGTTCTTATGATAACCACAATAAAATGTGCAGTTCTATACCTTTCCTGCTCTAATATTTCATAATACAATACATGTATTAAGGAACTATTTACGTTGGCGTAAGAGTATATTCTTGGGTTCGTGACAAGCAGAAGCATGTTTACATCAGAGGGAACTCTGGTTTGGAATGGACAATAGCTATGTATACTAAACACTAACTCATTAAATAATTTTGAAGAATCAAAAGTTAGTAACAGTGATGTGTCATAATTTAAAATAAAGAGAGTTGGAGGTTTTTAACAAGCTGACAATGGGAGCAAACCATTCTTCCGAAATGCGTTCAAAGTAAGAACCTTTAAGTGATGTAGTGTAACAACCTCTAACTCTCTTTATTTTAAACTAACTCGTTGATTTAACCATGCCTAGCCTAAACTTTAACTAAACCCAATCGCTACACCATAGGTTAGGCCTGCCATTATTTAAAATGATGTTTTAAAATTGAGTTTTGATTATTTCAGGTTATGGAAATGTCAGAACAAGATGCACTTACTCACTTCCGATCCAAATTTGATGAGGCCTTGTGCAACTCGTGGAAGACTTCGCTCAACTGGGCTTCACACAACATGGCCAAAAATAACAAGCAATAATTTATGTTTCTGGTGGAGCTACTGATTAGTAGAACATATTGGAACAAGCCACGAGATCAACAAATGTTACTGGTTGCATACCACGTCAGTTAAAAGTTTTGAATGAGAGATAAGGTGAAAGATGTTTTCCCTTTTTTTTTCTCTCCCTTTTATTTCTATTTTCATTCTCATTAAATTGAAGTTAATGAAGGTAAGTTATTAAAGCCATGCAATGCAGTTAAATGAACTGCAAGCTCCTTATAAAATTCTAAAACAAGACTGCCAAGGACAAAAGCAGGACATATTCATTGAACATAGTAAGTATTTAAATAGATTTTCATGAAAAGTTAGAGAGAGCACAGATATGAAGAAACAGTTGTGACGAACATGTAATTACAGCATTTTAAATCCCATCATACATAATTTAGTTTCCTTACACCATGTTTTGTACAGTATCACCAAGTATTCTGAATGTCTGTAATTTATATATTTTGTGATCCAAACATATAACACCTGTTTTCACATGGTACATGTTAAGTATTTAAAGTTAATAAGTTATAAGATTTCAGTTTCACTAGAAGTATTAATTGTTATGGTCACATACCATTTTCTTTTGTTTATTTTTTGCATCTATTTCATGCCCCAAGCACCTGACTATTAAAATGCAACTCATAGCCTTGAAGAAGATTGAAGTTTTTAAAAATGAAAGTTTGAATGAATAATGTGCTCAAATTGTTTATATATACATATTATATATACCTACACATACATAATAAATATATCTGTGAAAACAAACTACAAAGCAGGAATTATTGGTTTCATTTGTATTTATTTATGTTAGCATGTTATATGAACTGTATTTTTTTATACAATATAATTTGTATTTGAGATACTTTTGATGCTTGTAAACATCCTGGACTTATAAATATTATACACATGTTGCTATTAGTTGAGATTTGGATAAACTTTTCATAACTCATGTTAATTGCAAGAAGTTCATAGAAATGGCATTCATGATTTTTAAATCAGTGTTGTCTGTTTTTGTAAGTTAAATATATGGATGTATATAGTAAAACATGTACCTCTAAAACATGCTCACCACTACTGTGTTGATTGTGTTTGAAATTTTAGGACATTTGAGCACATAAATGTATTTTATTAAAACGTTTAGATTAATCGTTATTTTGTTATATGTTTACTGATGACATTAGTCTTTTGTTGCTCTCATAATGGACATGCATAAAAATATGGTTACACTTTGAGTATCAGATTTTATTATAAGTTATTCTGATATTGTTTTGGTGGACCTGGAGTTATAATAGAAGTAAAGCTTAGAATTGATAAAGATATTATGGGAAATTTATCAGCTAGTATGTAGTTTTATTTTTCATGTTAAGAAATATTTATTATATTTATAATATCATTAGTGCAGTGCAATACATCTTGATTTAGATGAATTTTTCATGCTTCTACAGCACCTTAACCGGCATGACTGAATTGTATAGACCATTCCATAGTACAATAACTTACAGCTTCAGTTATTTTACACAATGCTTGTCATTTACTCATTCAAGTGAAAATAGAAGAATGTTTGAAAAGTTCTCAAAATGAAGTACAAAATAAAGCTTTTCTATTTTGGCATTGTTCCTATTTCTCAACATGTTCCATTGACGTTCTGAAATATTTAGCTCAGAGTATACAGGAAAGATGTATGCATACTCAGGTCTGTCTGTGAAACAAACAGCATGTGTACAGAAGCAAAGGAACATGGAACAAGAATGGCTCTCTGCTGTAAAACCAAATGAATCACTATTTGAGTGAGCACTAGATAGTTTTATTATAAGGTAAAGGATACAAGAAATTATTTTTCACTTTGACATTGTAATCATAATACATACTCATAGCATTGTGCTTTTGATATCTGATAGATCTTGAGCAGAATAGCTCTTCTCCTAAGTTTGTGAACGTGAAAACAATGTTTACTGTGACAAAACTAAAGAAATGTGGCAGAAAGAAAGTTTGACAGACTGACATGTCTAATAAAAATCTGAAAGCGTGAGTGATAAATGTTATATGTAATATTAAACCAAACAAATTTTCCACCTCCTTCTTCCTTTTGTTTTTTTCTTTACTTTTCTTTCTTGTTATGCATCTTTAATTTTGTGTGTATTAAATAGATAATTATGCTTTCAACAGCAGCAAATTAAAATATTTTATCATAACGCAGAAAACAGATTACTAAATCATGGAAATAATAAGCTGCAATTAATCATGATTTATGTTTTGTAATAAAAATGTTTTCCTAAATAATTATAACAAGTGCTTTTTCCCTTATGAGGTCCCAATAAAAATTAATTTGGTTTATAAATCTTATTGATAAATTCTCATATTTACAAGATTGGATCAAATATAAAATGGAATTATCTATTTATTAATGAGATGTTGAGCAAATAAAAAGAATCAGCAATTAAATGAATTACTTAGATGTTACAGCAATACTTATATCACTTTTCTGCAGAGACGTTTGATTTTTAAATATATTTTTCGTAATGAATTGGCAATTTCTTAATGCTTTTCTTGGAGAAGAAAGAAGAGTATACATATTTGCAACCAGTTACATATGAACTCATCAGCTTGCATCATTGTTGAAGAAACATTGTCTCAACTCTGTCTCTCCAAAGATTCTTGAAGGTTTCAAACAAGACACAGGGATCCATGAATTTCCTCCAGCTTTTGACATGTTAACACTGCAGAATGCATTATCATAAAGAAGATAATTTTGCAGATTGGTTACAGGCATCACCTTCATCCAGAAATCGGCAGATACATTTATTGTTCTTCATTCATGAGGAAAGTCCACCATCAAGTTGCCCTCAGAGACCTAAAAGATAGTTGTGACACTTTCTTGTGGTGTTGTCCATAGCAATCTTTTTTGGGGCTGGTTTTCCACACCCTCTAATATAGCCAAAATATATTTGTGGGTTTTTGAAAGCATTTTTTTCCTCAAACTGTGCATGGAACCATCTCAAAAACTGGGATAAATTTACATCTTCTTTGATGAAATAATGCATTTTGTAATGGATGTATGTGCTTATTTACTCTGTACTGACAAGAGACATGAGTTTCTGTGTGTGTGAGGCAAGAAGAGCGATAAACTCCAGGCATCCCTACTAATTCTCATTCAAGACCACAAATAGGTTTACTCACTGTTTGAACTGCTAGAAGAAAATTACTTTTTACATTTGATGTATACCCTCACAGTACCATAATGATGCTAGCAATGATGATGATATATGCTGACTTAATACTATTTTTCTACTATTATTTGTAAGACATCCTTGTGAAATCTTGTTTATAAATAACTCAGGTGTACCATCATTCATCATACTTGTCAGTCAACCTGCCACTGTGCACAGCAGTAAGGGAACTGTACTCATGAACTTGCACAACATTGCTACACAGCTATGAATACTATATTTGAAGCTGCTATTGTCCAATTGATATCTGGTTTAGCCCAGTACAGATTCTTACAGGTTTGTGAAATACTCTTCAGTCTTGAACAGGAACTAGTATAGTATTGGTAAGGAGTAGTTCATCAATTTTTTGTATGTTATTCTCTTCATTAATTAACTCTCTTTTCTGGCACCCGTTTTTCCTCAGTTGGCCAAAAAGTTAGCAGAAAGTGTTCAATTAATGGATGTAGCATTAGGAAGACAGTGATATGTAATGATGTTTCCCAAACCAGCGACTTTCCAATTGACTTCACACAATTGATTTTGGAGGTGAGAAATCATGATGCTTTCATTTTTACTTTCTCAACTACATACTTATAGTAAGTAGAGGAAATATTGCGTCTCAACCTAAACTCGATAATGAGTTTTCACTAGAAGTACACTTTTAGAAAAAGGTTTATGTATGCACGCACACATTCAAAAACAAAAATTCAGTTAAGTATTTGGTAAAGTTCTGCATCTTCTAAGAATGTGACATGAAGATTTTCAAGAAAGTCTGCCATCCCAAACTACCCTCTTATACACGGTAGATCCCGTCAGCTGCAGTGGTGTGGGTGCTGTGGACCCATAGCACTTGTGGTGCTTGTGACACTATTAGAAGTATGCTGTATACTGAGCCCCTCCTGAAAGGGAGCTGTTCAGATTGGGTTGGACTCGGCAGGGCAGTGGTTCTGACACCCATGGAAGATTGGGTATGTCTGGGCAATGCCCAGGTGGGGTTGTAAGATACCTCAATGGCCTTCAGCACCAACCTGGAGAGCTGGTAATAGTGGCCAGACACTGTCACTAAGTTTGTTTGATAGTGTTTCCCTCAGGATTTGATGCGCGCAAATGACATTTCCACTGTCTCTATGAAAGCAGGTGTATAAAATAGGCACCATCCTAATGGAAAATCTCCACAGAGGTTGGGATCCCTGGAGCAGAACTGGGTTGCCAGCTCCAGCTTGGTGGAATTTATCCTAAACTATCCTTTACATGGAATAGTTTTCTTTTTTTTCTCTCAAAAATGCTTTTAACAATTTTGATTATAAGAGCATATCTTTAAGATATTTGTAAGACAAATAAAGTGTATATCTTGAATTTTTTGGGAATATCCTTTGAAGTCCTCTTCATTCTGAATGACTTGTATTTGGTAAACCATAAGAGATGTGCAAAAAGCTACTACACAAAACTATAGATCTCATTAAAGCACACAATTTATGTAAATTTTTTTGTGATGTAAACCATTTCTTAGATACTCTTGTTGTTGGTTTGAATTTTCAAGTACTAATGCTTTTCTCAACTGTTAAGCACTCTTCATTATTTGTTTTGTTGTTTTTTTTGTTTTTTTTTGTTTAGTTCTATTTATGTTTTTATTTCATGGTTATGCAAATAGCACAGAATTTTAAAGCCATCACACAGCAATGCACTTGTTAAAAATCTGACTTGTTTTACCCTAGTGTACCCTTATAAGTATAACAAATACGTAAATGTGTAACGAAAGTTTATCTCGATTAACAAGTAGTAAACAAAAGACTAAAATCTTGTAAGAGTAGTATGTAAAGAGTAGAGAAAATCATGTGAATGTAACATCAGAATTTTTTAGATTGCTCATCACTGCATAAATCAATTGGATCTCAGTGAAGAAGTGTCAGTATTTATTGCATCCATTATGTAGATCAAGTTTCCAAGCGCAAGCATTTCCATCAAAGTATTGAGAAGCCAGTTGCTTGAGCATTAATCAGTGATCCTTTTGTATTACATTATACAATTTTTAGTATACTGACAGATTTTGATCCTGCTAAATGTATGATGACCTGCCAAGCATTATGAGTTCTCTGAACCTAGTGGTCCACTTAGAAGCAATTGAAAGTGATGACGTGGAATCCCCTAGAGTAGGGTTTGCCAAACTACAGCCTGGTGGCTAAACCTGGCTTGCAAGCTGCTTATGTGTGGCCCGCCTCCGAACTTCAAAAAATAGAAATAAAAATAAACAATGCACATATTAGATTAATTTACTCACAAAGTTTAAATGATTAAATACAATTAATTGCTCAGATTTTTAATTGATATACAGTGTAATGAGCTACTGAAGGACAAATACAAGGAAGATAACTTGGTTTTTACAACTGTCTCTGATCGACACATTTCTTCGTTAGAAAAGACTTTGAATGAGGGCTAATATCAGTGTTTGCATCAACATACACTACCAGTCAAAACGTTTTTGATCACCTATGAAAAAAGCTATATACTTTATTTCAATGTACAGACATCATAAAACCTAAATAGACCAACAAAATAAATATTTTCTCTCTGTTTCATTAAGTACAATATAATAAGGTTTAGATTTGAACCTCTTCAAAGTATCCACTTTTTGCCCTCGGAACAGCTGCACAAACTCTTGGCATTCTGGAAATAAGATTTTGTAGTGTTTTTGAGATATTGCAGTCCAACATGTCTAAATTATTCCATAGATCTTCAACATTAGATGACATCAGTTTTCTGACCTCGCTGTCAAGTTCATCCCATAAGAGTTCAATGAGATTTAAGTCAGGTGACTGACTTGATCAAATTACATTTTTCAGTTCCCCACATGTCTCTTTTCTATTGACATACCTTCAGCACAATTTAAAAGCATGTTTGGGATCATTGTCCTGCTGCAGAGCAAACCCACGACCAATAAGTCTCTTGCCAGGTGGAACTGCATTTTAGATCAGTATCCTGCATATCCTTCCTTCTTTAATGTTCTATTAATTCTCACTAGATCAACTTTGTCACCTGCAAAACATTCCCACACCATGACCGACCCTCCACCATGCTTCACAGTTGTTGTCACACACTGACTCTTCATATGTTTTCCACAAAGTCGACGAACAAAAATTTAATGATGGCTTCCAAATACTTAAACTGAGAGTCGTCCGTGAATAACACCTTGATAGAAACGTCTTAGGTAAAGGGACATCAGTATATTTGTGGATATTCAACAGCACTCCTGTATGCGAACAACCAGTCAGATACATAACAGAGACCCTTAAGCTTTTTTAACCACAAATCCGTAGTTTTGATAGGTGATTGAAAACTTTTGACTGGTAGTGTATATCTGAAGACATTTTCAAAAAGTGAAATATGTCAAATAAAAATATAAGTCTGATGAACATTTAGAGTCTGTTTCAATGATAGGCAGTACAAAAATAGAACCACAAATGTTTGCAATTTTAACACAGAAAAGTCATTTTCATTCTCATTGAATATGAACTCTATTAATGTAAAAATACTTGATGTAACAGGTGTTAATATATATTGCCTATGAGATGTATTCTCATTAGACTACGAATAATAGACAGATCATTTGTTAAGTATTTAATTACATTGGTTATTAATCTGCAAGCATAGATTTTAGTTCGGTAAAACAGTATGTTTAAAAACATATGTGATTTGTGTGCCTTGTGCCTGGGAGTTTATGGTTTCTATCTTATACATAAGTTGAACTTTAGTAGTGCAATGATTTATTTGTTACTATTAGAAGAATGATACATGTTTGAAACTTCTACAGTCCTTCTATGTAATCACGAGCATTTTCAATAACCCATCGTCAGCGATGTCGAAGTCATAGGCTTTGTGTTGCAGTGCCTGTTTTGCTCATGTTCCTGATGGAGCGATTTCTGAGATTCCTGCAGAATTTTAAGAATAGTATTGAATCGCATTCCACTAAGCAGTTCCTTCATGTTTGGTATTTGGTCATAATCACAGAGGTTTAGGCCCGGGAATATGGTGGATGGCAAAACACTTCACAAGCCCAGCGACGATACAGATCAGTTACAGGTTGTGCCATGTACATTTGAGGATTGAGTTGCAAAATTATGGGAGGATTCTGTAAAAAAGTGTCGCACCTTTCTTCACAACACTAGCCTGAGATAATGCTCCAAAAATGAGAATAATACTGTGCAATAACATTTTGTCCTTGCAGATGTAATATGTTAGGATAACACTATCACAATCATACACAAGAAACACCATAACTTTTACATTTGTAACCCTCTGTGTCACTGTTCTGTATGGTATGGAGTTCCCCGTATGTCTCAACAAGACCTTCATGACATTGTCTTACTGTACGACCATGAGTACATTCAATCTTCAGCCAACTTCGTTGTTTCAGTTTTGTGAACATGGCGAAAACACAACACACAACAGTTTAGATTGATAGCTCATATAGATCTATCTTCTACTCACCACAGCACATGCACTTTGAGTCGAAAGGGAGAGTCCTTTTGTAGGGTGGTGAGTAAGACATAGGCAAACACGTGGTAAACGTGATAATAGTTACTTCCTTCTCGTTTGGCCTGCACAGCAGTGCTACTACTATTAAAGTTCCGATCCATGTACTTATGTGGCTTTGCCCACGATTCATTCTTCCATGTTATAAAAAGTTTTGCAACCCCTGCCCTAGAGCAGTGGTCCCAAATGTAACATGTGATCTGATAATGGTATTAAGTTTACCATCAATGACTTTCATTCAATTTTTCTGACATTCAGTGTATAAATCTCTTCATTTGCATTAAAAACATATTTGTATGTATCCTATTTGTACACCCCTTTACATCTTAGGTCATACCAGCAGCTTGGCTTTGAGCAGTTGATCATTAGCAGTGATTTTCACTTGTTTAGCTTTGTTGTTAATTGTTAAGTCTCTTAGGGCCGATTTTACCAACCGATGTTAAAAATACTCTAATATCTTGTTTGTTAACAAGCTGTTCAAAGTTTAACATATGGTTAAAACTTTTGCGTTTCATCAATCTTTTACCGCAAATTGTTAGCTAACATTTTGTTAACGTCAAAGACAACTGCGAATGCTAGCTTTCGAGAAGGTGGTGGCCGAACTACATTGCTTCTAAACGTACCCCGATGCACTTTTGTCTACATACCGCCTCGCTCTCTGTGTCAGTAACCGACACCTATTTACATTCATGCAGGAGGGTCCTGATTCATGGTAATGGCCATGTGATGTTCCCGGTTGTTTGAGGTTAGAATCACAATGTCAACTGAAATAAATGTTTCACCGTTTAAAAGGCATTAATTAACATCTGGTTAATAACTATAGATTATTGTCAAGTGCGAAAAAGCCGACGTTCTTACATTAAAGGATAAGATTGCAGCCTGGGACAAAATCCAAGAGTAATTTCATTAGAAAAAAATACTGTTTGTTTCTTGAAGCAATTGCTTTGGAAACCTTCCGGATAAACCCACAAACGCTAGCTTTGGAAATTCCTACATTATCACAAGTAAATGAAAAATTTTAGTAGCATAAAATCTAAGTACCTAATTTAGCATAGGAGAAAGAGGCATGCTTCTGTTGGTAGTAATCTAACCTCTCGTATTTCCCTTAAAGCCATGCTCATGACCCCTTGGACAGTCTATATTGCTTTAAAAATTCCTCTTTTTGTAGGGTTTCAAATTTATTATGATGTAGACTGTATCTTCTATTAGGAATGACATTAAAAATGCCAATTATAGCAAACTCGCATCAACAACTTGGTTTGGGCAGCCATTTTCCAATTTCTGACATTTGTTAAACGCCTTAACACAGGGGTATGGAGATGTTAACTCAACACAGACTTTAACACATTGTTAAAGTTAACATTGTTTGATGAAACAGAATTTGTGTTAACTTCAGTGTTAAATCAGTTTAACGTTGTGTTAAAATTTAGCATCTGTTGGTGAAACCGGCCCTTAGGTTTTCTCTTGAACATTAAATCACCACATTAACTGCCTTGGTTGTAGTATAGGAAACTAAGTGAAGTGAGAGAGAAATGTGTAAGAATGGTCAAGAGTGGTGTGAAGGAAGGGGAGTATTAGAATAATAATAGATAGGTTAAAATTAGGGATGGAAATGCAATATAATTGTTGTTGTTCACCAATGACGCTGGAGATTAATTGATCTGCATCATTTTCCCTCTGGCTTCCCAATATAAAGTCTGCAAGTTATCACTTTTAAGGCCTTTGCATTTGTTGAGATATTGTTTGTTCAGGATATCTTCACAGAGAGTGCTCTTGGGTGGGCATCATATCTTGTAGAGGTGTTCTGCGAGGCAATTGTGGCAAGTTATCCTAAATAGGACCACTGCAGTTTTCCTTGGCATTTTTTGTATATCAACCCCATCTTTAATATTCTTATAATCTTTATCTTTTAATTTGTCTTCTTCATCAAGTCTCTGCTGTCTTTTGAAATGTTGTTTAATGTTATTTAATTGTTTATTTACTTCTATTTGTACTACAGGTTTTATTTGTTGTGTTGCACCTTTCTTTGCTAATTCATCCACATGTTCTTTGCCCAAAAGTCTGACATGAGTCCCATATAATTATGATGGTTGCCAATATGCAAATAACCTGGAGTTGTGTGTATTGGGACTAAATTGTTTAGGCAAGCAACTTTATAAAGGCAATATGCAAGGAGATAAGAAGATTTTTATTTCTATTTTTAGTGAGAACAATAATTTGTATTACAAGTACATTTGTGATCATAACTGCTTTGGTGTTAAAGGTATCAGCAGGCCCATATTTATGATGGGCCATATGGACCTGGGCCCAGGGTGGCAAATTCTTTGGAGTGACAAAAATAATTAAATATATATATGCTGAAAATAAATTTTCACATGCGCTAAGAAAGCGTAGTGATGGTAGCAGGAATGCTTATTAGTGAGAGGGAAATTGTAGGTAGTTGGATGGAGATCTTATGTGTGTGGTGCAAGTGGCAACACTGTCTTCCTGCACACTGCCTGCACTGTTTCTTAGTGTTGTTGCACAGTTGTTGGGCCCATGGGTATAACATTACCTAAATACAGGGCTGGGTATTAATATGGTAATTAAAGTATGAACTTCAATGTTAGTTTGTTCACCTTACTGCATTTTCGTAAGAGAATACCATTAAAAAGCCTGATGTGATACATTCACAAAACTTTCTTAATCATGACAAATTAATTTATTTTCAAATTTGATTAAAAACACGTGAACTCCACATACGTCAAGTAGTCAAAATGCATTTCAAGAAACATGCTTCTCATCAGTTAGTTGACTGGAGCTTGCAGCCGGAAAATCCTCATCCAAGTCATTATGTCTGTGCTGTCCTATGGCTACTTGCACGATATCGTCAACTGGAGAGGTATCAAAATTCATAAGACGTTTGTTCTTGGCCGAGGATTTTCCAGCTTAAATTAAATTAAATTGGTGATTATTTATGCACGCTCTTTAACTGCAATGGCCCTTAGCATCCCTTCTATATTGGACATGAAAGACCGGTAATTTTACTCAGAGCGCCTCTTTATCAGGCTTGAGGTTCTTTTACGTGCCGTAAATCTACGACACGGTACCATCTGCTTTACTTCCTTTCTGAAGGAAGCCATACTAAGGATTTTTACAGCCGAAAAAATCCATTGCCGTCCGCCGGGTTTGTACCCGCGACCTCAGGAACTAGAGGCTAGCATGATAACCACACCACGGAGGACAACGATTTTCCAGCTGCGAGCTCCAGTCAACCAACTGATGAGAATGCTTCTCAAAACGCATTTTGACTACTTGACATGAGTTTTTAATAAAATTATGTTAATTTTAATCACCAAGAACGAACCTCGTCTTATGAATTTTGATATCCTGCCAGTTGACGATACTGTCCAAGTAGCCATAGGACACAGAGGGCAGCACAGGCATAATGACTTGGCTGAGGATTTTCTGGCTGCAAGCTCCAGTCAACCAACAGTTGATATGAGAATGCTTCTCGAAACGCGTTTTAACTACTTGAGTATGTGGAGTTCATGTGTTTTTAATAAAATTGTGTTAATACTTATATAACTCCACTGTTAATAATGACTTCATTTTAATTTTATCATTTATTTTCATTATATATTATGCTGTTCGTATAAAAAGTGAATCACTACAATACAATATATTTTTGCATGGGAATGATTTCAAATAAAAAAGATAGTTACCACCATAGATGTTATGCTTACCACATGCAGAAGCAGCATTCAAATGTTTGTTTGTCGTAACAACTCTTGTAGTAAAACAAAAGAAACAAGAATAAAATTACAAACTTTCAAACATTTTAAACGATGCTTGGGAAAGGTCTAAACTTATGGCATGGAATATTTAAAAAATGGCTAACTTGACTCAAATTGTATATTTTGATCAGCTCTACATTTTTCCTTTAGTAAGTTTTTGTCTAAGGTTTCCTAGCAATACAAAATTATAAAAACAAGGAACTTTACATTTTATTCGCAGAACATTCAAGATATACATTTCATTAGTCGTACAAATATATTTGACATTTATTATTTCATTCAAAATCTTTAAAATTGTTTTGAGAAAATAAAAAATAATGAAAAGTTGTATGCAATGTGTAGTGGAGGTGAGGGTTTTATCTTGAAAATCTTTGTCACATCTGTGGAAGATGAACTTAAATATCAAGCTTGGCATTTATCTGATTATGTTTTTGAATTATACTGTTCACACACAGTGGACCTCAAAACATATATTACTGGTGAAATCAATATTGAATTCTTGGGTGAAACACAATACTTTCTTACCTATCATTGTAAGGTTGTAGAGAAAGTAAATATTGACTGCTAAGGATTAGAAAAACTTTCTTGTGCATTTCACTTCAAATTGGTTTTAAACATTTTATGGTTAGTTATTGTGAGTAAAAATGATGAATGAATGAATTTTTTTACACGATCAGAGCTAAAGTCGCTTTCTATCATACCAAAAACGTGAGAGAAATATTAACAACTCTGCTTTTATGTGTTTTACAGAGATCTAACCTTAATGAATAATACACTAATTACGCTATAAACCAGATTTTAACATAGAATATTGTGCCTATATCATAGACGACTTGTGTTCCTTCTCTATTTCCATGAAATAAACCAACAAGACATTTTCTGAATGCATTTGTACATCCTTAAGTAAACACCATTTTTTGAAATGAGTGTACGCTTCTTCTTGCAATCTTTTGGATTTTTTCGGTAACAAACCACTAACTACCTTACTACAGCACACATTATATCTTTTAGTTCTTTAAAATTATCTATTTTGGATTTAAATTCACAATGTAAACAATGCAATCAATATTAACAACAACAATGTTGTTACATGTATCCTTTCAATCATTCCAAAGCAGTTGCGGTTGGAGAAAATAGTATATACAGTAGAGGATCGAAACAGATTTTCTCCTCAATACATTTGTAGCCCTCGGGATAAATCCGTCAGGCTCCAGTTATGTGCAGTCGAGTACAAAAAAAAAAAAAAATAAACTGCTTATGCTTTTGGTTACTTTTAGTGTTTTCCATTTTCTATTCTTGAATGTTGGTAGAATCTCATCATTTGTGCTCCGTGCCCACTTTAGGTGAGCCTTTCTCTAATTGGTTTTAGCTGAATTCCGATATGCTAGGGTTACCGTATGCAGAAAGGACAGGCCTAGCTGGGCAATGAAAGGGGTGGAGAAATGATATATGCCACCTGAATGGTGGAAACAATATGCCTCCCAAAACTGTCCATACCAGCCCCTGAATGAGTCTGGTTCTTATTGGTTCTGCATTCAAGCATTAACCTCTGTAACTGAGGGCTGGAAGGTGCAGTAGAGACGTGTAAATTATTGATTGCCAACTTAAACTGCAGTTCCTCTATCAGCATTTTTTTGCACCCAACTGTACCTCGTGGAAAATCATCTGTTTCTCTCCCTTAATTTATAATGTGCTATTATTTAACCTCTCTTTAGGTAAAACGAATTTGCAATAGCAGCTTGATATTGATAATTTGGTAATTTTATATTGTATATTTCAGTTTACATTATTGTTTCAGCCACATATCCTATAGCTATAGCTAATATTAATGAGATGGGAAAAAAAAAATATTCAGGAGGACTTGAGAATTTCAAGGGTCATAAAGAGTAGGGGATGTCATCTGGAAAAGTTTGGTAACCATTGCCCTAGAGTTTTTTCCGAGCCCCTACAGATATTTGTTGCTCTAATATCCTTTGAGAGAAGCTTAGGTTCTATACAGTTTTCTGTACATAATGCTTTTCCAATACACATGTGTGCGCACAACAATGGAAAACAGTGTTGACTGCACTCCTTTATGAGTAAGCATGATGACATTGTTTCTGCAGATGGACAAATTTGATAATAATTGGTTTGGAATTGCTAATGCATCTGCAGATCATTTTGAGAACTTTTCAAATAATGCCATAGAATTTACTTAAGCTTTCATTGATGTATAGTGTCTTTATCTGCAGGGAACTAAAAAATGGAGCTAATGCTGAAATGATATTAGGACAAAAGATACGTAAAAGCTTCAAACGGTTTAAAGCCATTGCTCCTATAATCACTTGTCCTGTGTTTGCATGTAAGGATGACTTAGTAAGCGCATTTAAATTCTTGGAACACAGTGTTATTTAATTAGCTCTCAGGTTTCAAACTAAGAGAATTACCAGATTTTGCAGCAAGACCTGATAAGAAAATCTTAAGGTTCTAGTTGTAAAATAAACCTGTGAAAATTGTTTTATGCCAGTTTTTATGAGTAGTGTGAGATTGAAAAATCTTAAAAGCTTGTATATAACTGCAGATGTAATTTTCAAGCTATGTAAATACAAAGATTGAAATTTCTTTAATACGTTCAAATAGTTCTGAGCTTATATTTGATCAAGTATATTAACATTTGAAGTATAAACAGTGTGTGTTGAGAGTAAAAATTGGCAATATACCATTGAGCCAGGAGTTAATATTTTTATTTTATTTCTTTTTTAAGTTTGACGTCCTTAACCAGATAGGTCATATTTGACAATGAATGAAATGGGTGAATTGCTGCTCAAATGAGCCCAGAGCATAGAGCACCTGACATTCATCTTTAAAGGATAGGGGTAAACCCCAGAAAAAAACCTTATATGTTTAACTCACCATAACAAGATTCAAACTCAGGACATCTTGAATGTGAGGCAGACATGCTAACTCCACATCAGGGAGGTGGGTTTAATATTTTTATTCTGCTTTATTTTCCTTTGCTGATTTCTACTAAACAGGATACAGTTTTAAGTAGTAACATTACAGTTTGCTGTACCAATACATAATTTCTCAAAATAAAAAATTTCAAATGTAAAATGGCCAGTAGTTTGTGAAATAAAAATAAATGAAATAATTAAAGTGAAAGATACAGATGCAAATAAAAAGGAAATGTTATTACAAATTTTAAAGGTTTAGCATTATTTGGTAGTTTTTATTATGTAGTATCTTTTTAATATCATAACAGTTATTGGCTGTCTTTTCATCATACGACTGTTAGATACAGGCTTGTTCAGCATTTGCCAGTGTATATAGAAAATTTTGGCATGAGTACAGTATACATCTTCCATTTGCGCTAGTGGGAGTTCTGCAAATGCATTGAGAGACATTACAATATCACGCACAACTTTCATTTGTTAATTATATCACTGTACATGAAGATTGCAGTATTTGTGCATTATTTTTACTTATGTTGCAATACCATCTATTAATTTTGGGTTGCATGAAATGAGATACCAGGGAACTATGCTCCCACGTGACCCTGGGAGGAAGGCATCGACCGAGTGACACTCCCTCCCCGAGAACTTTTCCTGTGGACTGGCGCCTGAAAATTTTAATCCGATCCCCCATTACAGGGCGGAAATGGAGTGCCACTTACATGCATCAACCCCAAAAAGGGGAAAGACAACCGAACAACCTTGGTGGGGCCAACAGCAATCTAGCAATTGTCTACTGACTATCCAGGGCAGTACTGGAGGACTTGAGGAGTCTCACAACCCCACCTTGACGGAAAACTGCCCAGACATCCCCAATCTCCCATGGGTATTGGAAACCACCTGCCGAGTCCAACCAAATCCAAACGACACCCCTATGGGTGGAGCTCGGACATTTGGCCCAGCATACTTCTAGTAATGTCAGAAGTACCACAAGTGCTCAGGGTCCACAGCACCCACATCACAGCAGGTGAAAGGGGAGGTTGCATGAAATACAAAGTAAACACATCCTCCCATCACTGTCCATCCAGAACATATATTTTGGAGTGAATAGAAGTGTGGCTGAAGTCATTAAGGCACAGACTCGTGAATAAGAAGTTTGCAGATTGAATCCCACCAGAATATCAATAATAATATTGAGCGGGATGGCTCAGGCGATCTATGGCCCTGTCCTGGGTTCATATCCCTTGGGCTGACCAGTCTGGTTTTTTCCTGTTTTCCCTCAGTTGCCAAAGTACATACTGGATTGCATATTTAATACGATGAGCCAAATTCCCATCTTAAATCTAAAACAAAGTAAAAATGAAAATAGGTAATAATAGTGAATGCACTGCCATCTAGCCACAGATAATGAAAGCAGGTAAACTGGATGGCACCCTAATGCCATCTGCCTAGCACGTGCAGAAGCGGAAATACAGTTGCCTAGCACTAAGGTCTCTGTGGACACATGTTGAAGCTGCTATCACAGAAGCAGAGATACAGTTGCCTAGCACTAAGGTCTCTGTGGACACATGTTGAAGCTGCTATCACAGAAGCAAAGATACAGTTGCCTAGCACTAAGGTCTCTGTGGACACATGTTGAAGCTGCTATCACAGAAGCAGAGATACAGTTGCCTAGCACTAAGGTCTCTGTGGACACATGTTGAAGCTGCTATCACAGAAGCAAAGATACAGTTGCCTAGCACTAAGGTCTCTGTGGACACATGTTGAAGCTGCTATCACAGAAGCAAAGATACAGTTGCCTAGCACTAAGGTCTCTGTGGACACATGTTGAAGCTGCTATCACAGAAGCAGAGATACAGTTGCCTAGCACTAAGGTCTCTGTGGACACATGTTGAAGCTGCTATCACAGAAGCAGAGATACGGTTGCCTAGCACTAAGGTCTCTGTGGACACATGTTGAAGCTGCTATCACAGAAGCAGAAATACAGTTGCCCAGCACTAAGGTCTGTGGACACATGACAAAGCAAGATGAAGGTACAGGGATGAGACTTAGAAGGCTATATGCCACACATTGAGCCACAAAGTATCTCCTAACAGATCCGTCATGATATGACCATGTAGTTAAAGGGTCGTAAAATAGATAGAAAAAAAAGAAAAACCATTCCTGTAATTAAAATCCATTTAGAAGCTTTTAAAAAGTACATAGCATTGCATTATTCTTGCCCTACTAGACCCCTGCTCACATTTGAAACACATTTAATTCTAGCTGTCGGTCACACACAAATGTTGCATGTAGCAAGGATGTATTTGCTCTCCAGATTTAATGCATGAGAGGTTTAATTTCCTCCAGACACATTGTGCTAACAGTGAATCTTAATTAATATTGTTAAAATGTCTTTGGAAATTGGCTGGCTTATTCAGCAGGTATAATAGTTTGGAAAATGTAAAAACGTAAAACAGAGTACAAGAATTTAAATGAATGTGTGTAAATAATATGCTTAAATATAAATATTTTTAGATGTAATTTTAGAACCACAGAAAGTCTTCATATTGATGCTTGAGATTACATTGTTAATTGTTTTGAATGTAAACACCTAAAGAGTGATGTTTTGGCATTATGTCTTGTAGACTCTGGTTCTGCCTTTCCGCTTCTAACTCCAGGAAAAAGAAAAAAAGATGAATAATTATGGTGATAATATATTGTTTAAGCAAATATTCAAAAATGAAGCTTATGACTTCTATGTAGGTAATTTATTGCTGGTATGTTGAATGACTTCTAAATAAGCAGAGAAAGCATTGATATTTGCTAACCTCTTTTGTTTTGTTAAATTTGTCATTTACATAGCATGCCACATCATATTCAGCTCTATATTCCCTTGCTTGAGAACAGTAATGTTTAAACTAATATATCTTTTACAGATAGGGTTGCCGTATACCACAGATTTTGTGAACTGTCCATGATTTTATGGTAAATGAAAACATCCAGGTGAAAAAGACAAAATTCTGTGATTTTTACTATATTTGAACTCAAACAAACTTAATGCTTTCTGGGGGCCAGGGAGAACAAGGATGATAATTACATTCCTGGTGAGCAGTATTCAGAGTTGCTAAAACTTGTAGGATATTATTTCTCCATTCTGGTCATAACACAAATGTAAAGAGAGTTTTTTCCCCCTCATGAATAGAGGATAGAAGAAAGGAAATCTTAACAGTAAAACCAGTCAATGCAATGCTGCATTATGAAAAATATAAGTTGTAATGAGCTTCATAAACTTATTGTGAACAATATTAAGTTTTTTTCTTCTTTTCCAGAATCTGAGAAATACGATTGGTATAAAAAAAACTTAAATGTTGATACTGAATACATTAAATTGTACTGAAGGGTTTAATACATTTTTGATAATATGTGCTTACTTAAAATAAAGTACAATAAAGCAGTCCTTCCAAAACTCTGGAATATTAATTAAATGCACATTTCTCCTAAAATAAGGCTCCTTGTTCTTCAAAATTTCATTTCTTTAAAATGATTAAACTAACGGTAAAAAATGTCCTGTTTTGGATTATCAGATTATGGCAACCCTATTTACAGAGAACATTTTTTTTCCAATTTTTAGTCTACAGAAAGGTCCTGTAGTACATTACAATAATAGGGAACATACCCTATCATGTGGAAGAATAATGCAATTAAGCAATGCACCTGTTACTTGTATGTTTATACTTCAGAAGTTGAAATGCATTATATTACAAGACTAAGTAGTACAAATCTGGTATAGAGGCTGTATACTATAATTTCTCTGAGGCCTGTGAAAAAAGCTGAGGATTTATTATGTTCCAATTATATTACTAAACGGGGAATATAATGAGGAAGTTTACAAAAAAATAATAATGGTTCTACATGGTGTTGTGCTAAGGGCATCCACAGGACAGGAAATGGAAACAAAGTGAGCAATGCATGTTCAGTTGAAGGTTTTGTTAATTGCTAGTATTCACAAGAAATAAAATGTAGTTTTCTGGATTCATTATTTTATATTGTACACTATTGTATTGAATGTCACTAGGACATTCTGAGTCTTTAAAATTGTTACAATTATAAAATCCACTGGCATCACTAATCCAATCCTGCTGTATTTGTCCATTATTTAAGTTTTATAATTAAATAGCTTTTATGTAATTATTGTGTGAAATATCCAGGATGCTCAAGAATTATACGAAATAATTACTTAGTTTTTGATGAATTGAGCATGACTTCATTTCACATTTACAAATTTGCATAGGCCTTGACCCTCTCACTGTTTAGTTGATTAGCAAAGAAAGGGAGCATTGTTTCCAACCTCCTCTTTTCAGAATTATGTAATATTTTTTAAACACAGGATTGTTATTACTGCTTTTCATCAGCAATTTTTGCCATTAATATCAAAAGTATAATGATAAAGCAGTAGTCTATTAATTTTCAGCGTGAGCTCTTGGGACAAAGTCAATAAATAGTATTAATTTGTTTTAACAGTTATCTTTTCCTTCTTTGCAGCTTCTTTTGATATCAAACATTTAACTGAACTTTCTTCTTTTTATAGCACCAGAGTTACTTAAAAGGTACATATGACGTGGAAAAGAAAGTGCTAAGAACTTATGTTACATATTAAGATGAGTGTTTTGATGCAGGTATTATTTTATGTTTGGCACAAACTACATGGATAATTTCAGTAGTGTCTGTAATTAGCTAAATCACTCTTCTAGCCAGTACCTTTATGGCTCTGATTGCTATATTATCAGTATGTAGCCATTTACAAGATGATAAATTTATTTGGGTTCTCTCAGGGCCCAGTCTAGCTGTTACGAAAGTCACTAGATAAGTACCGAGACAACAAATAATGAATACTCATAGAAACGTTTTGTTTATCCCAGTTTCTCAAAGTACTGTATTTGCCAGCATATAAGATGCACCTTTTCTCTGAAAATGCGTCCAAAAACAGTGTGTGCCTTATACAGAGACTGCAAATTATTTATTATCTCCATTTCTTGACATGTTTTGATTTGAAGTAATTCCTTGTTGGCTTCCTTGTGGAGTTGAGAGCATTCCAGTTGCGTAGAGTTAGTGTATGCACAGGCACTGTTGTTAGTGATTTTCATATTATTCGTTCAAACTTCAGTTGTTGCAATTAATGCAAAGATTTGTCTGTATGTGTAATTATAGTAATTTACAGACTGCCTGAAAAACGACATTGCTATACAATTACATTTGAGCTACAAGTGATTGCGCATGCTAAAGAACATGGAAACGGCTGTGGGCCAGCTCCAAGTTAGAAAATGATAAGAACTTAGTGGAATCAGAAAGAGGTTTTAAAGAAAGCAACTCGCAGTAAACATAATCTAAGAAGTGGAACTGCTGTACTTGGATTTTAGATAACAGACAAGTGGGACTTTGTTTCTACACACATTTGTTACAGTTGTTTGTACTACAGTAGACTCATTAATTTTTCCCAAAAAGTGTCTTAAAATGAGGTGCATTTTATGTGCTGGGAAATATGGTATTCCACTGTGTGCAGCATTCCATCCTCTTGAACCACTTCTGGAAGCATCCACACCACTCACTTTCTGGCATTGTGAATAACTCCTCACACACTGCAACTGCTTCTTCGAGGCTAGAAAATTGGTGACCTTGAAGTTGATTTTTCATAGCAGGGAAGGGATTAGCTCACATGGTGCCAGGAACTATAGGTCAATAGTTTTGTCTCAGTTCATTCGAGAAACTCCATTGTTATATTATTTAATGTATTGTCATAGTGCAGCAAAATGCCTCTTTGTTTGTGGACACTGTTCTTGGATTTTCTGAAACAGTTTTAAAAGGCAAATTTCTGTGCACCGTTTTGAAGTAACAGTTCTCTGATTTTCAAGCATAATTGTTGCCATATGGCTACATGTGGAGATGAAAGAAGCAACCATTTTCTTTCCCACACTCCTTGACCTCTTGACTTTGATGGGTGGTTGGTCATCAGGAAAAATCCAAATGGAGGACTGATGCTTTGTTTCTGGATCAAACAGATACACCCATGTTTCATCACCTGTAACAATATCTGAAAGATAGTGAGACTTTCCATAGTTACATCCTTGCAGCATTTCTTGGCACCATTCCACCGTATGAGCTTCTCTGCTTCAGACAAACATGGGGTACCCATTTTGAAGAAAAGTTTTTTACTCCAAAGTATTCAAGTAGGATGGTTGAAACACTCAGTAAACTAATCACAAATGCCAGCTCAGTGTCACTGTAGGTTAGTCTTGGATCTTCCCTTATCATTGTTTACAAAGAGGTGACGTTTTCTCAGTCGTTACTGTTGTTGGTCTTCCATTTTTCTCAAGTTTAAGAGATTGTTGCCCCCTCTTATATATTCCAAACACGCAGAACATGGTAGCATGTGAAGGAGAAAGTCCCCAAAAGCCTCCCTCAAATGCTCAAGTGACTGTATTTAATTTAAGCCATATTTGAAATCATACAAGATCATTGCATGAAAATACTCTCTCTGAATATCCAATGTACTTGTGAGGACATTCGTACTTTTCAGACATAAAACATAAAATGCAGGAAAATGAATGACACAACCATTACAGCACAACTGACTCGGCAATTTTGACTCACTAACAATGCGTTACCTAAGCGTGGCCAATATTCTGCGTCTCATTACATATCTAGTGACCTTTGTATTGTCATTGAAGAGCAAGTTTTGCTCCAGTCAGTTTTGACAAGTTTGTTTAGGGACCAACTGTGAGAGCACCTGGCATAGTAAAGGGAAGAGAAATTAGTATTTTTCTGTTCCATATTGTGAGAATAACGTAACCTTCACATAGGCATATGTTTTCATGGGCCTTAGACCAGGAATATCATCTTTAAAACTGCTACATTTAAAATTTTCTTTTTGTATTCTTGTTTTTATTTTTTTCATTTGTACAGCCCCTTTCACTGCTTTAATCTTATTGGGCTTTGACTTGAGAAACATTCAACTGATAGTTATTGCTCGCTGAACTGTAGCATTTCTTAATGTTGGTTTTATAAATTCTTAACTATTAAACATACTCACATTCACTTCCATACTCATATTCCAGATTCTATGGGGATTATGTTAAAGAAACATTCCCCATCCCAACCAGGAATCAAAACCGGAGCTTTGGGTTGAGAAGCCAGAGTGCTGATCACTTGAGCACAGAAGCCGTCTCATTACATTTTAAATTTCTTTTTGTTGACAAATCCTTAAATTTAGGACTTTTGTAAAATGACTGTAATTATTTTCTTAGGTACTGGGAGTGATCTGTTCTTTTCAGTACAATCACTATTCAATACAAAAATAGAAAAGAAACTAATAGATAAGTTTTGAAAAAATTTAAACTTTTTGCAGCATATGCAATTGACACATTAAATCCTCCTACAGGTATTTGTGAAGCAAAGACCAGAGGAGAAATTTATTTATACTGAAGCTTATATACCAATATGACCATAACATTTTGTTTGCAGATATAAAAATTCAGTATAGGTACTCACTTGTTACATGTTGGTGGCAATAAACAATTTCATTTGAGTAGTATGCAGCTATACAGGACAGGACAGGACAACTATGGTCGAAGGGTAAAAGTGTAGGTAACCTAGAAAGTTCTTCACTCTCTTTTGATATATTGCTCCCCATTTCAATAAAAATGCAACAATTAGCATTAAATTCATTCATTCAGATCAGCTAATAGGAAAGCCAGAATAAATTTGATCACTTTGCAAGTTAAAATTGGGGGGCATCTGTGTCAGCCTCTCAAGGTAAAAATTTCAGATTGTTAGTTTCCTTGGGCTGTAAGAAAATGTTTATTAACCTCAAAATTTCAGGGGCTTTTAGCCTCAGATTCAGAGCTGGAGCATATTTTGCATTATTCTGGTATTTACTGGTGCTCAGGTTTTTAATTCACTCAGCACCATAATGTAATACAATGTTTTTCAAACCATAATATGTTAAATGGATGTGAATTAAAGAAGCAATTAAACTAATAATTTATTGTAGGAGCATTGGAATATAAAAGTTGAAGTTCCTGCCATGGTATCAGAGCTTTTTGAGTTTTAGTTTCTGCTGTTTATACTTTTAGCTTTTGTCACAGTTTAGTGAGGGCACTTTATAATGTGTAATTCATATCTTATGATTGTAGTATACAGCAGTTATAGGAATTTATAAGACAAAGGAGATAATTTATTTCTAGCAGAGAATGCCCTCAGGTTCAAACAAACAAAATGAAATTACTTGCTTCAGATTTCAGGTACGATAGTTTTCTGTAAAACTCTGCATTTGACTTGTAAAGGCCTCAGAAAAATGTATCAAACCTAATAAATACAAACTGTTAAGAATGGATGTCAAAATAAAGTCAAAACCATGCATGTGTCCAAGTAGTTACAAATAACAAGAAGGAGAAGTGGGACTGAGTGGGATGGCTTAGGCAATGTCTGTGGCCTGCATTTGGGAGGTCCCGGGTTCAAATCCCATGGACCGACCGATCTGACTGGGTTTTTTTTGTGGTTTTTCTCAGTTTCCAAGGTAAATACCAGATTGGATATTTAATACCATGACCCAGAGGTTCACCTTAAGTCTAAAACAGAGTAAAATGAAGAACTAGATGGTAAAATGAATGCTCTGTCATTTATCCATAGACAATGAAAGCAGTTAGACTGAATTGCATGCTAATGCCATCTGCCCAGCACATGTAGAGGCAGAGGTACAGTTGTTGTACACATGCCTCTGTGGACATGTGACAAAGTAGGATGATATGGTACAGGGATGAAACCTAAAAGGCTGATCCACAAGGTATCTTGTAACAAATGGTTGCAATATGAGCATGCAGTTAAAGTGACATAAAAAATAATTAGATGGGGAGAAAAGAAAACAGTGGGTAACTAGATCCTATTTAAGATAGGGTTTTTATTTTTTCAATCAACATTTTACTCAAATGCTGTGTATGTGCACTTTATGAAGTTTAAGTTAGCATTTAACTCTGTAAATAACCTTTATTCATATAGAGGTAATCTATTAATAACTCCGTGTAGTGTATTTCATTTTTATTTATTTTGTTTATAATAATTGATAAATTTTTCTCTATAAAATAAGCAGTGCTATGTCTATGGGTAACTTAGTGGCTAATTTTTTGTCAATTTCATTCTTTCCTCCTTTTAACATAAGCTATTGGGGCTCTTCTGGTGTAAATGATCACAGGAAGGTACAACATTTTAACACTTCATCTCTTACAGCTATCTAAAAGTGATTACTTCAATTTAAATACTTCTTTCACTATGAAAATTACAAATAATTTGGAAGATCACTGATTTTGTTCACATTTTCTGATAATAGGAAACTTTTATATACATTACAACTATAACTGGGACTTCTGAAATTAAAGAATTCTGAGGGGTAAAAGGAGAGAGTCAAAAAAATGAAACTCTAAGATGACTGTACGAGATTTTGTGTCTAAGGACTAATAAGTGTGAAGGGGTAATGCCAAATAAAGTTGATTATAACAATTTTCAGAGTGAATTTTTGATCATGCAATTTTAATGGTGTTGTGTTGGAATGTTTTATATAGTTTATCTTATTTGCATAAATGTTATGCTCTCAGAAGCAAATAAACATTGATGAGTAAAGGAAATTATAAATGAAAAGTGACTCATTGACTAGACAACTGCAGAATTATACAGAAAAATGCCTGTTACATTGCAGAGGTAAATGAATTGTCTGTTACTGAATTTTGGTGCAGTTTTGTAACTAAGCAACAAGACAATCTAGAAGGAGTTCTAAGTGGATGCACTGAGTTTGAAAGTAGCCATGAACGTGCAGAAAATTATTACAAAATTGTAACTAGCCCGAGAGGGTAATTCCTATACCAATCTAGATGTTAGATGAGCATTAATATTTATTTTGTATCTGATGTATAATGTAAGGAAAATGTGATATTTTTAATTCCAATTCAGTGGGCTCAAATAACATATTAAATATTAATTTCTGTACAAAGCAACAAACAGTATTATGGGGAACATCTACAATATACTTTAATATTTGTTCTATGCAGTATAACAATTTAATTTACTATTTACATCCACATATTTAACCATGATTATCTGTTAGCAAATACATTTCCAAATGTGTTTTAAATTTCCTGAAAAAAGGAAAAGGAAGAAAACAATAGAAAAGAGCAAAGACTCATCAGGCCTAAAAAGTACCAAGTCTTTTATTGTTCTTATAAAGAAGTTAAGACACATTTAAATTGTATAGTTGTAACTTATAGTGGTCTTTTGAAAAGCATATGCTTCTCATAATTTTTGCAGCTGCTGAGAAGAATTGTTTTTCATAAATACTTCACATGGTTTCAAGATATAGATAATACATGCTAATGATAATAAGCTATCAAACTGATTTGTGTGAAATAAAAAAACAGCTCTATCAGATATGATTTCCTGCTCAGCTGAAAAAAGAGAATGTCATCCAATGAATAGCTTTGTAGGTAATATCAACATAGAGGTCTGCCCGGCTTGGGCCTAGGATGGCCCCGCCTATGAGCCGTGTTCAGGGTTAATCTAAAAGAATGTTTATCAGACTTGAGCTTGAAAATAAAGTCTAAAAGTATTAATGTATCACATTCAACATATGCTCTTAATTTGTCATGTAAATATCTGAAACATAAGATAATTTTAATCAAAATCTTTAGTGCCATTTTTGAGAAAATAAAAAATAATCAAAGCTTCTCCTGTAAAGGGAAGATAAAGGGAAAATGTATCACATTTTTTGATCCACAATATTGAGAAGCCTAGAATTATCACAGCATGCATACATACATTGTAATAGTAATAATAAATTAATTCTAGCTTCGGCCAATTGCAGAGAACATTACAACAGCATGGCAGCTACAAACTCTGCCTCCCTCCATCCACTGCATGCAGGACATCCTAGGCAGAGTGCCTTTAACTTGCCATTTAATACATGAGGTTTCCAGGACCTGAACCTGTAAAATGGCTCCTTGTTTAGTCCTAGGATCCTGAGTGCATTCCTTATCGGGTCTCCAGCAGGAGAAAACATTCCCATGTGGGTATTGTAAATCAAACCAGAGTTCCTTTGCACCACAGGTACGAGTGCTTTGTGGACTGCTACTAATAACAATAATAATCTCCTTAATACAGCGGTCCACTATTCAGTGGTTGTTTCCGATTCCTGTCTGCCACAGTGATCTATAGTTCCACTGTCTGTCTTTTAAGCCAAATTTAATCATGACTTTTTGTACACTATCACACCAAATTAAACAAGCCCTTCTTCTTTTCCTTCTTCCTGTGGGAGGCCAATCAATTATTCGTCTGGACCATCTTTCCTCCTCCATTCTTTGTGTCCATACCACTGCAATATCCATTCTTCAATTCTGTTTATCACTGTATATTCTGCCTTCATCCCTGATCTAATAACATCATTCCGTATGTGCTGTAGTCGAGGTACTTTCATACTTCTACGTAACCTATCCATTTTGGTACTCTCCAACTTTTCCATTTATCATTCAAGAGCCACCACTCTGACCCATACATAAAGACAATCTCCATCATTTTTTTCAAGATACGTTTTTTGGTTGCTTTTGTCATTTTTCTACTTACTTCATAGGAAACCATTCAAAGACCTTGTTACTTTTTCTAGCTTGGTTGATTCTACTGTCATAGGTACCAGAACTGCCTATGATTGTACCTAAATATTTGAAATGGCTTAAGCTCCTAATTGTTACATCATTTACAACCACATCTTCTCTCTTCCTTTCAACAACCATGTATTCTGTCTTCATAAAATAACTTTCAATCCATATAAACAATCCATATTTATGCCCATACCTCTGCATGAATCACTCCATTTCTTTAAGGCACTTACTAGAAAGATTTTGAATAAGGTTCGTGACGTTCTGCAACCTTGCTTCAAATCTTCGGTAAGAGGGAAGTCTGTTGATATATTTTTACCCTTTTAACAGATGCTGTACAATTATACTTTCTCCTTATAAAGTTTGTGAGAGGACTTGGAACTCCAATTTTTTAAGAATAGTCCAGTGGATTAAATGGTGCTGTGTGAGTTCCTTTGCTTTTACTAACATTTTTTTCTATCATCTGTCTAATTGTGAATATATGGTCTACACAGGTCTTGCTGGTAATATATCTATTCTTCCTCTTTGGATATATTATGTTTTATGAAAGACTCCAATCATATCCTGATTATTTTACTGAGTATCTTACTCATTGGTGCCATGACAATTCATTAGATTTCTCTTATCTTCTTTTTTATACAGGGTGTTCGGAATTTCCCCTTACAAACCTTAGGACTTGTAGAGGGGACTGAGTAGATAATGTTTTGAATAGGAACCCATGTCCAGAAATGTACCATTCTGTGCTACATCAATTTCAAGTTGGTTTGCCTGGTATGCATCCGGCTAGCCACGACCAACCGGTGTTTGTCAGACAAGCAGCTGTCATTTGACCTCTACCCTGGTTTGAGCCCTGTGGAGCCAGAGAAAGAAATTTTGGCATGAATTGCGGTCGCTGCGCAACAAATTGCAGAGATAGAGATTTCACCATAACATCATTCGTAGATACAATGTGAGCAACAACCTTAGTGGTGGTCACATGAACCAGAGTTGTAGCAGATCAGAGTGCCAACCAGCCTGTGACGAAGAGAAATACAGATTGTTCAGTTTAACTGGGAACAAAAGTGTTTGTGAAACATGATTAAATTTGCTTTTTGTTTCTTAAGTATTATTTTCTAAGAGGTTGTAGTGAATCAGATTGGTAACCATCCTATGAGGAAGACAGAACACAAATTGTTAAGTTTAACTGTAAACAAAAGTGTTTGTTTATTTCTTTAGTAGTATTACCTAATGAGTTGAATTGTAAGAAAAGTGATGTACTGAGTCACGCCTAACTAAAGTATTTAAGCAAACGTGGTCACTTTGAACACTGGTTTTCAAAATGGTTGTAGCACATAAATGGTACATTTCCAGATATGGGTTCCTAATCAAAACATGATCTATTCAGTCCCATCTACAAGACCTAAACATTTGTAAGGGGAATTTCTGAACTTCGTGTATTACAGTTATACAAGATGAAGAGTCCCCTCTGGTGGAATAGTGTTATCCCTATGACTTGATTGAAGATGCTAGTTAATGTTCTTAAAATACTTTGTTCCCCATATTTTAAGAGTTCCATTTTTATTCCTCTGGGTTCTGGAACTCTCTCATTTTTTGAGGTTCAAATTGCAAATTGAACCTCGTCTTCTGTTAGTGGAACAATAATAATATCAATAACTAAAAAGATAATGTTATGCAAAACAAAATTAGATAATTAGACCCATTCAAGGTGGTATGTACTATAACTTATTCTCAAGCTCAGTGTTCAGACAGGGCCAGGCTGGGCCGAACCTAAGAGTTTTGGTCTGTGCAGATCTCTATTGCAACAGCAGTTGAAAGAAAAACTGCAGTGAAATTATGTAACTAAGCTCATATCCTTTCAGTTTGGACAACAAGACACAGTTCACTAATGGTCACTTCTGAATGCCAAGACAATCAAACCCCCAGGTCTTCCAGTGTAATATAGTAATACCTGATCAAGTATCCATTTGTTGGCAACTGCTGTGCACATGTAACCATAAAGAACATACAGTTCACTATCTGTTAGCACTTGCAATTATGACTATGACAATGAGCTCAAATATGCCTTTTGTGTTTGAAAGCATTAAAAAAAGGGATTTTTTGATATTTTGGGCATTGTATGTGATATGTGAATAAAATATTAGTGTGTTATATAAAGTGCTTGGCTTAAACTAAACCAGGTTGTTGAAAAACAATTTACAGTGTTCATTTTTCCAGTTGTGACATTATTCTCTATAGGTGTCTGACATAATGAAATTTGTACCTTAAAAACTAAGAATTGGATGACATTATGTGGCAGAAGTAATTTGAAAATATAAGTTATGAAATGATTCCTACTGCAGATTGATCAATGTAAAAATTGATTTGTACAATATATGAGAAACACAAATGTACAGGGGATGAAGTGAAAGTATGTTTAAACTGTTGCATAAATCATTTTATTCTACATTTATAATCCTTTCCAAACCACATGAGGCAATGTGCAGAAATGCAGTTTTCAGCTGTACACTGGAGTTCAAAGAATAACAATGATGGGATGTTATGGGGCAATTAAAAAGATGACATGCTACCAATATACAAGAGGGGGTTGGCAAAGCTGTAGCTTAGTTTACATAATGATACTAGGTTTTGCAAGTAATTTTGGAATTCTCTTTTATTTCAATTCGCATGCATGAAAATTAGTGGCAACAGTTATGACACTAGCCAGTTTTAGCACTTGATTTTGAGGTTATGTTGTGATTGCAGTTTGCAGAATGAAGTGAGGAAGTGAAGAAATAATTAAATGGTTGGATTTATATGCAGTGCAGAAGTGCTTATGGGACTTTAATGATATAAACTTTAAAAACAAAGCAGAATGTGCTGCTCCACTTGAGTTAATTTTAAATGAACTTAATATGGATAAAATGACAATAGAAGAACTTAAAACATGAATTGATTCCGTAAGAAGCTACCTACACAAATGAAATATGAACATCAAAAAGAGTGTGCAGTCCGGAGGTGGTACTGGCCTCAGAAACAAATTTTGAAACTGCTTTTTGGGACATAGTACAAAAACTATAGCAATGAGTGAAACGCCACTTGCAAGATATCTCAATGTAATTTGTAATTTCAGGTCTGGTAATAATGCTTCATGCATTATAGTTTCTTTAGTTTGTTTGTTATTTTCCCAAGTAAAAAGCTAAACTGCTCCAAAGTCATTCTCAAATGACCATCATAATGTTTTGGATCCTCTAAAACAATTTCCTTCAACATAGTTGCAGAGCACAGAGCAATGACCTTCTCTGAATCCAAGATCTGGTCTGTATTCTCCTCTTTCTCTCATTTGTTAAGGTCAGTAGTAACATCTCTGCCACTACTTTAGCTGCTACAATATCTTGACCATCCATTTTTACAAACTACCTCTGCAGAAAGATGTTAAACATCTATGAAACTACAGTATACACAAGTGTCACCATGTAAACATGTGCAAATAGTTAACCGAAAATGATTTCACAAACTAGTTGCAAAACCTATAGCTGTCATGTAAACTAGGCTTAATGCTTTTTTATAAGAGAGCAGTTTGAATTCTGTTTGTAAAACACGTACATATTTTATCCTAACTCTAAATTTTATCGGGCTTGTAGCTAGGTAAATGGTTGGTTTAAAACTGGTGTTTTGAAGGTGCTCACCACCTTCAGTATAAACTGATGGAAATGGAATCCATATAGTGCCAGAGGAGTAATGTGAAGCTGAAATCTCATTGGTTCACATGATTTTCTTGCCCATGAAGCAATTTGGGTTTAATGTGAGTGAGGTATGGCTATGCACCTGGTAGAAAACTATTTATAGCAGTTGTGAACACATGATATTTTTAATTCAAGCATGGACCTGGTAGAAACACTGAAATGCTTGGAAGATGACAGGTTGCCAACGAGGTGTTCAGGTTTTTATCATCTGTGCCCATGCTGAACTTAGTTGTATGCCTGAATCACAGTTAAGTTTATTTATTTTGAATGAGATAGCTAGAAGCCTGAGAAGATTTACAGACATTATGCCATCAGGAAAGGTTTTGCTCTATTTTATATTTTCCCCTGTTTAACTTGACCATTAAAGAACTGTATTACCCTTTGTAGCTGTACATATTCATAACTATGATGTAGCTTGACACACATGCATGCACATGCACACGCACAGAAAGAGGGAGCTGAAAAACAACATGCACAAAATTTTAGTGTACTGTCCATTCCAAACCAGAGTTCCCTCTGATGTAAACAAAAGCACGTGATTCGGCTTGTCACGAACCCAAGAACACTGTCTTACGCCAACGTAAATAGTTCCTTAATACATGTATTGTATTATGAAATATTAGAGCAGGAAAGGTATACCACTGCACATTTTATTGCTGTTATAAGAACTCATCGTTAAAGGTAATGGATATATACTAGCTGTTAAGAGATTACAAAATATTATTTTTGCCTGCTATTGCGCTAACGCCGAGAGCATCTTGCTTGTTAATACCAACCAAATGCACGACTGCCACTCTCTTACATACACAAGAAATGCAGCAATGAATTCCCAGAGGTGCTATCTGAGTACCAAATAAACACTTTGCGTAACACAGGATATATGATAAGCGAACAGTCATTCATAATACACTAACATACACATGCTCAGCTCAGGTCAAATCTTGTGATTTAGTCAGTTGGTATTTGAGCTCACATGGCAGAGGAAGGTGCGTGTAGTGCAAATAAACTGTTCAAACACAGAAGCGGGAAACAGTTAAAAAGTGGCTAAAAACAAACAATACTTCATAATATTCAACTCACTATTACAAAAATACCCGACACTTGCATTATTGCATATTAGGAAACTAATATCAGATTTTATAGGCATTTCAGTGAGAAGTGTAACGAAAGCGAGCATGGAATATAAATGGACATAATACAACATAGAAGAGGATAAAATGTGGGAATTTGTTTTAAATGCGACAGTGCTGTGGAATTGTGGATAAACTTGTCATTATTTTGGAGAGTAGTTCTGATTCTGATATGGCAGCTAGTCATCTTTGGAGGATTTGGATTTGGGTGTTGCACTCTTGCCCAAGGATTGTGATTAACGTAAGTAAAATGTTCATTGCCGCATACTTATAAAATCTATTGTTACCTCAGGTTGCATTTTGAACTATGATTCTCACACAGGGCGCCTTTTTATAGATTAAATAGTGTTCAACAAGCACGTGGGAGGGGAACAAGCAGCCATTATGGGCGGGGATTGTGAACTACTTTCATGCGGATAATACAAAGAGTTTGTTTTCAGTGAAAGGCACTCTGGTTTGGAATGGACAGTAGAAAGGCATTACCAAACTAACCATCTTAAAGTTAGGAGCATGTGGTCGCAGATGCAGTATAACAACAGGAGTGCTGCAGGTACATAATTGAAATCTGACTTTATGAAACATGTTCATTTACCAGTCGAAATATAATGTAACTCACATACAAGTGCACATACATATGTACTGTCTCATCTAATGAGTACTGGTACACAATGAGAAACTAACCATTATATACACCTACTGCGCTGTACTCTTTGTGCTGAACAAGAACAAACCTTCTGTATTACTATATCATCCAGTAGGCTTCACAACACAAATGCGGCATTGAATATGAAACACCTAGCAACAGAGACTAGTACTTTATTAGTCAGCCACGATATGAGTGCGTTTGGAGGAGGGTGTCAGTATTTTTGTTGACAATGCCTAATGTCATCAAGGCTACACAATGAAAACAGTATTTCTAGATGGTCACAATATGAGTGCATGCAGTGAGAAGAGAAACTAAACAGTTATGGAACAACTGGTGGGGCATCAGGGCAGTCAAGTAAAGAAGACATCTGCAGTAATGAGTTGCATTTACTAGCGAAGCTGAGGTATACAAAATGTAGTGCTGTTTTTGGTGTGCAACTATAAATTTTCCCCTCACTCCCCTATGATCCCTTGCCTTGATGATGTAAGGCAATGTCAACAAAAATACTGGCACCCTTCTCTAAGCTCACTCATATTGTGGCATGCTAGCACATTTGCAGGCCTTAGCCTCACTAGTAAATCAGCTCGGAACTGCAGTTGTTTTCTTTACCTAACTGTCCTTCCAATGCCCTGCCCACTTTTTCATAAATGTTTAGTTCCTCTTCCCACCGAATGCTCTTATATCATTGCTCACTAGTAAGAGTACACTTTGTTTACATCTGACACACTAAACAGGTTTCACAGTTGGAGACTGTAATATGATAGATTTAATATTGATGCATGTAGCACAAAAAAAGCTTCAGTTATCCCTTGTTCCTATACCCAAAATGCTTATTTTGATACTGCCTTTCTACTCTAAAATTTTCTGCAACTTTTTTTACCATATCCAGTATATATGAGGGGTATTTTTAAAGCATGGTGCATTTTGCAATAAAGTACAAACTACTAAATATTTTTTTATAATTTATTTTTCACCCAGGCCTTCAAACCTTACACTACTTTTCTATAGCTATCAATGCTTTTTGGGCATTTGTCTTATTGTAGCATAATCTTTTAGCATAAGCTTTTAAAACCTTGCCACCAGTACATCCAGGAAACATGTAGCTGTAGCTTTTCTGTATTAAAAATGGACTGCAACAATTTCTTAGGGAACATCTGCAGTACATGTATGAAAGCTTCTTGAAGGACATAAATAATGAATCTTCTATTTTGGCTAACATCACACTAACTTGCAGATTCACAGCTGTTTTCTTTCAGCTACTCTGTGATTTAAGATCTGACTACCACTAGTTTAAATCTTCCTCCTGAAACCAATGATACCAATAAAGCAATTTGTTTCACCTTGGAATCTTAGACACAGAAAAGTGCATCTCAGAAACTGTAGAATTGTTTTATGAATTGGTAGCGAACTTCTATTAGGAGGAACCACTAAAAACTTCATTCTACACCAGAATGAGAATTTAATTGATTCTAAAAACTGTGCGGAAAGAAAGATTAAGGTATATACCACAGAATAAAGAATTAGTTAATCAAAATATTCAGTGGTTATTTTATTGCGTAACGAACCATAATTTAAAAACATCCCTGATATATATTCATTTTGAGAATAAGATTTTTATTTGTGATTTAGCAAAACAAAACTCAGAGTTGTGAAGCTATTTTTGTTTCTATGAATATAAAGCCTGCAAAGCTACATTGACCATTTTTGCAGTAAGTTAAGTTAAAATTTTGATTTTTACAAAGATGTAAAAATGCACTTTATCCCAATATCATCATTGTTCAATACTACTTCTGTATTATACAGTGTGTCCATAAAAATACTTTCATACTCCAAACGGGCACCATGTCACCTTGGATGATGTATTTAAATTAAATTAATGACGTTCGAAAGAAAAACTTAGATATTTTTGTGCATGTCAACAATGGACGAGATCACAGGAATCAAACACAGAAACTAAATTCACCCACGTTTGTGATTAGTTGATATGGGTCCATTGTTGGATATTTAGCAGGCAGGTTACATGTGAATGTTTGCTTTTAAAATTGTGTTGTTCTTAAAGAAGGTTTAAGGTGAACCCACAAGGACTTAGTTGGTGTGTTTTGGATATCATAGCACACAGAGTCTGTTGCAGGTTCAGCGTGATTTTAGGAGAAGGTTTCAATATCAAGTTCCTACACGCACATCAATGTTGAAGTGATGCCGTGATTTTGTGGATCATGGCTGTGTATGTCATCAAAGGAAAGACCATTCGGGGGAAACCATCTGTCAATGCAAGGATTGTAGAAGTGTGGGAGGCATTTGTACATAGTCCTAAGAAGTTTGTCCGTAGAGCTAGTCAGCAATCCCTAAATCCACCATATCTAAGATCCTGCATATGCGACTGAAATTTCACCCCTACAAACTGCAATTAATCCATAAGTTGAAACAAGACGGAGCACCTCCTCACTGGCATTCAGATGTTCAGGAATGAGCGGCTTTTAGGAAGATAGCTTGGACATGCCAAATGATGTCTTCTACAAATGGCCGCCGAGGTTGCCTGACTTGATGGTCTGTGACTTTTTTTCATGGGGTTACATAAAGGATTGCGTTCTATGTATACCCATTGCCTCAAAATCTGTAAGAATTACAACTTCGTATCACTGCCACCATCCAGTCCATTTCATAAAATATGTTGGAGCATGTGTGGCGTGAATGGGAATATCACCTTGATGTCTGCAGCGTCACTCATGGGGACCACATTCAATTTCTATGAGGTATAGTAAAAAATATTTGAGTTTTTCTTTTGCATGTCACTAACTATCCAAAGTGACACAATACCAGTTCAAAGTATAACAGTATTTTTATGGACACACTGTACTGTGCCATTAGAACAGTAAGCTATTGTTACACATGAAGCATGACCCTTGCATTACTCATGTTCTTACTTAAAAGTTGTCGTGGTTACGTTCGTGTTATCTTATTTGCTGAGCGCCTGTTATTGTTTTACTATTTTGAATTTTGAGTTCTTTGTCCTCCGGCTAGCTATTATTACTCAGTCGAGCAAATCTCTTGAACAGGGTGTGTAAACGGAAAGGAGTTGTTACTAAAAGATAACACTGATAAAAGAATTTGTTTTTACGCTTTTATTGCCGTCACACCTTATTCATTTCACATAGTTACTCTTGATACACGCCAGACTGAAACTGTTATATTTTCGAATGTAACTATAATCACTTATTTGGCGCACATTATTAATTTGAGTATTTCACATTTTGTAACTAACTTTACGACGCGAGAGATTTTGTAGAATTGCGTAACGTGTACTACGTGAATGATTCTGTTGAACTGTGCAATGTGTAACCCATGAATGATTCTGTTGAACTGTGCGACGTGTAACCCGTGAATGATTCTATTAAACTGGGTGACGTGTAACCCGTGAATAATTCTGTTGAACTGTGCGACGTGTAACGTGTGAATGATTCTCCTAAACTGTGCAATGTGTAACGCGTGAATGTTTCTGTTAAACTGTGCGTTACCCGTCTCTGGCTTTAGAATTTATACTCCCTCACCCCGATATGCCTAAACATTATAACAGAGCTGCTATTGGTTAATAAAGCGCGCCTACATTAGCGTCTATTTTTATATCCAATCAAAATTACGAACACATATGCTCTAGGGAAGATATTCCCTCCATTTCTAAAGAAAAGTGCGCTACTCTGACGTCATTTGTTTGTCTCTTCTAATTAATAAACAACTCACCCCCTCACTATATTGTTACCCGCTCCTATTGTCAGTTTCAGTGAGGCCGTGTAAACTTATTTCCTAACAATGCTTATAATTAACAAACATCTCAAATCATTGTCATACAATAATGCTAATTTACACTACAATCACTCTGGCATTTACAATGTTGTGATATAAAATACTGCCTCAAAGTTAGCTAAAGTCACACCTCTGAAGGAACATCTACACCTAGTATACTGATGGTCTAAGTAGCTGGAAATGCTCATCAATTTGCAACTGGTTAAACATGTGGGCTCAGCACAATGATTGGCCAGCTGAGTGATCATGTTTCCAGAAACTGCGTGTGGGCACAATGTAACCTTAAAGGAGTAGTTTGTTCTAAAATTGCATGTCAGGTTGATTAAAATAAGGAGGAATTATAAAAATACTGGATTTTTTGTAACTCAGTGCATTTAATTGAAGTAAAAATCTGATGTGTTACACTCACATTGCTTTCTCAATCTGTCTTCGGCAAACTATTCCTACAAAAGCTTCTATCTGCTTCATGTTATTCAAGATGAATATTAGACATGGGGGTTCTGGGGTTAGTGCAGGGTTTTGTTTCTGGCTCTCATACTGAAGGACCAGGGTTTGATCTGGGGTGTCAATTTTAAGTAGGCCCTATCCATGCCTTCACCTTTGACTTATGAGAAGTATCCTCAAGGTACAAGCTGTAGGTCCTCTCATTCCACTGCCATCCTCATCACCCTACCATTGGAGGCAACAGATTCTGCTAGCATTCCACCTTAGAAATGGGTCATTATCGCTTGGTGAAAGAGCTATCCCCTGAAGGTCAGAGGCCATATGAGGAGCGTTAGAAACGACGATGACCTTAGAAACGGTTTTATCATACATTTTGTTGTCAGTCGAGTAAGGTGGTAACACGTGTGGCTCACATTCAGGAGGTCCCGGGTTTGATTCCCGTGAATACCCACTCTGACCCATGGGACTCTTCGGAGGCTCTCCCAGGGCGAATGATGGAGTGCTTTCTCTCAGACCCCAATTTTCCTGTCCCTCTATATGATTTCATTGATCTTCACCCCGTTAGATCTGTTCCACGGTTGAAAGTGTCAGCGATGGTGTTCCAGTGCGGCATGGCAAGGGAATAGGATGTTCTCTGAGGATCTTTCTCCGTCCCTCGGCCTTCGGCTGGTTGTCGGGGTATACAGACTGCCCCTTGGGAAGGGTGTTGGACCCTCTGTGTCCCTGGTCTACCTGTCTTGACTCCTAGGGTGTCTCAGTCTGGAAATCTGACAGGACCTCATCATTGGTGTGCCGCCATCCTGGTTCCAGCTGCCTGGTGTCTCCTCTCACATTCTTCCCTCCTGGGGGCTCCCCATTGAGGGGCATAGGTACAATATCCTCAGTCACTAGATCACTGCCAAGTCCCCTCCAATACACATTCCATTCAGCTAAAGCAATAATCAAATCTTTTAAGAGGTTTGTTATGTGATAGCTCTGAAATTCTGTTCCCTTTGCATGACCACAAGAAAGAAAAGAAAAAACAAAATCTGATGTGTTACACTCACATGACTTTCTCTACTCTTGTACAAACTATTTTTACAAACGCTTATTCTCCATCTACTTCATGTTAATCGAGATAAACATTTGCAGACTCTATCTTATTGCTAATTTTCTTGTAGATGTAAGGGGAATATATATTTACAAGGGCAGTATAGAAATACAGTAGCCTTTAAGCACATACATATCTCTTAATAGCTGGTTGCTAGGTGCAGCACCATTCCCTTTACCACAGATTAATACTCTTTGCATATACAAGACAAAAAAAATGAATAACGAATTCCCATTTGAGAAAATAATTATTGAAAAATTTAAGCGAATAACAAGCAATATCTCGAAAATGGTTCACTCAACAAAAAAAAATGTATATGACATAAATTGTGTATTTTAACGCGAGCTACATTTTTTATGTAGTAAAATTTCGTCTACCTGTTATGGTTTACCAGTTTACCAAAAGTCGTTCACAATGAACAATACTTTTGGAGACATTCCCAGAAAATTCAAGATATACATTTTATTTGTCATAAAAATATCTTAAACACATAATATTTTAATCAAAATCGTTAGAGCCATTTTTGAGAAAATTAACATTTTCGAAAAATCTTCCATGTAAAGGGTAATCTGGGGTGGGGGAATTTTCTTGAAAACCTTCGTGTAGCATCCTTGGAAGATACTGAACCTAAATACCAAGTTTAGTGTTTATCCGACTTCGTTTCCGAGTTATGCTGTTCACAGACACACACATGGACATGTTTCCAAAAAAATTTTTTTTTGGATTCAGGGGATCTCAAAACATGTATTTCCGGTGAAATCTTGGTATCAAATTTTTGGGTGGAATACAATACTTCCCCTACTTACGATGCGTAGTAGAGAAAGTAAAAATGAATGACGGCTTAGCAGTTGAAAAACTACCTGACAATTCAAACCATTAATAAAGAGTATCTCGGAAATGGTTAATGCCACAACACTTAATTTGATAAAAATTGTTTATATTAACAAGATTTTTGGTGTAGTAAGCTTTTTCTCTTATAGCTTGCAAGTTATACAAAATTCATTCATAATGAAGAGGACTCCACAGCTATTATGAGAATATTCAAAATATAAATTTTATTTGTTGTTTAAATATCTTAAATATGTATATGGTATTTTGATCAAACTTTAGAGCCGTTTTTGAGGAAATAAACAATATTGAAAATTTTTCCAATTAAGGGGTAGTTTAGGGTGGGAGGATCTTTCAGATAACACAGGCCTGCAATTTTAACCTTTTTTACTGTGGCATTGGTTTTAACAGGTTTGTGAACCTAATTTTGGTATGCTGAATTCAAATCTGCTTTCCATTTTTACTTTCTCTACTATGTATAGTAAGTAGGGGAAGTATTGTATTCCACCCAAAAATTCCATACTGAGATTTCACCGGAAATACATGTTTTGAGACCCCCTGAATCCAAAAAAAGCATTTTTGGAAACATGTCCGTGTGTGTGTGTGTGTGTGTGTGTCTGTGAACAGCATAACTCAGAAACGAACAGTCGGATAAACACCAAACTTGATATATAGGTTCAGTATCTTCCAGAGATGTGACACGAAGGTTTACAAGAACATCCCCCCACCCCAGATTACTCTTTACATGGAACGTTTTTCGAAAATTTTAATTTTCTCAAAAACGGCTCTAACGATTTTGATTAAACTATCATATGTTTAAGATATTGTCATGACAAATAAAATGTATATCTTGAATTTTCTGGGAATGTCTCCAAAAGTATTCTTCATTGTGAACGACTGTGGCATAACTGGTAAACCATAAGAGATAGACAAAATTTTACTACATAAAAAATGTAGATCACGTTAAAATACACAATTTATGTCATACATTTTTACTTTCTCTACTACGTATAGTAAGTAGGGGAAGTATTGCATTCCACCCAAAAATTCGATACCGAGATTTCACCGGAAATACATGTTTTGAGACCTCCTGAATCCAAAAATAGCATTTTTGGAAACATGTCCGTGTGTGTGTCTGTCTGTGTGTCTGTGTGTCTGTCTGTCTGTGTGTCTGTGAGCAGCATAACTCAAAAACGAACAGTCGGATAAGCACCAAACTTGGTATTTAGGTTCAGTATCTTCCAGAGATGCGACACGAAGGTTTTCAAGAAAATCCCCCCACTCCAGACTACCCTTTACATGGAAGATTTTTCGAAAATTTTAATTTTCTCAAAAATGGCTCTAACGATTTTGATGAAAATATCATATGTTTAAGATAATGTCATGAGAAATGAAATGTATATCTCGAATTTTCTGGGAATGTCTCCAAACGTATAATGTCTCATTGTGAACGACTTTTGCATAACTGGTAAACCATAAGAGATAGACAAAATTTTACTACCCAAAAAATGTAGATCGCGTTAAAATACACAACTTATATCATATACATTTCTTTTGTTGAGTGAACCGTTTTCGAGATATTGCTTGTTATTTCCTTAAATTTTCCAATACTTATACTTTTTCTCAAATTCGTTATTCATTTTTTTATGTCCTGGACATGCAAAGAGAATGGAATGCGCCACATAGCAACCAGCGATAAAATATTTGACTATCGCTTAAAAGCTATCATATTCCCCTTGTATCTACAAGAAAATTACAAATAAGATTGACATCTCGATATCTCGATTAATATGAAGCATATGGAGAATAGGCGTTTGTAAAAATAGATTGTACAAGAGTAGAGAAAGTCATGTGAGTGCAATACATCAGATTTTTTTTGTTTAGTGAACCATTTTCGAGATATTGCTTGTTATTCCCTTAAATTTTTCAATACTTATTTTCTCAAATGGGAATTCATTATTCATTTTTACTTTCTCTACTACGTATAGTAAGTAGGGGAAGTATTGTATTCCACCCAAAAATTCGATACCGAGATTTCACCGGAAATACATGTTTTGAGACCTCCTGAATCCAAAAAAAGCATTTTTGGGAACATGTCCGTCTGTGAACAGCATAACTCAAAAACGAACAGTCGGATAAGCACCAAACTTGGTATTGAGGTTCAGCATCTTCCAGAGATGCGACACGAAGGTTTTCAAGAAAATCCCCCCACCCCAGACTACCCTTTACATGGAACATTAATTTTCTCAAAAATGGCTCTAACGATTTTGATGAAAATATCATATGTTTAAGATAATGTCATGAGAAATGAAATGTATATCTCGAATTTTCTGGGAATGTCTACAAAAGTATTCTTCATTGTGAACCACATTTGCATAACTGGTAAACCATAAGAGATAGACAAAATTTTACTACACAAAAAATGTAGATCGCATTAAAATACACAACTTATGTCATATACATTTCTCTTGTTGAGTGAACCGTTTTCGAGATATTGCTTGTTATTTCCTTAAATTTTCCAATACTTATACTTTTTCTCAAATTCGTTATTCATTTTTTTATGTCCTGGACATGCAAAGAGAATGGAATGTGCCACATAGCAACCAGCGTTAAAATATTTGACTATCGCGTAAAAGCTACCATATTTCCCTTGCATCTACAAAAAATTACCAATAAGATTGACATCTCGATATCTCGATTAACATGAAGCATATGGAGAATAGGCGTTTGTAAAATTAGATTGTACAAGAGTAGAGAAAGTCATGTGAGTGTAACACATCAGATTTTTTTGTTTTGTCTTGGATATGCAAAGAGTATTAATCTGTGGCTAAGGGAATGGTGCTGCACCTAGCAACCAGCTATTAAGAGATACGTATGTGCTTAAAGGCTACTGTATTTCTATATTGCCCTTGTAAATATATATTCCCCTTACATCTACAAGAAAATTAGCAATAAGATAGAGTCTGCAAATGTTTTATCTCGATTAACATGAAGTTGATGGAGAATAAGCCTTTGTAAAAATAGTTTGTACAAGAGTAGAGAAAGTCATGTGAGTGTAACACATCAGATTTTTTGTATCACGTATCTTTTTTGGCATGCAGAAAGAAAATATGTAATCATATTTGAGTTTATTTCATTTTTAAGTACAATTACAATGCATGTAATCATGCAAACTAAGAAACAATGTCAATTTTACAGATGCAACAGTTTATATTGAACTAGGAAATTTCAAACATACCTTATGATTCTATTTTCTCCTCTGCTTTGTTGAAAACGAATGCTGAATTGACTTGTGTTTGTAATCCTGATGAGGGTTGTCTCTAATGAAACACTAACAGTAGTTGGTCATCATGAAGACATCCCATCGATCCTGGTACCTTGTTTCCATCTCCTTCATGTCTGGTGGAAGCTCTCTCCTGTTCTTCACTTAGTGCACCCAAGTTTTCAGGAAAAACATTCAAGATGCGAATGCAGAAAATGCAATTTTAAGCTCATATTGCATTCGAGTGCCTTTAACTTTTCGAGCATGATTTTAACAGTATGCTATTGGTTATCTTTAACATTACCCAAAAACTTGAGTCCCAAGCTTGAAGTTCTATGTCTGTCATGATATTTCTAAAATGAATGTCCTTCATGAGTTTGTGAATCTGTGGGTCGTCAAAAATGCCTTCTTTGACTTTTGATTCAGACAATATTAGAAATTTCTGAATAAGATGTTGGAAACACAGACCACATCTTTACAATGCTTTGACAAATTTCTTGATTATCCCTGATTTTATATGTAATGTGGGTAGCAAAACCTTTTGTGAGTCAATCAATTGGTGATTTATTGCATTTTTTGGTCCCTAGCACTAAATTTTTAAAAATCTGTATGTGATACGCAAAAACTATTATTATTTTTTAAATCAGAGCATTATGGCACGCACACACAGACACACATACCCCATGTGCGCGGACTGTTTTTTAAAAGTACCCTTTTTGAATTTTGGGGGTCCCAAAACATGTATTTCCTGTGAATTCTCGACATCAAATTTGTTGGTGGAATAAAATACTTCCTCTTTACTATAAAGAGGTGGCAGAGAAGGTAAAAGTATGGAGCATTAGCAGAATACATGTCATTTATTCCAGTAGCTGTCAGTGGCATACATAGTAGAGACTTTTAACAATACATTCGGTCAGACTAATAGTGGCTGGTCTCTTGAGCAGTTACATTTTTTCAAAGTCCCTTCAAGTGAGCGCAGTTCACAACCATCACCTCTATGCACCATTTTGATTAACTCTGTAATACAAGCCACACTGATTTGGGCTACCTCCACACCGTGCTTTGCATGGAGCAGTGGTTAAGCTATTTAACTTGTACACAAGCAGCTCGAGTTCAGTTCTCCGTAGTCAGGGGCATCATTGAAGGGGGCAATTGCTGCTCCCCCGTAGGTTGTGAGAAATGAGAAATTAGTTACTGTTATTGCTCTATCAAAAGAAAAATTACAACACCTGTGTTTTTCTAATATTAATTAAATTAATTAAATATTTCACATTTGAGAGGTAAAAGATGATTTTGTTTTAGGCTAAATGGGTCGTTAAAATTCACATGAAAATTCGGGAAACTGCTTCAGGCAATCTTACTCCCCTTAAGCAGAAACTGAAATGACGCTCCTGTCCGTAGTGGATTGTTATATTTTATTTTTTACCTTGTCCAGATTTCATGGGAGGCAGTTGCCAGAAAATGAAACCATTTCCCTCAAATAGTGAACTCCATGGGTAACAGACTCGGGATAAGTGCAGAAGGTTATTGGAGTGGATTTTGGGAATGTAGCACTTTTGTTTCCTTTTATTTTTATTTCTTCTTTTGAAATATAAAATTAACGTTTTTTTTATTCTATTTTAGAAGTTAAAAATCTTGTATTTTATGCCACAAATATAGGATTATAACATCATGTGCCCTCTTTCTTTTAGTTTTGTGCTGGTTAAAGATGGGAGCCAAAATAATAAAGCAAAAATTATTTTAAGGATAAAAGATGAAGATATTATTACTCATGTATTTAGAATGAAGGGGGGAAAAAAATTGATTAGCTGCATGGAGATTTGAACTTGCAACCTCAGGAACAGCAAGCTAACTCTCTACCATTGAGGTAAGAGTGCTGCAGTATTCTAGCATTGTAACAAGCTTTAATCATACTACACTTGAGATCCATAAATCATTAAAAGTGTACGTTGATATTGTAATGAAAAGAAGCTAGAAACAGTGATGTGTATGAATTTATTTAAAGGTGAGTCGGAATTGTAACACTAACATCACTTAAATTTACTCACTTAAAAGTGAGTAAATTTAAGTGATGTTAGTGTTACAATTCCGACTCACCTTTAAATAAATTAAAAGTGTATTTTAGTTACGAATATTCAATGTTGAAATACACTGAAACATCTGTCTGTTTGATTAGGACTAGGACTAACTGCAGAGGGGGACTTAGAATCATGACCTACAACATCTTTTCTACCTGAGCCCCTGACGGGGTGCCCCCAGGAGGGAGGGGTGAGGTGAGAGGAGGCATGACAGGGCAGAGGGCAGGATCTCTAGCTTTTACAAATTGAAACTACTCTCCCCCCTGGGGGGGCAGGACTTGGAGACTGCTCTCATTCCAGGGGATGAAGGTTTACAAAGAGCATCCTTTTCTCCTGCCATGCAATGCCAAGACTCCAGCAGCACTTTCAGCCCTGAAACAGACCAAGCAGATGAAATGGAGGGACAGGAAAATTTGGGATTTAGTGAACCATCCCAGCATTTGCCTAGTGAGCCGGGGAAAGGCCCAAAAAACCCATGTGACAGAAAGGTTTGCCATGGGAATCGAACACTTGATCTCCCAAATGTGGGTCACAGATGTTACTGCTGACCATCCTGCTCAGTTGTCTGTTTGAAATCCGGTTTATGAATTATTTTCTCAGAAGACTTTTGTGATTACACTTGTGTTTCTCATTATAACTACTACAAGAATATACACAGTCTTGTGAACAAAGCTATTGTGATAGCTTTGAAATTTGCATGACCACAAGAAAGGAAAAAAGAAAAAATGAATGGCGACTTAGCAGTTGAAAAACCACTTGACCCTGAGCGCTCGCAGAAGTACCCGATTCAAGCTCTGTCTTTCAAATGCCGGCGAGTTGTAAATTGATCAAGTGTACATTCATGTATTAAAAGCATACCAGTAAAACAGAGTTGGTTCTGAAAATCATTCTAAAATATATTTAAATTTGTTTTCATTTATGTACTCACTTTTATAAATTAACAGTAACTTATATAGAACATACATGATAAATTTCACCAGCTTCAGCAAATTAGTTTTTATCTATTCACTACACAGGATGTTACAATAATACAGTCTTTACAATTTACTGCCATTCATTAATTACTCCAATTACAAACTGTTAATGTGCCACAAAGATTTGGAATATCCCATATTGACACAGGACTATCAATTTTAGTTTCTATAATTCAAACTCATGGAAATGATTATTTTAATTCATTTTATTTATATACACTATGTGATCAAAAGTATCCGGATACTTGGCTGAAAATGACGTACAAGTTCTTGGTGCCCTCCATCGGTAATGCTGGAAGTCAATATGATGTTGGCCCACCCTTAGCCTTGATGGCAGCATTCACTCTCGCAGGCATACTTTCAATCAGGTGCTGGAAGGTTTCTTGGGGAATGGCAGCCCATTCTTCACGGAGTGCGGAACTGGGGAGAGGTATTGATGTAGGTTGGTAAGACCTGGCATGAAGTCAGCATTCCAAAACATCCCAAAGGTGTTCTATAGGATTCAAGTCAGGACTCTGTGTAGGCCAGTCCATTACAGGGATGTTATTGTCATGTAACCACTCCGCCACAGCCCGTGCAGTATGAACAGGTACTCGATCATGTTGAAAGATGCAATCGGCATCCCCGAATTGCTCTTCAACAGTGGGAAGCAAGAAGGTGCTTAAAATATCAATGTAGGTCTGCGCTTTGATCGTGCCACGCAAAACAACAAGGGGTGCAAGCCCCCTCCAGGAAAAACATGACCACACCATAACACCACCATCTCCAAATTTCACTGTTGGCACTACACACGCTGGCAGATGACGTTCACTGGACCTTCGCCATACCCACACCCTGCCATCGGATCGCCACATTGTGTACCGTGATTCGTCACTCCACACAACATTTTGCCACTGTTCAATTGTGTAATGTTGACACTCCTTACACAAGCAAGGCATCGTTTGGCATTTTCCTGCGTGATGTGTGGCTTATGAGCAGCTGCTCGACCATGGAATCCAAGGTTTCTCACCTCACGCCTAACTGTCATAGTACTTGGAGTGGATCCTGATGCAGTTTGGAATTCCTGTGTGATGGTCTGGATAGATGTCCGTCTATTACTGTTTACGATCCTCTTCAAATGTCGGCGGTCTCTGTCAGTCAACGGGCGAGGTCGGCCTGTACGCTTTTGTGCTGTACATGTCCCTTCACGTTTCCACTTCACTATCACATCAGAAACAGTGGACCTAGGGATGTTTAGGAGTGTGGAAATCTCGCGTACAGACTTTTGACACAGGTGACACCCAATCACCTGACCACGTTCGACGCCCGTGAGTTCCATGGAGCATCCATTCTGCTGTTTCACGATGTCTAATGACTACTGAGGTCGCGGATAATGAGTACCAGGCAGTAGGTGGCAGCACAATGCACTTAAGATGAAAAACGTGTGTTTGTGGGGGTGTCCGGATACTTTTGATCACATAGTGTATCACTGTTTAAGAATATAGTTTTAGATAATTTTCTGGATGTTAATATTTAGTATTTCAAACTTCTTTAGAGAATTATCAATTTTTACTAATGCGTTGTGTTATTTTAAGCACCTCTGTACCAAGAATTGGTGTACTGAATGAAAGAACAACACTTACACAATAATTTATGCATCTTCTGTTTTTTATTTTGAAACTCAAGAAAGCTTATAATTTTATATATTTTATTGGCATAAGAGTGCATTTTCCACATTTACACCATGAAACCCTGCAATTTCTATGCAATACAGAGTGTCTGTTGATACTGGAAATATACTTGAATTCTTTTTACATACAAGATAAACTGGAATTAGTGATTATACACTGGAAAATTTGAATGTAATATCCATAAAACATGAATTTATTATAGATTAAATTTTCAGGTGATTGGTTCTTGGAAAATCTTGTAAATTAAATAAGAATGTTTTTAATGTTATTTTGCATATCTGTTTTGCCATAATTGTTTATCACATGTAAAAATTACTCAAACATTTGGATGATCTTTTACCCTAAAAGCTTTTACAGGCAACACAACATTTCCAGAATTTTGAGGATTGTTGTGGGGAAGGGGATGGGAGAAGGCTAAGATTATAAATACAAACTCTGCTGATACTTTTTTTCCATTTCTGTAAACATCACTGAATTTTTGGTCTATTATGTGAACAGTGAGAGTTTTATAAAATTACAGTTTTAAGAGGTAAAGGTGAGAATTCAACATAACAAAATTAAATTGTACAATTATGTCATAAAGAGTACAGCAAGTAAATTTAATTAAATCATCTTTTTGGATTTAAAAAGCCACCCATGCAACATTGGGTATGGTAGCTAGAAATAAATACAGCTTCATATTATGGCTGTAAAAACAAATAAACCCAATAAAGATGAATACTATTGCATTTTTACTGCAATATAACTCTATGCAGTACTAGAATTTTATCAAAACACCCATACTGGAAATATACTGGAATTTTAAACCTTCAAGGCAGTAGACACCCTTTAATATCAACTTCTTTATGGAATGACAATTCTTAGTCACTACCTGAATGTGTGGGGTTTGAAACAACATGTTTAATTCATTCAGATTCATGTGGACTTATCATCATGAATCTCTTTCTATGTGCACTGTTTGCTGCTTCAGACAGCAAAGAAAAAAATATAATTTGACTGGAATAGAAACACTTGCATAGGGAAAATAATGTATGGTAAGCAAGTGAGTTCTGTATAAAGATATAACTTTCCTATCCATCTCGAATGCATTAAATATTTTCCCTGCATTCAGAAGTAATTTTTGCAATATCAGTAAAACATTGAAGATCATCTTTGCTTGCTCCAACCAGTATCTCAGCAACATTCCCCCCACCCACAGGTAGATTTTGGTATTGTGTTTAGGTTTAGGCAAGTTGAAGGATTTGTCTTTCAGATTAAGAGTAGGTTCTGCAATAGAGTTCTGCATGGGTTTGGGCCTGGTTCAGGTTTAATTTGAAAAATGTTTGTCAGACTTGGCTAGGAAATAAATGTGAAAACATTTTTAATTAATTTTGAAGATTTAGAAGCTAGTAACAGTGATGTGTCATAATTTAAAATAAAGTGAAAAAATTTATCACATTTAATATATATATCTCCTGTGATACTACAGCCCATGAAGGGCCTTCACCTGCCAACCAGACTGCCGGCCTCATACCCATGTCACACAGCAGAGTATTCAAACCATCCAGACAATTTGGGGAGGTATGTGGCCAGCATCGTGCATCCCCACAGCCTCCACGGCTGGGACTGCTGCCTATTGCAGCTCCTCATGATGCTGAATACCCGGGACTTACAATCCACATCCCCATTGGTGGGATTGAAGCTGAGACCACGCTCCAGCCCATAGCACCATGGCACAAGATATCACATTCAATATAGCATTTTATTTGTCATGTAAATATCTTAAATGGATGGTATTTTAATTAAAATCATTAACGCCATTTTCATTTTTGAGAAAATGAATACAAAAACAAAAAATTTGTTACATTATTTGGTCACAATGTTGAGATGCCCAAAACAGCACAATTATTATCACAGCATGCACACACATCTATTGCAGTAGTAATAATAATCAACAAAAATTCCCTTTGGCCAATTGCAGATAACATTACATCAGTATGGCAGCTACAAAATCCACTTCCCTCTGTTCACCCACACCCAGGACATAGTAGAGTAATAAAGGTGGCATGTAGTCAATAATACAATATATTGTCAACATGACACTTGCTACTGTGGATTCCAGGACCTTGGCAGCCACGATTCTGTAAAGTGGCTCAATTGGTGCCAAAGACCTGAGTGCAACCCTTAAAAATTCCCATGCCGGTACCAAGATCGAACCCATGCCCCTGCAGCAGCACTTCATAAACTATTAATAACAATAAGAAGTCAATAATTAAAATAATTTTATTTAAAACAAAAATTAGACATTCGGGCCCAGACCTGGGGGTACACTATAACCTATTCTTTGATTTGGGCTTGGGCTTGGTTCAGACCGGGCCAGCCTGGATCGAAGAATTTTGGCGCCTGCAGACCTATATTCTTCAGTTCAGTTCATTGAAGCCTCAACTCTACTCTTTTGTAATACTTTGCTTTATTGAAGTATCAGAGTGGTATAGTTTGAAATACTTCAACACATTACACTTGTTTCATGTTGTTAAAGTTCTTTCTAGCACTTGAATCATTTTCGTGAGAGAAATCTTTATTTTTTCCAGGTGTAAAATTGTAACAAACACACAGTATTGTGGCATTATACAACAGTCACTATTTTAAACAGCTACAGAAAATTTTCTGCTTAATGGCTGCTTCTTGGCACAGAACTAGCAAACTGTACAAACAGTAGAAGTGATACTTGAGCATTACAAGTCAAATTTAGAACATGCTTGCTTCGTTTACTCTGTAATTATACAGGGCATGTTTCAAAAGCCTTTGCTTCCATCACCAGGCTTCTGAAACATGTCCTATACAATTACACAGCAAGTAAAGCAAGCATGTCTCAAGTTCAACTCCTAATGCTCAAGTAAGAGGGGTATTTTTAAATTAAGGTCCATTTTGCAATAAAGTACTAGCTACTAAATATTTTTTGATAATTTATTTTTTTACCCAATTCTTTAAACCTTACTTTACTATTCTACCAGTTATGTTTTGTGAAAATCTGGCTTAGAGTAGCATAACCACAGACTTCTATGACCAGCCCATTTAGAAAATGTATAGCTGTTTCTACAGTTACATTTTTCTTTATTGAAAATGAGCTGTAGTAATCTTTATGGGACATTCGTGATACAAGTACAAGACCTTAGCTTCTTGAAGAACATAAATGATGAGTTTCCTGTTTTGGTGAATATCAGTTTAAACATTTTCATTCGGCTACTTTTTGTGAAGATTACATCCAGAACTTCAGTTTCAATCCCTCCTTACCCAAAATATTTAGTATTTCTTATTTTATTGCATAACACACCCCAGTTTAAAAACATCCCTTATATTTAATCTCGCCTTCAACGATAAAATGCTTCTATATAAATTAATTAGTAGAAGTGATGTTTAACATTCTACAGTGACCTTTATATCTCGAGAATGTGTGTTCAGATCTGTAAAAGGAAACTGCTGTTATATTTAATGGCCTTTGTTCTCAAGTTCATAAGATTTTACACCATACTGCTCCTATAAGTAAAAGGAAGAAGCTACTGAAGGCATGAGCTAACAGGGATTCAGAATTAAATCAAGTTAAGTGGAAAGTAACAGTGATGCCCATAACCTGTAGATTTGTAATAATGATTAGCCTTGGATTTGAAAGTTCTACCGCAAAGCTCATAATTTATATCTATTAACTGTTCTGTCACTGTGTGTGGGCTAAAGTTGGAAAGTTGAATCAGATTTGTAACTTTTAATGTAAAACTAGAACTTGAACCACAGTTCTTCTGGTTCAAATATCTATGGAAGAGTATGAAAAAGTTGAAAGAAGTTCAATTCATGTTTGGAGAAATCATGGTGGCTTGGTGTTAGAGCTGTAATTCCAAGTCTAGTCATGTCACTGGCTTTTCAAGTTTGATTCAGCTTTCTAGATTCATAATTGGCAAAAAATTATGTTTAAAAAGCCCCAAATAATTTTCCTTAGGTGTAATAGGTTTCCTTGTTTAGGAGGGCGATACTGAACATTTTTGGAATGCTATGTTTTAAAAACAAATTAAATCTTTACATTTGACAGACATGCCCATACCCAGAGAAAAAATTTGGGGAGGGTTTTCCACAAGTAGATCTAAACTTAACAGTACCCCATACAATTACCATGTACCAACCCGTAGTATACAGACATTAAATGGATAAGAAAATTGCTTGGAGACACATACACAAGAAAAACTCACCTGAGGATATTCCACCTTTCAGCACAAAACATAAAGACTGCTTCGAAAACTGGAATGTATGGTCACGTTACCTATGTAGGCGACGATATTAAGTTTCCCTTTTTCTTGTAAATATGCTACTAGTAATAGACCTACTGTTATCTAACAACATTTTCCCATATTGGTTTGCTATGAATTTAAATAAATAAAACTGTCAGGGGTTTCGGCAGGGGGGGTTGAACCCTAACCCCCCCCCCCTCTAAATACAGCCCTGTTGACAGCTATTTTCTAATGTTTTGCAAGTTGATTGCCTGTAGTTTGTTTGATTTGCTGTAATAGTTTGTTAGTTATCATCATTTAAAGATTTTGTATTCCCCAAAAATGAATTTGACTAGAGAACATTTCCGGACTGTGATTTTTTACAATTTTAAATTGTCATTAATGCCTACACAATGTGATCAACAACTTAGAAGTGCATTTGGCAAAGGAGCCCCATCTAAGGCAACAATTTTATATTTGATACAGCAAATTCAAAAGAGATTGGTTTTTTCTTAGCGATGAATTTCATCAAGGATGCTCTTACTGATGAAAATATTGCCACTGTCCGAGTAGTGCTTGAAGATCAACAGGCATCTTATGAATTTATTCGGGCAACACTGGACATTGGTATGAGTCAAATCCAAAACATTTTACTTCAACAGTTAGACGCGAGAAAACTTTGTTGTCGATGGATACCACATAAACTGACTCCAATCAAAAACAACACATTGGTTGATACAGAAAAACTCTGGAAAAATTTCAAGATGACTTTTCAAATTTGGTTTGTAATATTCTTACTGGTGATGAATCTTGGATTTATTGTTATAATTCTGAAAACAAAAATCAGTCAGCTCAATGAGTCTTTCAAACATAACCTAATCCTACTAAAGTCCAATGAATTTGCAGTGTTGGTAAGAAGCTGGTTGCTAGCTTTTTTTCTAAATTCCACCAAACGGTTACTGTAGCTTTAAAAGATAGACATACTGCTGATTGGTACACAGATGTCTGTATACTGTAAATTTTTTAAAAAATTCGTGAAAAATGCCCAAAAGGTAAAATAATGTTACATCATGACACCACATACATCATAGGGCATCTTGGTCAACACCATGGACCTTCCATCATACATCGCCAACCTAACATCTTGTGATTTCTTTTCGTTTCCAAAAATTAAAGATAAAATCTGTAGAATCACTTTTTCATCATCAGATGAAGCAGTGAAACATTATAAAAACCTGGTTTTTGAAGTGCCTCAGGAACAGTAGCATCATTGCGTGGTTTCATCGAATGCAAAATATAGTGATGTAAAAGGGGAATATTTTGAGAAAAAAAATCTGATGTGTTACACTCACATGACTTTCTCTACTCTTGTACAAACTATTTTTACAAATGCTTATTCTCCATATGCTTCATGTTAATCGAGATATCAAGATGTTAATCTTATTGCTAATTTTCTTGTAGATGCAAGGGGAATTGGTAGGCTTTAAGCGATAATCAAATATTTTAAGAGCTGGTTGCTATGTGGAGTATTCCATTCTCTTTGCATTACCAGGACAAAACAAAATGAATAACGAATTTGAGAAAAAGTATAAGTATTGGAAAATTTAAGGGAATAACGAGCAATATCTCGAAAATGGTTCACTCAACAAAAAAAATGTATATGACATAGATTGTGTATTTTAACGTGATCTACATTTTTTGTGTAGTAAAATTTTGTCTATCTCTTATGGTTTACCAGTTATGCAAAAGTCGTTCACAATGAAGAATAATTTTGGAGACATTCCCAGAAAATTCAAGATATACATTTCATTTGTCATGAAAATATCTTAAACATATGATATTTTAATCAAAATCGTTAGAGCCATTTTTGAGAAAATTAAAATTTTCGAAAAATATTCCATGTAAAGGGTAATCTGGGGTGGGGGATTTTCTTGAAAATCTTCGTGTCACATTTCTGGAAGATACTGAACCTAAATACCAAGTTTGGTGTTTATCCAACTGTTCATTTCTGAGTTATGCTGTTCACAGACACACACACGGACATGTTTCCAAAAATGCTTTTTTTTTGGATTCAGGGGGTCTCAGAACATGTATTTCCGGTGAAATCTCGATATTGAATTATTGGGTGGAATACAATACTTCCCCTACTTACTCTATGTAGTAGAGAAAGTAACAATAAAATCATTTCAATTTTTTAAAACTAATCCTTATTTGATTTTCTAAAAAGGTTCAGTGTCGCCCTCGTAAACCATGCATTTTCACCTTGTCAGTTTTGTTTTAAAGCCCTGTTCTCCATTAGAGTAGTTTGTACCTCCTCACATACTCCTCTCTGAGAAACAAACCTGGACAGCTATCACATCAGAAAGGAGGTATGCTAGGCAAAATTTGGATGCTGACATAATGTAAATAAAACCTGAAATGACACTGTCATAAAAAGTCTAAATACTCTGATAAACAGTAGGAGAAAACTGTTACAATTCATCATTTGGTGTGTCTGGGTATAAATAATAATAACTAATATGTTACACTTTACTGGGGGATAAAAAACTGCAGGTATATAGATATTTTTATATTTTTTTTATTACTGATACACTTGATAGTACAGGACAGATTAAAAGTAGTGTGTATTTCAAGTGAATTTTGCTCGGGTGTTGAAAATGTTGTTTTTGTGTGGAAAACCATCTTGAGGTAGATAACAATGTATACACAAGACCACGAGAATATGAATTTTGGAGCTTCATTTTTACTTTCTCTACTATGTACAGCAAGTAGGGGAAGTATTGCAATCCACTCAAAGATTTGATACCAAGATTTCACTGGAAATACATGTTTTGAGGTGCCCTGAATCCCAATAAAGCATTTTTGGAAACGCATCCCTGTGTGTGTCTGTTTGTGAACAGCATAACTCAAAAACGAAAAGTTGGATAAACACCAAACTTGGCATTTGAGTTTAGTATCTTTCAAGGTTGCAACACAAAGATTTTCAAGAAAATCCCCCCACCCCAGACTAGCCCTTACATGCAACATTTTTCGAAAATTTGTATTTCCTCAAAAATGGCTCTAACAATTTTGATTAAAATATCATATGTTTAAGATATTTTTATGACAAATGAAATGTATGACTTCAATTTCCTGGGAATATCCCCAAAAGTCCTCATCATTCTAAATGACTTTCGCATATCAGGTAAAATGTAAGAGATAAACAAAATTTTACTACACAAAAATGTAGATATTGTTCAAACATATGTTTGTGTATACCGTTTTGTCGAGTGAGCCATTTCCAAGATATCCCTTGTTATTTGTTTGAATTTTCCAATACTTATACTTTTTCTCAAATGGGAATTCGTTATTCGTTTTTTTTATATCCTGGACATGCAGAGAGAATGCTCCACATAGCAACCAGCTCTTATAAGATTTGACTATCGCTTAAAGCCTACCATGTTCCCTTTGCACCTACAAGAAAATTAGCAATAAGATCAGTATGAAATAGATGGAGAATAAGCATTTGTAAAAATAGTTTGTACAAGAGTAGAGAAAATCATGTGAGTACAGCACATCAGATTTGTTGTTATTTATTGGAACTGTTTGATTTAAGAAGTTAGTACTTTTAAAAAATCACTATTATTTTCACATAATACTTCACTTAATGAAATGTAGTTGTTGTAATGAGGAAATTATAGAAATAATATTATTTATTAATTGCATTTGTTTCCATTATTTTAATCAGTAGTCCCTCCAGTTACTACATTGTTTTTCTTTCACACTGCAGCCATGCATGGCAGCTTGCAGCTCAGACTCCCACATAAACAATTGCATTATCCCCACAACTGTCTCACATTCTCATAGTTACAGTTACAATTACAATGATAATAAGCACATACCTTATCACAGGAGATGTTGGAAATGTTGCCTTTCTCTATCCACACATTTCCGTTGTTTCTCAGAAAATGTTCATTCACACTAGATAGTTACATACCCATTTCTACTGGATATTTTCTTTTTGTTCTTTCAATGTTTGTGGCACAAATCTTGTTTTTCAATTCCCATGTAGATAAAAACTCACATACAGTTAAATCAGGTGATCATGGGGCCCATAATTCTTTACTATAATCTGTACAAAATGACAAGGAATCTAAGGCGCAGCTAGATAACAGTGGTGAAAGTTGCTCTGCCAATAGCGCTAGAGCATGTGCTAGTTGCCTAGTTGAACTGCCGTGTGGTCTCACCTTAGGCTACAGTTTCTATAACTGGCGCAACAGTTCTAGACACGTGAAAATCTTAATGACAGCTATGAAGCGAGTTACATACCAGATCAGGAGGTGACCGGTCATCTGCATGCTGCAGGAGTGCGTGGGACAGTCATTGTCAAATGTCCACACACCGGTTATGCACTGCACTACACGATAAACTTATAGTTATATACAGTATATTCAAATCCACCACTGTAAAATGCCCTTAATATAAAAACACTGTCAACCATCTGCCTCCAGTTCTTCCAAACCTGACAGCCCTTCCTCTTCTGCGGAATCACTCACGTCATTGCCGCCATCACTGCTGTCGCTACTTTCTGCACCATTATCCTGGATGAGAATTTTTGTAATTGATTTTCTGCAATTCCGTATTTTTTTAAATAATGATTCTCAATTTATTCAACATGTCGATATACATTTTCCCATTCTGACCTTCCAATTTCTGCAAATCGCTGGTGACATAACTGCTCCACATCTTTTAGTTTAAAAGTGATATTTCTACAGGCCACCCAGTTTTTGACATCAGCCCTTGGGTTTAGATCTGGGTGATACGGTGGCAGTCTAAGTACATTATGGCGATGTATTAATATCTGGTCAAGTATTATGAGTTATGACTTCTGAAGGGATTTGTTGGCTTTAACTAAGTTATATTTGTTTTACTCATGCTTTCATCAAAAGCTATATTATGCCTAAGCAACCAGGTTTTTATTTCTTCTTTCAAGGAATTTGAGGTAGGTTGTTTGTCAATTTGAGTGTTACCACATTGTGAAGCATTGTCTATAACCAGAATAGACCCAGCAGGCATATTAGGTATCAACATGGTGTTGATCCACTTCATGTAATTTTCTGTATTCATTTCTTGATGAAAATCTCCTGTTTCTTGTTGCGACTTGTAAAAGAAGGGCATTTGGAACGAACAGCATGAACGATAATAAGTATTTGCCCTTTGGCAACAGGTGCCTGAAAACCTAATTCGCTATCGTCACTTTAACTTTTAGATGTATGACTGCTGTGTATATACGACTCATCTTCATACACTATAGTTTGACCCTCTAATTTGTACCTCTGAGTAAGGTACTCTTCCAGCTGAGATCGTATGTCATGCTTTTCTATTAGAACTCTATTTGGTTTCGTTTTTTTCCGCTTAAACCCTAAATCTTTTATAATTTTTCTGAGATTTGTAGCAGCATCTTGAAAATTTATGCCGATATAAGTACATATAAAATTATAGTCATTTGGAAAGTTAGTATCAGACTGCAAAATTCAGTGCCATAGCCGGGATTTAAGACTTGTAGCACCTTGAACATTTATGACATCTTTCATATTGATGAGCAATCTGCTTATTGTTGGCACAGTTTTTTCTTCCGGTGAATCGTGCACCGAATGACATTTGTCGAAATCGTCTATTTCTGTAATACGTTTAGGGAGCTTATGTTTCTACACAGGTGTGTTAAATGGTACTCTTTCATCCATATGGTTTTTCTTATCTTTGAGAAATCTGGAAACGGAACTCAGTGAAACAACAGTTGCTTTGGCTACTCTTTCTTTCACTCTCTTAAGGCTTTTGTGGAACTCGGGTAAACATATATTTTCTTCCTTCATCTCTGCTTCTTGCTTCATGAAGTCGAGGACATTTGCAATTATTTCCCTGCTTTGAATACATAATACCTTACCATTTAACTTTGAAAACGTAGGAGCCATGGTTATAAATATCACAAATATAAAATAAGCACTATTTACTTACTGATCTCTTTGAAATTACAAGATGCAGACACTTTCTATGCAGACTGTATGTATTACGCACTGTGAGTAAGCAAAGGTATTATATCGCTTTCGTTGATTAAGCTAAACATGAACCATTCCTAGGCTTGGCAGCTGGGGTGGCAATCAAGGTCACGATTCCAGAAGTTTTGCGCCAGTTATACTTTTCAATTGTGCTGTTAAAAGTTGTTAAGTACTCATCATTTATAGTATTATAGCTGAGCAGGGCTAAAAATTTTGAATCAGACTGTCCAAAAACCGTGTCTCTACGATGTGTGGTTCTTTAGTTATGTGTCAAAGCAGGTATTTATGAGGGTTGCTGAAAGATCTTTAACATTGTACACCACGATCAGCAGTATTGTGTTTATGTTCGGTCTTGCCAGGTCATTGGAATAATCTGTCTTTATCATTTCTACATATAGAAATTTTATTATACTTAACTATATGTTATGCACCTAAACTGAAATTATAAGGGATGCATTCACTGCCATGTTTACATAATTATTGTTATTGGTATTATAGTCTTAGTTTGAAAAGTAGCATGATGAAAGCATGCCTGCTGGACTTTGCGCCAAGTGATCGGGTTTAGTGTGTATGCTACACTGGCCGTGTCTTGTTTCACGCTGTGATGTCTCTCTCTGTCACACTCGCAAACCATCTGACAACATAGCACTCCTGCTGGTGCTCCATTGGCTTGCTTCTCATTTTGTACAGATTATAATTACATCTTCAAAAATTTAATGACTCATCTAGCTGATGGGTGGTAGCAAAGTCTGGTTCGAAAAATTCAATTGGTCAGCTGTTCAAAAAATGGTGTATGTCATTCATGTATCTTACTACATTAATTATGTTTGTTCAAAAAATACAGGTCTTATTTATTCTGTATGCATTTACGGTACACTAATTTTCGCATCATGCAAGGGAATCTGTTGTGTAAAATCTGGTTTCTCTGTACTACAATATCTTTTATTAATTGCTTCAGAGGTCAAGTGTACTGGCCTCTCAGTCCAGAGACCCTGAGTTTGATTCCTGACTGGGGCAGGAAATTTTTCTTTAACCAGAATTATTCCCTATCCTCCACAGAGTCGTGGAAGTATGACCATAGGAATGAATATGAGTGTTTAATGTTAAAAAATTACAGTTCAATGAGCAATAACACTGAAGTCAAAACCTCTGATATGACCAAAGACGTTAAGGGGGCTATGGAAATGAAACAATAAAACAAATATATCTGCTATTTTGTGACGAAACATAACCGTGAAAATGGAATCATGCTTTGTCAGAGAAGCATGGATCAATTACTCTGTCATTTTGCAAAATGCAATTACAGAACTTTACCCGACTCTGTTTAAGGTGTTTGTATACACTGTAAGAACTAAAAGAAAGGGGAGAAATTCACCCAATATTGAGTATTGAACTTCCAAATTGGAATGAAACTTTCCTGAAAGGATGCCAGAAATGTGTGGATAGAGGCCAACATTACCAACATCTCCTATGATAAGGTATGTAGTCATTCTCTTGTTAATTTTAATTGTAACTATGAGAACAAGAGGCAGTTGGGGATATTATAACTGTATCAGTGGGAGATTGAGTTGTGGTGGGAGTAGTCATGCATTGATCACAGTGTGATGGAAAAGCATTGTATAACATACTGTAACTTAATTCAGAAACAGATTTTGCATGTATCATATAACATTCAGATGAAAATACTTCATCCAAACTGCATGTATCATTTCCTATAACTGCTGCAATGTATTAGAAGTTCTGTCATGCAGACTACTGATAATGGACTCCACTTTAATTCAAACTTCCTCCACAGTATTGTGACTCCCAGCTTTTAGAGACCCTATGAGTGAAATACCATCTAGATGGATTTCAAACTACCTCAGGCATACGAGGGCAGTCTTAGAAGTACCCGATCTGACATATATATATATATATATATAGTGGTTGTTGTTTCAAACAAATGACTATGGTAGAAAGTACCACTCCTATAAAGCTTAAGTTTGAAGTTTGATGATGCTATGTTGTTTAGTAATTGTTTGGCAACCATTAATAGTGAACACTCACAGCAAATTTGTAAAAGTGGATAAAACTGGCCATCATTGTGATACAATACTTTCATTTGAAAGGTCTTGGTCCAACTAATATTAAAGCTGAGCTAGATTCTACTCTGGTGGAGTCTGCTCCTTCATTTACAACAGTAAAATATTTTTTCCTTTTCAACTTTCAGGTATGCTTTTAGGTTTTGTAGTGCATAGTGGTGCCAGGCAGATGCTTGCTCTAAGGAAAAAGTATTTCCCATGGACACTAGAGGGCTGCTAGGATGGATGAATCACTCATTTTCCTTTCTGGGCATCTCCAGTAGTGGGACAGGTCTTTGAGCCAGGTATTGTTAGGGACTTCTGTGCATCTCTGTGGCCTGTAGCCCCCTGTGGTTCCTTCATTTCATCCTTTTATCCTGAGGGGTATTAGTAGAAATAGATTTCCTGTAGGTTGCAATGCGCAAAGTGTGCCCCTGTGTTGTATACCCTATAATCTAACCTTTCACTCGCTTATTCTCTACTTTTGTCATGATAACACTCTTTAGGATAGACAGTGTTTAGCTCTTAATATATTGATTCCTGAAAGCATATTCCTGAATATGAATAATGGGATATTTTAATATAAGAAAGTTAGTAAAGAAACTGCATCAGAGAACTCCAACTCTGATGGGAATTGTTTTGGAAGCCCTTGCATACTCAGCTATGCTGGGAAGAATGAGGTTAGAAGTTGACTTCTTAGTAATTTTTCATTTGTATTAATTTGTTTTATTGCACATTCACTAAAATTATTTTATGGAATCTTAGTATTATAAACAGGTTTTACTGTATTCAATATCGTGCATAATTAGCTCATTGTGGTACATGTACCAATAATAGCAATGATATATTTCCTATAGCAGTGGCATAATGCTGGTATTCCAATTTGTGATGGCTTATTGAGAGAAGATATTTTATGATATTTCTTTCTCTGAGGAACAAAGATGCAAAAATCTCTGTACATTATTAAATATAGAATAAATAAGATCTGAATTTATAATTACTTACCATGCTGTTTTGATAATAGGCTACATCACAGTCTATAACATGTGCTCATTTCTCTCCCAGAAAGGGAATATATGCAAGTGGCTGTCTTGCTTATCAATTCAACATGTCAGGTAATAAATGAAATGCAGGTTTAGAAGCAGATGTCTCTTATGTCAGTTATGAATGTGGAATTTTTTCATGATCTATTTCCTACAATTTATAATACTAATATTACGTAGAATGTATCCAACTTGCAGATAATTTTAATATGACACTTGCGAAAATTGTTGCATGAATGACAGTGAGTGCAACAAACATTCACTTGTACCATACTTATATCAACATTATCCAATTGCTATTATGTTCTCTTATATTATGATACCTGTGGTGGTAGTTTGTCAGGCAAAGGTAACAAAGCATCACTATATTAGTTTTCAAATATCCCAATACTCATACAGGAAACCACTTAGAAATTTTTAATTAATAAAATGGTTAATTTGAGACTATACCTTCTAGTAAAATATTTAAGGGAACCATTGCATGACTGAAAGGTTAAAATAAAGCAAGCACATTTTAGCAAATAAGGGTAGTTAAATTATATTCAAACCCACTCGTGGGCTCTCTCTACTGCGCGAGACAGCTGGGAAAATTACGCTGGCAGAGGCAGACTAAAATTTTTACCTTATAATAGATGCTGGAAATGTTGACCTTCTGCTCTCAAATAGGCAGCATATCTTGTGTAAATGTTCTTGCTCATGCTCCGAAGCTCAGCAGCAGGAATTCTTGTGATGAAACAGCTCATTATGATCAGAAAATTGGAGTGTGGGGTGCGATAAATGCTAGAAGAATAATAGGGCCTATATTCTTTGATGAAACAATAAATGCAGAGCAATATCGGAGGTTAATTCTGATGCCATTTTGCAATCGCTTGACAGAAGAAGAGAAATCGTATGGTTGGTTCCAGCAAGATTCTGCAACAGCACATACAGCTGCCGAATCATTACATGCAATAAGAGAGGTGTTTGATGGCAGAATAATTAGTGTTGATTTGTGGCCTCCTCATTCTCCTGAGCTAACGAGTTGTGATTTTTATATATGGGGTTCTTTAAAAGACAAAGTGTATTGTTCCAATCCTCACACACTACAGGAACTTAGAGAAAACATTGTGCAAGAAATCACAAGAATTCCTGCTGCTGAGCTTCAGAGAGTGAGCGAGAATATTTACATGAGATATGATGCCTGTTTGAGAGCAGAAGGTCAACATTTCCGGCATCTATTATAAGGTAAGGATTTTAGTCCGCTGACTGCCGGCTGTCTCGTGCAGTAGAGAGAGGCCGCGAGTGGATTCGAATATAATTTATATACCCTTTACTTATCAGCAAGAATATATTTTAATGCTAATCTTCTTCTTCATCTTCTTAATAGATTATTTCCTTGTTGTAGGAATTACACCCCAAGGACTTACAAGCCAATGCCTTGGGTCAGTAACCTGTCGAGGAGCAAGCAAATTCTGGATCATAGCATATCCAGGATGGGTGACCAAGCCCAATACCTGGTATTGCAGTGAAGAAGAAGGAAATGAAATGTAATGTAAAGACGGAAGGGATAATAGAAAAATTCATGGATCAAATTATCCAACCCACATTCACTTAGTAACTTTGGAAAACCACGAAAAAACCTTTGGTCAGATTGCTTAGCCCTGGAGGTATGAACTCGGGACCTTCTGATTGTGGGCCTGAGCCATCCTGCACAGTTAATGCTAATCACAAAAATATATTGAAATGCCACAGGAAAGACTACTAGACTTTCTTACTAGATGTAAAAAGGATGGGATAAAAAATACAGACAACAAAGTTTTGAACATACAGTTTTAATGCAGTAAGAATAACATAACAGCATCAGCCATATTTTACATCCAAGTTTCTGCCATGGTTAAACACATTTTCATAAGAATGGTTTAAAAAGGCTTTAGAACACATGCTGAACTCTGCACTTTATCATTAATATTGATGTTACATCTGCCAAAATATAGATAAGCAGTGAACAAAGAATTTGTCAAATTTAAAAGAAGTAAACTAAAGGGGTATCATTCACTTTGTATTCTATTAAAGTAAAATTCTTGCTATTCAAAGCAATTATTTAATTTTTTAAAACAAAATCTAGAAGCTTGTCTTGCTCAAATACCATGGCTAAAGCAGTATTTGCTGAACAATGGGGTGAATACAAATGCAAGGTTAGGGCATACAGTGATTGAAGCTGTGGGTGAAGATTTTCAGATTGTAATTTGCCTACTGCAGTGCATGGGCCTACAGTGCCTTAAGGCCTGGGTGTAATTCTTCTTTCTAGCTGGTCCCATTAGGTAAATTTTATAACCAAAGACTCTAAGCTCATTTACACATTCTTTAATCACTCATTGCATAGCAATAAAAGCATAAGCTAAGTGCAAAAAAAAGGATTATAATTCAGTGTATTGATTTGATTGCTTGAAATGGATAATGCCTGCAGTAGGTATTTATAAACTAAATCTCTACCATACTTGAAACAATGCAAATAATTTGAAACATTGGGTACTAATCATGCAGAATTACATGCAGTTAACACCTACAGGCTTCATCATTATAGGGCCCTTTTTCTTTAATTTATGTAGAGGCTATTATTATCACTTGTTTTTGAAGTTTTAACTTTATTAGCATTCATTTAGGTTTATGTTTAACAATGGAAGAAACCATTTGTAAAAACATTGGACTTTTACATTCTATAAAAAGTGTTCTAAGGCATTACCATGCCCTTCTTTCATTCCCTGTCCTTTTAAAATGTAAAAGGAGGGAAAGAATGCAACTAGTCACATTAAAATAACACATTTTGCCACTGTTGAACACAGGTCTGTCCTCACACAACACTAATGGCATTAAATACATGGTTCTTAAGGTATTAAGATTAACCAAAAATCACATGGATATTATTGTCCCTATTTTGGGAATTTTCAACTGCTATTGAAAACTAAATCATAATGTTGCTGTGCTGTTTTATTTATTTTATTTTTGCATACAGTAACAATCCAGTTGAAATTATTTCTTTTTGCAAATATCACCTCACAGTTTTAGCCATACACCACATATTCTTTAGGGATTTCCAGAGTTAAAATTGACTTACATATTTGGAATGGATGGACTTTTCAATGGCCGGATGTATGTAGGAAAATAATTTGTTAAAATAAGATACAAAATAATTGTAGCATAGGAGTAGGGTCATATTAGGAGTGGGTGTACACAAGTAGCATCTGTTACATTAAGAATTAACTAAACAGAAATATTAATTACAAGCAATATTTTTATAACCCAAGAGATAGTTTGTATACATTTAAAAATGTAGCAATGGTAATCCAATTTTAAATACTCGCCTATACTTGGTGAATCAACATTAGTTTTTCTCTTATGTAAAGCAAATAATATTATAGAAACAAAATAAGTTGCATTTAATCTGCAACAGAGTTACAGGTTACTAGAATTGTAATATGTGTAAATTTAAATGCCACCATTAAATTGCTACAAGTTATGAAACACTGTTGTCCCAGTACATGATCAGCATGTCTATCTTTTTGGAAAGGATTATCTACTCAGCTAAGGGCTTTTCAGTAAACATGTCATGAGCTGTGAGCTTTTATGGATAACTAACCTCCATTGTTTTAGTCATTCTATTTTGGTTTTGGCAGATTCCATAAATAACCGTAAACCATAAATAAAAGAACTACTGGATGAGCGTAGTTTGCTAATTTATGTTTCAATGTTTTTCTTAATACATTTGTAACTTATTTCAAAGTTCTGATTCAAAGCTACAGGTCCACATAACCTCATTTGTAACTAAAGCACTCTATTTATACTGTTAGAGATTAGCATCTGTGGGACACTTTTTAGCTCTTCAAGGGCTCTCGGAGAATGCCTTTTTAAAGAAATTCCTTTTTTTATGACTTACTGTTAAATGCCCTTAAATCTTCTCTGTTAATTTTTTTGTTTAAAATTATTAATATTTTCAAATTTCATTATGTTGAATGATAATGATGATTTATATAAGTTATATAAATAATATTCAAGAGAATATTCAGTTTGTAAATAACTTATGTCAGTATGCTTGGCAGAAATTTTTTATTCTACCTTTGGAATAGATAACATGTACTATTACACATTTGCATGACCTAAGAACCTATATAATGATCATAACTAATAGATTAAAGTTTTAATAGGATATTATAATTATGCTTCTTTGCCACCCTCTTTTGTTACTTGATCTTTCAGCAATCTTTCTTTTAAAGAAATTAAATGGAAAGAAAGGGGGAATATGTATTATTTTCATGCTGGTATTGACTTATTCCTTTCAGTTTAGAAGTACAAAACAAAGAATTTAAGGGCAATTAACACTGATCTTTGAATTCTTATATTTTATTCATATATACAATTCTCCCATACTTTTATTTACCTAGTTTAATGAACTGTGTTGATTTGGATTAAATCTATGTTTATTTGTAAAAATTCAGCGTACATTTTGGAAATCATAAATATTGCCTTAATAGAAATGCAAGATGAATGCTGGCATTGAAATTTCATATCTTTCAGTGACATTACAAGGAAAAACTGAATGGTGATCAGTTAAATGACTAAAGTACTGGAAAAATTCAAACCAATAACAAGGGATATCTTGGAAATGTCTGATGCCACAAAAAAGTTATTCAAAATAAATTATCTGTTTGAAAAATATCTAAATATTTTGTTTAGCATGCTTTTGTCTATTTATTATAGACATTATTATTTATTACGTTTTACCAGTTATAAAAAATTATACAAAATTCCTTCCTAAGAACTTCATAGGCTATTTCCAGTAAATTGAAGATATGCAACTAATTAGTCATGTAAATATCTTAAATATTTGGTATTTTAATTCAGATCATTAGAGCCACTTTTGAGAAATTCAAAAATATTGAAATGTTTTTCAAGTAAACGGTAGTTTGGAGCGGATAATTCATGAAAATCTGAGTGCAACAGCTTTAAAAGATACTGAATTTAAATACAAACTTTGCCTTTTATCTGTAATTTCATTTTTGAATGCTGCTTATACACACACACACACACACACACACACACACACACACACACACACACATGTATGCATATATGCATGCACACACCTCGCATTTTATTAAAAATGCTTGTTTTGGATATAGACAACCCCAAAACATATATTTCCACTGAAACCTCGATATGAAATTTTTAGATAGAATGTACCCATTAGGCACATGGTAGAGAAAGTAAGAATATGGTATTAGTAGAAACTGTAGAAACTTACACAACAGTTTTTATGGGAAATTTCATTAAATTTTCTCATATTTTTTCTTTTTTATTGCACTGTTCATGTGTTATATAAATGAAATTAAGTATTTTCTGTGAGCATTTATTCATGTACTCCATATGCAGATACATGCATACTTAATATAGGAGATTGTATCAATAGTATCTTTGTGAGTATTTAAAATTGGTTCCATAACTTGAAAATATTAATTCAGTTTCTTTAACATGGATGATCCTCACTTGTTGAAAAATAGATCAAACACTTTTTAAACCAAATATATATGAATGCTTCCCTCTTCCATTCTAAAAACTCTTACATTTACAACACATACAGTGTTTTAGATACGTTCCTTTGAATACTTATGCGACCATGTCTAGGCTTGTTATTTGTGGGCCCCAAGCACAAAAGCATATTCCACAGCCAGTATGGTAATACAATCAACCAAATATAAACATTACACAACAATTAATACTACATAAATCAACAAAATGTTTAGTAAAAGAGGGAACATACTATAAAATATATTTACATTTTTCATTTTAACTATTAAATTTCAGTTTTGTCTTAACAGTACACAGTTCCTAAGTTGCTCTAAGAAACCCAAAATGACAACTGAAGGAAAATTCACACTTACTTTTAATATTTATACTAAATATATGCAATGATATTACTCTAACCTCTAAAAAGAACTCCAAATGTCACTTAGCAAACAAGTTCACTTATTTTAAACCATGTACAGGCTGGGTCAATTAAAATTTTGTTTTCTAATCTAGACCTACACATGATTTTCTTAATGTTAGATTATGGTTAGCTAAATAATTCTGCTTATCTGCTAGAATGTAAAAGGCTTGTATAAGAAAAGATTGTCATAGCTTGCCTCTATCACTAAGGTCTAAACATTGTAGTTTGATGGTTACTTTGATAGCAACCAGAGTACAGACAAGTTCTCCTTCTGATACATGCAACCTTCTACTAGATTAATGCAACTTATTTGCACAGTGACACTCTGTCATAGTAAAGCTTGAGAGTATTTCTGTTTCTTTTTTTAGGTAGTTAAAATAAAGCATGAAATTTACATATTACCTGCCTACCTCATAAAGAGTAACTTTAGCTCATCATATAAGGGCAGCTTTTAATTTATAAAATATTTGAATGGGCATCTTTTACATACATTTGCCTGAAGATAATGTTCATACTGTAACATCTGGTTAAATATTCAATTAAAAGAAATAATGGGTATAATTAGTGCTGTTGTTCTTAGGAAGCATTACGGCTAACAAATATCACTTAGAAGAATATATTAACATTTGAAACCTCTTGGCTGTTTAAAAATCCTTGTACTTTCTGAATGTAGAGAATGAAATGCAATCTAAAACAATGAAGAGTGTAAAGCAGTCAAGAGCAGCATAGGCTATGTATCATTGTGAAAATTAATTTATCCGAATACTTGAAAAATTGAACATTTTTAAATGTGCCTTCTTCTATGAGTCTTCTGGATTATCCTAATTAAGTACTAACTTGACATACTGAAGTTATCATTAAAGTAACATGATGCTGAGATTATTTAGAAATTAAAAAAAGAAGAAAGAAAAAAAAAAGAAATAGGATTCAAGATGAAGACTTTGCTAAAAAATAATCAAACATTTTAAAATATTTGTTAATTTGTGTTAAACTAATAACTTATAAATATTATAGGTTTTCTTTATTCATTAAAGGCAATATGCATATATAGTTTGGATAGTTGAAATGTCCAGAATACTGAGAAAAGAGGGGAAAACACAAATTATTTTAGTAATTTTCATAGCCAACCATAAAGAAAAAATTTGTATCACTTGAATTGTTATGTAGAGGTGTCAGACAACAATGCTTATTGATTTGGTAACCATAGCAATGTCAAGTACTATATAAGGTTTTTTGAGAAGTAGTGCATATTCATAGCATTTTCATACCATCTTAGTGCGTTTTTGCACTGTTAGCATATTCTGGACATACATCCAAAGTTATAATATATTGAAAATTAGATTACCAAATGAGAAAATATTAGTAATTGTGAATCAAGTATTATTTTGGTCAAATAACAGTTTTTTCAGAATAAATTAGAAGATTTTAGAATTGGTAATTTTATTTATAATAACTTCCTGTACCATGACGCGAGATATAGTTAAAAAAAAGTTCTCTACAAAATATACGATGCAGCATGAGAGGCAACTGAAATTAAATCAGAACGCAGCGAGAGAAACATGCACAGATATGTCAATGAGTCCAGATTATGACTTGGGTGAGTACAATAGATTTAAAAGATACTACTGGAATCAGTCACTCAGTGCAAAATTCATATTAAAAACTCACACATTAAATGGAGCAGAATGATGCAACAAATGCCATAATAAAAAGCTGCTTTAGTGTGTAGTGTTGTGTCATAATTTGAGGTTAAGAAGTAACAGTAAAGGTGTTTTTACAATGCACTTAAGATAACTGAATAGTATTTGATTAATTCTGATTGGTAATTGTTGTAATGCTCTGCAAACATCTCTAACAGCTCTAATTAGAAAATTAACATACATTTTATTATTTCTTGATTTCAACCTCTTCTATTTGCTCCTAGATGTTCACAAAACAAAAGAACCAAAGAAAAATTAGACAATTGCAAATAATTAATCAATAGTGGCATGTGAATAACCTAACTTTTGATACCTTGCAGATTTATTGGTTATTTTTTCTCTGAATGCTATTAAACTTAATGTATATGCAGTAATTTAAAATCTACAGTGCTTAAAATCTACTGCGCTACTCCTTTAAACTTGATTAAGTATGACAACAGGTTCCATAGCAGGTTTTGATTTGTGCATTTTTAAAGAGCTTGTGCACATGTACAACTGCTATGATGTATTGCCTTATGGGGCAAAAATACATGCAGATTGTGCACACTTAAAGACGTTCACTACTGCACAAAGTTTTTCCTGCACTGTTTCCACTATCACTACAATTTTACATCAATGCCACTATAAAGTGGTAGCACACTATGCCTGAAGTTAGAGTCACTGTAGCACAAGTAAGTAACGTGGATGAGCATGGAAACATTCATAATCTCAACTACAATTTAATTTACACATTACTTTGTTCTTGCTCTAACACGGTGTACTTAACCCAGATAAGACTGACATCTCCATATAGGATGTTATGCATCATTTTATTTAGTACTCTACTGTGTGATGTGATTATACAATCAGCAGCTGGTATCTACTGTAAGCCATTGTTAGAAATTTGAATTGAAGTCAACAATAAGAATTTTGCAGTAGTGATTTGTATTTGTACTGGAAAGTTGTGTAAATATACCTGTACTTGGAAAAATGGCAGACCACTATCACATTGTGTTTGAAAGGTGTGTGTAATTTCCATACTATTTATTTGTATATGCAAGTTTTATGCCTGCAGCTTGAGAATAGGGCAATATAGTATATTATAGTATAAAACTAATATAATGTCAACAGTGACTCTCAGTATTCAATATTACATATTGCCATACTCAGTCACAAAGGGGAGTTCATTTATATCAAATAGTAATTTACAATTATTTCTTTTATGTAGGGGCTTCAATCTTGATGAAGCTATGTGAATGCTGGAAAATGATGAATACAGTGATGACGTCGTGGATGCCAGCAGTCAGATATCATAAAGTCCTTTCACCCACTAATACTTGTGATGGTGTAGCTGATGAAAATTTGAGAGATGAAAATATTGCAAATTTAGACAATTTACCGGGTAGCCAATTGAGAACTGTAACAGAATTAAAACTGGTTATTGAAAGTGAACATACTGAAAGAGTGGGAGAAAAGATAGGGGCATGGGAAGGCAGACAGGATGAAAATAGTGATACAAAGAGCAAGAAGATCTATCATTGGATGAAATGTGATCTTACAGAGTGCAATAATGAATAGCCTCAACAATATTACATTCCTAACCACCGAAGCCCTTCACAGATAATTTATTTGTTTTTTGATGATATTGACATCACTTTTACATTCATAAATCAATATGCTGCCAACATAGTAGACTAGGTGATGAGACTTCAACTGAAATGAGATCATTTATTGCAATACTTTTACTTAGAGGTTATAGTGAAGTACTGAGGTGGAATGTGTATTGGGAAACAAGATCAGACTACAACAATAATTTTGTTGCAGGTGCTCCTTCCCCATGATGGATTCAAATTCATGATGTCCAACTTACACATATATGACAATGACAACCTGAATAAGTCAGACAGGTATACTAAGGTGAGGTAATTGTTTGATATGCTCAACACAGGAGAATGCACCTCATGAAGATAAACATAGTGTTGATGAGGCAGTGGTGCCTTGCTTTGGTAAACATGGGTGCAAGCAGCTCATACAAGGCAAACCAATATGGCATGGCTACAAAATTTGGACTAGAGCCACAAGGACTGGATATACTGTATGGATCTTTATCAAGGTTTGAGCATTACTCTACCAGAAAACTACAAACAACTGGGTTTAGGAGCAGCACCATTCTTCAGTATGCAGATGTTTATCGAGTTTGTGGAAATATTGTTATCACCTGTTATTTGACAATTACTTTACATCATTTCACCTCCTTACTGAATTACATGTTAAAGGAATATGAGGTATTGTGAGAATTAGAGAAAACCGGACCTCAAAATGCCCCCTACTGGACACAAAGAAAATGAAGAAATCTCCATGGATTTCAAAAGTGGCAAGTTAGCAATATGGTAGTTGGAAGATGGAATGACAATAGTGTAGTCACCTAGCTAGCCACTACACGTAGTAAATCAATTTTCGCAGAGTGAGAAAAAAAGCACAGCTATCAAACAATCTTTATAACAATCATCTTTACAATGAAAACATGGGTGGAGTTGATTGGGCTGATCATAATATAAACCTTTACAGGTCATCCATCTGGGGTAAAGGTTACTTAAGTTTGGTAGCACAGTGCATTGATGCAACGAAACAAAATTCATGGCATTGCGTAGGCTTGAAGGTAATGAGAAACTGGATCATCTTGAATTTCATTGACGCATTGCAATTTCCATCCTGGAAACAAATGCCCAAGTAGGCAAGTCTATAGGGAGGCCATCAAAGACAGAACATCAAGACTCCAGATATGACAGAATGGATCACTGGATGATTTGCCAAGACAAACAAACTTGCTGCAGGCTTTGCTATATTAAAATTACTACAAGGTGCCTGAAGTGCAATATTTGTTTGCATGTAAAGTGTTTCATGACATATACAAAGAGATTGTTTAAAAATTCAAATATTAACAGCAATTAACTTTGAAATATCTTAAACTTCACTGTGTCTCAAATAACAGTATGTGGTGGACTTCCTACTTATGTGACTGACATCGTGCACCCTGTTACTCAAACAATAATTACTTTTTAATCATGAAACAAGTTTTGACAGATTATATGATTCTCATATAACACATTTCTGTAAGAAATATACAAAAATTTACAAAAAAAAAAAAATCTGATGTATTGCAATCACATGGCCTCGACTCTTGTACAAACTGTTTTTACAAATGCTTATTCTCCATCTACTTCATATTAATCGAGATAAATATCTGCAGAAATGTGTAGTAACATTTTGTCTATTTGTTACGGGTTACCAGTTATCCAAAAGTCATTCAGAATGGAGAGGACTTTTGGGGACAGGCCCAGAAAATTCAAGATATACATTTCGTTTGTCATAAAAATATCTTAAACATTTGGTATTTTAATCAAAATCATTAGAGCCATTTTTGAGAAAATAAAAAATGTTCGAAAAATGTTCCTTGTAAAGTGTAGTTTGGGGTGGGGGATTTTGTTGAAAATCTTCATGTCGCATCTTTCGAAGATATTGAACTTAAATACCAAGTTTGGTATTTATCCAACTTTTTGTTTTTGAGTTAAAAAAAACCACGCACGCATGCATACACACATACATACATGGATGTTTGCAAATCTGCTTTATTTAGATTCTGGTGGTATCAAAACATGTATTTCTGATGAAATCTTGATATAAGATTTTTGGGTGGAATACAGTACTTCTCCTATTTACTACACGCATTAGAGAAAGTAGTAATTTAGTCTTATCTGGATTAATTATGTCCACAATGACAAAAATCCACAAAAACAACAGCTGCTGCAGTTGTATCAATTTGTTCATAATCATAACTATTATGCAATAGATATATTTAAGATTTTCAGGGGTGTCTGACAAAAACTTTGTGAGCTCTCAAAATGTATACTCATGAGCCATTCTGAATTTAATAGAATAACACAATTTTACTACAGGCCTCTGCTTTATGCTGATTGGTTCTGTTAGTCATGTTACAAAGAAACTGAACACAATTGGAAGGAAAAGGCTGACATATGATCTTTTAAGAAACAATAAGTTAGCATTAAGTCAACCTGTCCTTACGTGGAATATTTAATACCATGTGCTGGATTTTACGTGGCATCACATAAGGACACATCATTATATGAATTGTAATCCTGACTTTACATTTCTGCATTTGGGGAAGTGGTAAGATAGAATATAACTGAAGAAGAAAATAAGAAGACATTCATGGATGTAGGTTTCTGAAGCTTGCTTCCTGCTAAATATGAATACTGTTATGTATTTATTTTGTATATAAGTTTAATCATTTCTACATACTATCATTCTTCTTCATTTTAAGCTTTTAAGACTGTTTTCTGTGAATAATGCCAAATCTCAAGAAAGAAGGGAAAGTAAAGGGTTATTACATTTCTTTGAGATTTATAATATACAAAGGTGAATCAAATATAAACCAGAATTTTAAATTAGCGGCTGTGGTAGTGAACAGAAATGGGTGTAGGACTTTTGAGAGAATGCTGGTGGGATATCTGGAGATGCATCACATACTGCAGAGTGGCCACTCACTTCAGTACACCGTGAGTGAACAAGAGGTACACACGTCCATTGCATAGCACATCATTATCAAGTTTCTGTTGAAAGAAAGCACCAAAACTTCCGTAATTTTGAGAAGGCTCAATGCACAGTTTGGAGAAGGAATCCATCAAAGATGACCATGGACAAGCATCAATGCTAACAACATTCATGCTGCATGTGACCTTATTGAAGAAGATCAGTGCTTCACTCATAGGAATAAGTTTGGAAGTGCTCAAGCCATCATCAATGATGAACTCAACTTTCAAAAATTATTTTCCAGGTAGATTCCTCATCTGGCGGCACCGTGGCCAAGTGGTTAGACTGCTTGCCTCCCACTGAGGCGGCCTGGGTTCAATCCCAGGGACCTGCATGTGGGATTTGTGGTGGACGAAGCGGCGTCTGGGTTGGTTTTCTCCGGGTTCTCCGGTTTCCCCTGCCATTCATTCCACCAACTGCTCCTTCATCACCTTTCCTTTCATCCATTTCACCAACATTTTGTTTCATCTACTTCCTTCATCCCATACCAGGCATTGGGCTGATCACCCATCCTGGATACTCTGTCTGATCCATGAGTGTCTGCTCCTCGACGGGCCTCTGACCCCAGGCTCCCGCTTGTAAGTCCTGCGGGGTGTAAGTCCTACATAAGAGGAGGATAAACAGATAATGAATGAATTCCTCATCTCCTCATCCAGAAACAAAAGGATTTGCATCAGGAGGTTTGTCAGAGGATATGAATCATTGTGGGGAGGAAGATGACTTTTTTGAGTTCCATTGTGACTTCTGATGAAACTTGGGTTCATTATTACACCCCAGAGTTAAAACAAGAAAGCATGGAGTGATGGGAATGAGGTGCAGCTGGGCCAAAACATGCCTTTCTGCTGGAAAGGTGCTTGCAGCTGTTTTTTTGGACTCTGCAGGCACTTGCTGGTGATTTCCTGCATGAACAAAGGACAGTGAATGAAGCCTATTACTGCTGTCTTTTGGTCAAGACAAAAGCTGCATATCACAACAAACAATGCTGGCAACCGGTTCAAGATGTGCTTCTTCTGCATAACAATACAAAGCTACACATTGATGTATTAACAAGGGAAAAACTGGGGAAAATAGTTTGGACACTTTTACAACATCCTCCTTAAAGTCCAGATTTGTCACCTTGTGACTACCATGTCTTTGGGCCATTGAAAGAAAAAACTGGGAGTAAAGCAATTTGATGACGATGCAGCGGTAGGGGAATAAATGTGCAACTGCTGTACACACATTCCTCTTCTTTCTTCAAGGACAGCATCAAAAAGTTGCCAATTTAATGGCAAAAATGTGTAAAATTTGGGAGACTATGTAAAAAAAAATGAGGTGTTTTATTTTTATTGGTGGATTAAATAAAATTGTAAAAAATCATTCCAGTTTATGGAATTAATTGTTCTTCCACACAAGCCGTGTGTTGGACAGGGTTGGAAAGGTAGAATCAGGCAACTGAAAAAATGCCATAGTCGGAATTTGAACCACGGATCTCCTGGTCTCCGTCCAGTTGCTCTAACCACTGAGCTACTATGGCAACATGCCAGCACAACACTAAATTCTCCAGCGAATTGAATTTTTCAGTTGCCTGATTCTACCTTTCCAATTCCAGTTTATATTTGATTCACCATTTTATATAATTTTAAATAATGCTAAAAGAAAGGTAAATAATGGTATAACTTTAGTCTTTAAGAACTGTTAGCATCCAATGTTTAATGCACATAACCAGGTGTACACTATTTTCAGACTTTGGTGGGCACGAATTTGAATGTTATGTCATAACTAGTTGGTGGATACAGGATTGATAGGGAGGGAGGTATCCACAGAAACTTTTTATAATTAGTGGATAACCTTGATGAGAGTGGTATTGTTGGCTTATGCACAAGAAGTATGCATCTAATAAAAGTAAAACTGAATAACGCTTTGACCTTCAGAGAAGACTATTATCACTACAGCAATACTGGAAAGCATTTATGGTCATATGACTGAAACAGTAAGAGAATGCTTGGAACATGTAGAACACTTTATTTTTACTTATTTATTTTGTTTTTTGTTTCGGTGTTTATAAGGTCAATTATTCTTTCTAATATCTGTGGTTTTATTTTATTTCTTACTTTTATTTCATGTGAATCCTATCAAATGAAGTTAATTCTGTTTATTTTATATGTATTTAATTGAACCATTCTCAGATGGAGCATTTCTGAAAATGTGTTCATAATAACAAGAAACAGTTGAACCAAGGCACTGATGTGGCTTCTCTTTTTTCTGTTTACTTTTAATTCTACCATTGTCACAACAAGCACTATAAGGTCAAAGGTGCACAACATAATGGTGATTTTATGCAATTCGTAGTTTTAAGGTTAAATGTTGGAAATTTAAACAGGTCCTGCACATTGTTCATAACCGCAGCTATTCGGGCAGTGTAAATAACACTGTAATCATGTTAAGGCCTGTGGAACTCTTACTAGAGGTGAAATAATTACTAGTCAGCCATGATATGAGTGTGTTCAGTGGGAAGAGGAGCATCAGAAGACAGTCAGGCAAAGAAAACATCCACAGTTCTGAGTTACATTACAAGCAAGGCTGAGGCATGCAAATGTAGTAGGTACTGTTTTCATTGTGCAACTGTACATTCCCCTATCGCCTTGTCCCTCACTCCCCTCTGATCCCTAACATTGATAATGTTATGTATTGTCAACAAAAACAGTGGTGCCCCCCTTCATTCATATCATGGCCGACTGGTACATCTATTTCTATGCTTACAGAAGTTAAAAAATAAATGAACCTCTGGCCCTGGTATACACATTCTAGCTCCAATTTCTTTTTAATGTATTTAGTAAATTAAAATAAAACTAATATCTAAAGGGTAACTGAATTGTGAAATACATTAGAAATACTCGCAAGCTCTTATAAAAAATAGGAAATAGATATAAAGTATACATTACAATGAGAAAGTACAGTCTTCAATTTCTTATATTTTAAAATGTATACAAATTATAACCACATCTGCTATATAAAAAGGCAAGAAGAAACAAAAAGGGCCCTGCCTTTTAAACTTGTACTTTCTCATCAATGGAAATGCAAACACTTATTCCCCAAATCTTACAGCATAATAAGGCTGTAAATAAGAAAGATACATTCTTTGCATTCAGCAAAAGCTACTTGAGGCCCTGAAAATAAAAGCAGGAAGCCCAGGTACATGTCAAAGAGTACACACAATAATTACATTATTACAATGTTATCAGCTTTCCTAAAAAATGCAACAATTGCACTTAATTCTATCTATAATGTGCTTTTTGGAAAGTACAGTATAATAGTAATAAAAAGGGGAAGAACTATGGCATTAAAATTTAGGTTTTCCCCGCAGTTCTTTTTTAAAAAATAGCGAGAAATTCTCATATCTAACTGTTAAAACTTTTTTTGAGAGCCTATGCTGGACTAATGCAACAAGCGTAACCAAGTTACGGTCCTAATTTATCTAGTATATGCGAATAAACTCAGTCATATTGACAGTACCTTTCAATCCTGAGATTGAAGTAATGTTAATACATTTCGGCAGTGTGGTGGAGCTACTGGGTCATCTCTCTGTCTCTTTATGTTTTAGAGAAAGCTAAATAGTGTCAGTAAGCTTTGTACTTGGAAAATGCAATGAATTACGTACTTAGTTGAACATCCTTCATTATTTCTTTTATATTGCTCATAGCAATCTCACTGAACATAATCACAGAACAAATTTTGATCTTTTACAGTTACATTAGTCATTGCCTTTATGTATTTCAACTGTAAACATGTTCCTCCAATGTAAGCTTTCAACTAAGTAATTAAAAATGTAAGCTTTAATTTTGCTTGCAACATAGCATCATAACAGAAGTATTGGACCAACTAATTGGGAAAAGAAAGAATAAAAAGAAAGTTCAGATTTATAGTCGTAGTAAAACACTACCATGTTAAGAACGTATCAGTTTTCATTATTTCTTCACCATATTTCAAGTTTCCAATGTCACTTCTTTTCTTCTAACTAGGAGAGCCATTCTTAAAGCCATGGAAAAAGTCAAAAGTAATAAGTTATCAAGTTACTGTAATTCACTGTCATTTTCACCACTGGAATATACTTGAGGAAGATCAATGAATGAAATGTACAGCTTTTGCTGAAGTAATGCTGAACAGTTTTTAATAGACTATCATACAAAATAAAAAGTAAGAATTTTAGCTTTTACTGGCCAAAGCATCATAAAAAACAACTTTAATTCAATCATATTTTAAAGAAAATTATGGATTTGTTTAAACCAGAACTTTTTCTGCATTTGAAAGACAGATTTTCCACAAAAAGTGAGAGTTGCACTGAAGATTTAAATTTGTTTAAAGAAAAACATGGAATATTTAATTCTATTAGATAATATTATTTCTATGGAACAGCTTAATATTTAATTCAAATTAAGTGGCACAGTAAAAAGTCTATCACATTATTAATCTCTTTGGATGAAAATTGACCTTGTAGTTCTAATAGGGAGGATAATCTAAATATTTTGATAGAATTGCTTTCCTTTCTGTCATGTTGCACTTCTGTGGCTTTTTATTGAGCTAATAAGGCCACTGACTTTGAATAATGGAGTACATATTAAAACTGAGGGTGATCAAAAATTCAAATCTGCTTTAGCAGGAAATATTTTCATGAATTAACTTTTCATTACTAGTAAATGAATGACATAGTTTCAAATGAGTAAAAGTAATATCAATCTATAAATGCACCACTTAAACCACTAAATTAATGAAAGAAATACTTTGAAAGACACTTTATGCTCCACTTGTACAGAAGGAAAATATATACCATCAGCAGGTAGTGATCTCTTTCATTTTAGTCATTATAGTTTGAGAATACAGCAACAGGTTGTCTTCCTATCAAAGCATTTCTTTCAATTTTGAAGCTATACATTTCAAACAAAACTTCCTTCATTAAGAGAGACAAGCCCAGCGTGAGGGGGATTGCCGTTTTCAGAAGATATTTGGGGCTAGCTGAAGTTTCCACACTGAGACTGGCCTTTTAAACACTGTAACCTGCCCCTGCTCTTTGCCACCTAGTATAAACATATACAGTGGCACAGATGGTGTTTCAGCACTGAAGCAACCCAAATCTTCTTCATCTTCTAACTCAAAAGCCTGTTTCTCTGCTCTGCTAGCACTGCTGGCTCTAGATTTTTTTCTCTTCTCTACTCCCAGAGTGTTATATGGTGAACCCAGGGCTAGGAATTGTGGAGGTCCTCCAACCCTTTTGTTGGGTGTTGTTGCAGGAACAACTCCTGGGGTGGTAGCAAGAGATGGTGGTTGTGACCATGAGTCTAAACTTTGTAGTTCCATCAATTCTTCTTGATAGAACTGCCGAGAAATGCTACGGCCTGTGGCATCTTCTAGCACACTATCTGGAGGACTGTTTAATAAACGGGCATAGGTCTGAAAATGTTGTTTGGTTTGTGCTATCTGTGGTGGAATAGGTTCATTGTCTCCTGTTGCTGGGGCTGAAACATGCCAGGATTTTCTCTGCCCTGCTGATGCTAATATTGTTTGAATATCAGGTCCCAGATAATTGGGATTACAGAAACCAAATGGGCCATCCTTAGAAGGTGTTTTTGCTTTTCCATTGCTTTTACTTCCTATTGAAATCCTTCCTAAACTAAACTCTTCAGACTGTTGGTAGTATGGGAGATGATAGTGACTATCAACTGGGCTAGGTCTAGTGCACATGCTATAATTACTTGCAGAGGAAATGCGGTTCACAGCTTCAATACTTGCATAATCAGAAGTTGACACTGTCTCATCTGAAACTTCTTCATTTTCTGCCACAGAATGTCTTGTTTGAAACCTGACAGAGGCAGACTTAGGTATAGCAGTAACCTTTTCTGTGTTCTGGGAGGAAGTACCAGGACAATCCAAGATACCAGCAGCCAAGAGGTGTGAATTATAACTTTCGCTCCTTTTCTTACCATTTTCACTTCTAAGTGTTGGTTGAAATTGCTGATGCAAAACGGAAAAATCTGTGACATTAGCAGAAGTTGGAGATGGTTGCACCTGTATAAGCTTTTCATCATCTTTATGTTGCTGAGAAGATGAATTATTTACAGGGTCATCACCATCATTGTCATCTGTATCTGTATCCACAAAGACAAGACGTGTAACCTCCACCGGGGTCAGTACAGGTGTAGGAAGTGTTGATGAAATGGTTCCAAAATTTGGCACAGAAATCGGATCTCGGGGTAGAGCACATCTTCCTGTTGTTGGTGCAACAGATACCTTTCTTTTCCCACCATTTTGAAAAGCCTTGGTGCAGCCACTATGGTGCTTTGATAGAGGAACCATATGTCTGGAGTCCTGTTCATTTTCAGCACTTGTAGTTGGTGTTGGGGGTTCCTGATGTTTCCTCCTAGAGATAACATTGGCACTTTGAGATTTAACCATAGTGTTCTTGCTGGGGGTGGAGTCACAGTCGTGATGTGGCACTGTCTCTTCTTCATCCTCTCCCCCAGGTGATGAACACTGCTGTTGGTGCAACAAGCTCTCCGTGCTGTCATCATGACTACTGCTACTGAGTACACTATAGCTGCACTTATGGTGACTCAACCTGGAAAGGTTTATTTGCGAGAGCTTGGAAATTTCCCTGAGGAAACTGTTAGCCGCTTGAGTTTGACCCGAGGGAGTGGATGCCGTTCCTGGATCACGTCGACCGTTTACACTTCCACTAGCTTCCAACTGTTCCGACTGCTGATTGGCAGAACTACCGTCCACATAGTTACCCGGAGTGGGTCTGAACACATATTTCCGTTCGCAAGGAGAAACCCTGTTAGTAGGATGATACGAAGAATGACGTGGATTCAGCGCAGTGCACCGATCCACGGAGCCTCCGCCACGCGATCGATGGTGGCTTCGACCTTGTGAGGCAGAAGAGAAGCTCGTGGCGAGTGCTGTTGCATCCGAAGGCTGCTGGAAGACCGGAGAATCCTGAAGAAGCAGCTCTGAAACAGCAAGGGCGACGCTCTCCGCCCGCGGCTGAGGTCGGGGTCCCTGTATCTGTAGACGTTCCCAAGATTCCGTTCCTAGAACAAATTTTCACCAAAAATATATTAAACATCTCCGTTTTCGAATTGTAAATGGACAATCCATACGAGGTACAAACTAATTTTAACTGCCCTACTTGCTGCACCCTAATCACTTTTATAAGATGGGAAAGTACGCCCTATGGAAAGTAGCAATGGAACGGAGGATTTGGGATAATGTAAATAATGCTATTCCAAAGAACTTTGAAAGCAAGTTTGTGTCATATAATAATGTGAAGCAAGGGCGGTAGCTCAGTGGTTTCATTCACGGCTTTCGTACTGAAGATTTCATGGTTGGATTCCAAGCTATAGGTGACGACTTAAAGTTGCCCCTCTCTGGGCCTTTACCGTTGACTAGCTCATGTGAAGTATCCCCAAGCCCCAACATGGACTGTGGTTCACAATAAAGGCTGCAGGTCCCTCATCCCCACGGAATGTCCTCATTGGCATCCTACAGAGGGCATCCCGCATAGAGCCTCCGGCTAATAAATGGGCCCAGTTAACACTTTGTCATAGGCTATGTGGGAAGCGGTAGAAATAGCAACAACCATGTCAAGCAATTCTTTATCCCTTCGCAAATTACTGAACCAATTTTCAGGTTAAGTCGCAATTCATGCAATAAAATGCATGAAAGTAGCTATGGTAGTCAATGCATAGACCATTAGACAGTTTGGAATTCGTTATTCTTGATCGAACTGCCGGAGCAATTAAGACACATGTTTTATACATCTTGAAAATATGTCAAACATGCAACTAATATACACGGTCGAACCGTTTGTGGATTCTCTCGTATTCGTGTTACATAATAACCTATAACTTATACAAATACTAGGTAGGACTACATATTTATAGCTGTCTAAAAAGAGAATCTAGAGGTTTGTTTATCAAAACTTCGACTGCATAAATATTTTCTTGTGTGTTCTTAACACGCAAGGATTGCTTGGAAAGATAAGGTAAGCTTCTTAATTTGCATATTAGTCAGGGAGAAATACCAAATCACTCCTCCGCTACTGCACTTGTGGATTAAAATTGTAGTGCTGTTGGAATTGCGGACTGTCGGTTGTACCATACCCGCCACGATCCATCAAACGAATAAAAAGGAGCGCTGCAAAGCCTGTTTGACTTAAAAGTAGAGCAACGGAGCAGTTCCTGAGAATCGTTATTAAGTTATGTGTAGGAAAACTGCATCAAGTATCAGGCTGCATCATTTTCCTACCTCATCTGCCTTAGACTGTTCTCTCTGAGCGAGTTCTTTATCCGAAACCACTGGGGTTCCTCTGACACTGATCTAGGTTAAAAGAGTCTAACGCGCACTTCATGAACATTTGGAATCTGGGATAAATACTTATGAAAGCAACACTTTTTAAAAGTGAAAACTACAGAGTATTGAAACGCGATGGCTACACAGAGTATAGGATTTACAAGGAGGGGAGCACATCGCGCACTTCGTCTTACGGGAGATTCATTGCGGCTACCATCCCCAAGGAGGAAGGGAAGAAGTGAAGGAACTACAGGAGGCTATAGGTCGCAGGTAGACAGGCCACAGCTAAGCGCAGAAGTCCCTAAGAGTTTCAACTACTGGAGCTGTTCAGAGGGGGCGATGAACGACCCTTCAACTGAACAGACCTTTAGTGTCTACAGGAATACTCTTTCCTTTAAGCAACCATCCTCGCCATCTATCCCGCACTGCCATACCTGAATAATGAGAAAGAATCGGAATGAAAAGGGAAATTATGGTGGATGAGAACCCCCAGAGTTCGCCTACCGACCAGGGAAAACCACGAAAAACCCAAGGTCAAATTTGGACGGTCGACGGGAATCGAACCCGGCACCTTCAAAATGCAAGCCTCACACGCTAACGCAGGGCCACCTCTCTCGGTTACGTAATATTTTACTTTGAAAGTGATATATTACCTCATCTATCACAGATAAGCACGAGTGGTATTTTCTAAGGTAATTTGATGAATGGAACGTTTAATAAACAATATTAATAAAATTAAAATAATATAGGTGTTTCATATAATATCATTTGTGTTTATAGCATACCAATATCATAACGTAGCATGGTCTCCTATGTTCTTTAATAAAGTTTTCTTCGTTTCTTTAGCTTACAAATCAGAAACAAGTGAGAATCATGTGGGACAATCTTATTTCGACAACATTTCAGCGTTAGTTACACACGAGCTTCTTTCTGGCAATGTACAGTCTCATTGATTGATGTCTTATTCAACAATCAGTATAGAACTTAATCCATAGTTTAACGCATCATGCTCAAAAACTAAGTGATAGTTTTATCCTCTTACATTCAATTTTACTTTCTCTACTGCGTATAGTAATTAGGGAAAATATTGCATTCCACACAAATTCGATATCAAGATTTCACCGGAAATGCAAGTTTTGAGCCCACCTGAATCCAATAAAAGCATTTTTAGAAAAAGCTCCGCGTGTGTGTCTGGCATAACTCAAAAACGAAAAGTCGGATAAATATCAAACTTTGCATCTTTCAAAGTTGTGACAAAGATTTTCCCAAAAACTCCCTATCCCAGGCTGCCCTTTACATGGAACATTTTTCGAAAATTTTGATTTTCTCAAAAATGGATATAAAAATTTTGATTAAAATATAATGTTTAATATATTTTTATGGTAAATGAAATGTATATCTTCAATTTTCTGGGAATTTCTCCAAAAGACCTTTTCATTCTTAATGGTAATTTTTTTTACATAAAAAATATAGATCTCGTTAAAACACACAGTTTGTCATATACATTTTTTTGTAAAGTGAGCCATTTCTGAGATATTCCTTGTTATTTGTTTGAATTTTCCAATATTTAATACTTTTTCTAAAATGGGAATTCGTTATTTTATGCCATGGACATGCAAAGAGAATGGAGTCTACATAGCAACCAGCCTACCATATTCCCATTGCACCTAAAATTATACTGGTAAACGTTAAGCGATGGACAAAAACTTACTACACAGAAAAATTTAGATCTCTTTAAAACCCCCAATTTATTTAAAATAATTTTTTTAGCACAAGCCGTTTCCGAAGTATCCGTCATTTCTTAGTCATTCTCTTTAAATCCTTTCAACATTCAGTTTATTTGTTGCTATTGCATGAAATTTTAAGGCAGCATATAGCGTCCAGTTCTTAAATATTTGACTATCGCTATTCGCTTTGTATCTTTAACGAAATATGTAATGTAGCTATTTCTGCAAATATTTATTTGGATTAAAAGGTAGTAGATAGAAAAATATGCTTGAGCAAGAATAATTTGTGTACCCGCTAATAAACGCTAGAGGGTAGAGAAAGTCGTGTGAATGTATCACATCATATTTTTGAGGATTATGATCTCTTCGCAATGCGCTCATTAACCCATCAATATCATTACATCAAGTTAATTGTTCATTTTCTGTAAAAATAACCTCAGATAGTATTCCCGTTTTCTGTACCAGGCAGTAAAATAGAATCTCAGCTTGTGTTTTAGTTAATTGTAAACTCGTAGAAAATCATTTAATTCAGGTTATGACATCAAATGAGGTTCTCGAGATACAGTGAAATCAACATCAGAGTGGGATGATAAGAAGAGGAACCAGAGCCAGGAGATTAGTTACTTCTTTTACAGTTCATTTTTCAAGGTTTTTTGGAGTTGGTAAAGAATTAGTATGTTTGATAGGTTGTGTGGCTGACCGCAAATTGGGATACTCAATTGTATGGTGAAAGCAGATATATTGACCATGCCGCAATCACTAGTGTAGTCCAAAGGTACTCCACAGCATCGGAATGCCAAATGGCTTGCATGAGTGCGTACTTTGACCATTCTCTTATAAAGTTATTTGCAAATTTGTACCGTAGGAATTTTGTGCCCAACTTTGTCTCTAAATTTATTATAATTCCCGAAATATAAATCGTAAGCTTCCACAAGTAGGCGTGTGATAGTTTTGTGCTGAGAGTTTGTACTATACTCCATATGTAAATTAGGAGAATGAGACATTTCAACTCATAGAAATACCTTATGTAAATATATATATATAGAAGTGCCAGACATTCCTAAGCGGGACGATTTCCCGAGAAAGGAAGCAAGAAAGAGAGCCAATTCTTTGGAATGAGAGACGAACTCTCTCCGTATGCCCCGCGAATGAGCACTTTTGTTATACAGTACGATAGCAATATCAAAAAACTGAGCTTCGGAGAGTGAGCGAGAATATTTACACGAGATATGCTGCCTGTTTGAGAGTAGAAGGTCAACATTTCCAGTGTCTATTATAAGGTAAGGATTTTAGTCCGTCTCTGCCGACGTAATTTCCCCGGCGATTGCCGGATGTTTCGCGCAGTAGAGAGGGGCCGCGGTTGGGTTCGAATATAATTTAACTACACTTTATAAGGCGATACGAAAAAATTAACATAATTTTCGTGTGTAATGGATCCAAACACGCGATAATTGATTTATACAGAGTGTTTAAGCACCTCTGCGACAATTTCTGAGGAACGCTAGATCTCGCAGAGGGGATCAGTTTTTGTCAAGTAACCACCATCTCGCTATTCATCCCTGTTTGAAAGGTATTCGATAAGATAGGTTTGACAGAACATCCACTAACGCTTTGACTCTCTGTTTGTTTACAACCGCTGACATCGCCTCTTTCTTGTCACTTACATCTGGTTAGGTTTGGTGGGTCAGCAAAAAAAGTATTCCGTAAACATCTTGGCTGGAATAGTTGATCATCTGCTGGGACTTTTTGTTTTGAGTTAAATTGGGTTGTGCGTCTCGGACCTATCAAACCTAACCAGACGTATTATACGGTAAGATAGCAATATCAAAGAAATGTTAGGTGATATGAAAAAACTAATTTCATTTTCGTGTTTTGTGGGCCCGAAAACATAGTAACTCATATATTTTGTGAATGAGAGGAATTCACTGTTGTACAGTGTAATTTTTCTATTGAGCTTTCAAGTTCATACTCGTCCTTCGCTAACCTCAATTAAATTACCGAAAGGCTGTCAGCACTGGCGCTATTACTGAAGAAGTCTAGCACGATTAGTTCAAACTGATATGGGCTGTGAATTGGATTGATCAATATGAATGCCTGGCTTATGAAATAAATAGTAAAGTTAGTACCACAAGAGCGTTTGTATATTCGTATTGAATTATTAATTACTCACCAAAGTGAAACCTCCAGAGCTCGTTGGTAGGATGACCATCTCTTTCGCCACCGAAGAGAAGCATGGAACTGGGCAATTTGCAGGCTGCGTGGCTATGTAGGGCTCCCGGACCAGGTTTAGCCCGGATACTGGTCCATGTTTTCGCCACTGCAAAGGAAAGTGAAATCTTAGGCAGTAGGACTTTACAAATGTTGATATCAATACTGAAAATAAAAATAAATACAAATATTTAATATTCAACTATGCATGGAGTTTTGTTAACTACGTGGTGAACAATGCCATGGCGTTTGTTTTTATTTCTTAAAATATATAATACATAAGCGTGGTATGAACAATAGAGTTTTTCCCTTAAGATCTTTTAAAGCTATATTTTATCCATCACCACCACCACCACCACCACCCATACTCCGTGGTCTAGGGGTATCAAGGTCGCGGGTTCAAACACGGCGGAGGGCCATGGATTTTTTCGGGTATAAAAATCCTTAGCATGGCTTCCTTCGGAAGGAAAGCAAAGCCGATGGTCTCGTAGATTTACGGCACGTAAAAGAACCTCAAGCCTGATAAAGAGGCGCGAAGCAAACTTTCAAGCCTTTCACGTACAATATAGAATAGGACGCTAAGAACCATCAGTACTTAAAGAGCGTCCATAAATAAAACAAGTTTTTTACTTTCTCTACTACGTATAGTAAGTAGGGGAAGCATTGTATTCCACCCAAAAATTCGATACCGAGATTTCACCGGAAATACATATTTTGAGACACCCTGAATCCAAAAAAAGCATTTTTGGAAACATGTCCGTGTGTGTGTCTGTGTGTCTGTGAACAGCATAACTCAGAAACGAACAGTCGGATAAACACCAAACTTGGTATTTAGGTTCAGTATCTACCAGATATGAGACACGAAGGTTTTCAAGAAAATCCCCCACCCCAGACTACCCTTTACATGGGACATTTTTCGAAAATTTTAATTTTCTCAAAAATGGCTCTAACGATTTTGATTAAAATATCATGTGTTTAAGATATTTTCATGAAAAATGAAATGTATATCTCGAATTTTCTGGGAATGTCCCCAAAAGTATTCTTCATTGTGAACGACTTTTGCATAACTGGTAAACCATAAGAGATAGACAAAAGTTTACTACACAAAAAATGTAGATCGCGTTAAAATACACAATTTATGTCATATATGTCTTTTGTTGAGTGAACCGTTTTCGAGATATTGCTTGTTATTCCCTTAAATTTTCCAATACTTATACTTTTTCTCAAATTCGTTATTCATTTTTTTATGTCCTGGACATGCAAAGAGAATGGAATGCACCACATAGCAACCAGCGTTAAAATATTTGACTATCGCTTAAAAGCTACCATATTCCCCTTGCATCTACATGAATATTACCAATAAGATTGACATCTCGATATCTCGATTAACATGAAGCATATGGATAATAAGCGTTTGTAAAAATAGTTTGTACAAGAGTAGAGAAAGTCATGTGAGTGTAACACATCAGATTTTTTAACCACCACCACCCAAAGAAATCTCTTACCATTCTGAATCTTACGTCATAAAATAGCAGTGATACTTTTCAGCTAATAATAGGTATGTGTTCGTGCAGCATAAGGTGGAACTGACCGAGTTGACGGAATTATCAGTACTTAACGCTTGGGCTACCATGATGAGATACCCTAATGCGCATTAAACTGTCTCAGTTTATATCAATAAGCCTTGAAGGCGATATCGATTCTCAAAGCTGTGAAAGAACAAAATATAAAATATAAATTTAACCTTGAGTTGGTGAACTATAAAGCTCGGAAATTAAAATCACTTGCAGCCTTGCAAGTAGACTTTGAGGTATATCCCCAGTGGAAACCCGAATACTTCCCTGTTTACAGCGTCTTGTTGCGGCATTAGACGCAAAAGCAATTCGATTCGCAGATTTGGAAGTGGTTCATACAAATGAAATGGAGTTTTATTTATAGACGCTCTTTAACTGCTGTGGTCCTTAGCGTCCCATTCTATATTGGGCGTGATAGACCAGTAATTTTGCTCAGAGACCTCTTTATCAGGCTTGAGGTTCTTTTTCGTGCCGTAAATCTACGATATGGTACCACCGGCTTTACTTCCCTTCCGAAGGAAGCCATGTTATGGATTTTTAAGCCGCGACCTCGGGAACTAGAGGCTAGCATGGTGACCAGTACACCACGGTGGACGGCGGTTCATACAACAATAGCGTTTATCAATAGTAATCATCAGACATATGAATTTCCAATCATTAAAGCCAGTACGAAAACAAATGGGTTGAATTGTTACTGGACTTTACCAAATACCACACACATCTCACAAGAAGTAAACTACATCCGATTTCTAATCGTCTGTAAGGGAGTTTATAGGGTGTGCCTTAAGATATCCACTGACTCTTCTTTCACCTTAGTGCGGCAAGCTTGACTGTTTGAACATGTTAATAGCTAGGAAACGTTAATTTATATGAAACGTAAAACTGATGTTTGCTAACATCTCGAGAGCTGACTCATATTCCTACAGCATTTCCAAACAGGCAATTGCTGTATATTCGCGATTAACCTCACGAAAGATCGACAAAATCGGTCTCCACCATATTAAAAGAAGGAGCAAGTTACCTATCGTTCTCCTTTCTAGTTGAGGGAAGTGGCCATTCTTCATTTACGAGGGCTGTCCCAGAAGTACCCGACCTAACAAAGCAAACACAAAGATGTTGGGAAAAAACATCTTTATTTCTCTACATAGTCTCCTTTCAGCTCGATACACTTTTCCCAGCGATGTTTATTAGCTTCGATACCCTGTTTATACTGAGAACCGTCAAGTTCTGCAAAATAGCCATCAACTGCAAATTCCACCTCTTCATTATTGGCAAATCTTTTACCACCAAGCCATTTCTTCACTTTGGAAACAGAAAATAATCAGAGGGGGCTAAGTCTGGTGAATAGGGTGCATGGGGAAGCAATTCGAAGTTTAACTCATTGATTTTGGCCATGGCGATAATGGATGTCTGAACTGGTGTATTGTCTTGATGAAACAGAACTTTCTTTTTCGCTAAATACGGCCGTTTTTGCTTGGTTTCATGATTCAAACGCTGCAATAAGTTGCATAATACAGGCCATTGATTGATTTTCCTTTTTGAAGATAATCAATGAAAATTATCCCACGCGCATACCTTGTCTGCAGATGCAACTGTCTTCGCCTTCTTTGGAGCCGATTCTACCCTTTCAATCCACTGTTTTAACTGTTCCTTCGTCTCAGGTGTGAAGTGATGGACCCATGTTTCATCCATGGTTATGAATCGACACAAAAAAATGGGATTTATTGCAGTGAAACATCGCCAAACACTCGACTGAAACATCCTCATGACGCTGCTTCTGTTCCATTGTGAGTAAAAGCGGCACCCATCTTGCGCACAGCTTTGTCATGTTCAAATTTTCAGTTAGTATGCGATGTACAGCACTTTTTGAAATGCCTACGATGTCTGCTAGCTCGCGCACTTTCAGTCGACTTCCAATACCATTTTGTGGATTTTCTTCACAATTTCTGGCGTGGTCACCTCATTTGGTCGACCACTGCGATGTTCGTCTTGGCAGCTCGTACGGCCTCATTTAAACTCTGCCACCCAATATTTTACAGTTGTAAACGAAGGCGCAGACTCCCGCAGAGTAGAATCTAGCTCAACTTTAATACTAATTGGTATAAGACCTTTCAAATGAAAGTATTGTATCACATAACGATGGCCAGTTTTATACATGTTTATAAATTCGCTGAGAGTGTTAAATATTGATGGCTGCCAAACAATTACTAAACAACGTAGCATCGTCAAACTTCAAACTTAAGCTTTATAAGGATGGTACGTTCTACCATAGTCATTTGTTTGAAACAACAACCCCTATATATACGTCAGGTCGGGTACTTCTGGGACTGACCTGTATATCTATTCATAATTAGGCAATGAGTTGACAGAACTATCATACATATGCTTATTGGTCCGATGCACAGCACAAGCCGTGACAGCACCTATAATATAACAGCACCAGCCAATATAATGAAGTCATGACGTCATGAGGTACCCTAGAGACGACAAGAAATGTGGTAAGGCCACGGAAGACGTGTTGATTTCTTCCCGTCGTTTCTGTACCAATGCAGGAAATTCGGCCTGGAAAGCATAGACGGGGACACTAGCGCTCCTAGTGCAGCGGTCTGGAGATTTTGTTTTTTACTAGCTGTATCGTGAACGTAAATAATCAGGTATTTAGTTTTGTAATGGCTACCTTTAAGGACGTGAAAGTGTACGTGGTATTTTATTACCGGAACTGTAGTTACTAAAGTAACGCCGTTTTGTTTCACTGATTCACTTTCAGGGTTCTGCAGCAATCCCTTTCTAGATTAATTTGAACTAAATTTATGTTGTGAACTTTATAAGTTTTTAGATGAAAGAGAAATTGTGAAATAATGGTGTTTATTAATGGGAAACAAATGGGGCTTCTTTCACGATTGTCAAAATTGGACATTTACTTTATGCAGGGGAATAAATTCTGAGGAATTTGTGGTCTTTAAGATGCAGTGAGATATAAGCATCAGAATGTGTTGAGAAACACTAGTCATTTTTTATTTGCGACTATTTTTTCTCCGGAAAAGTAGTGCTTTTTACCTTCATTAAATGAGCTCTGGTATTTTTTCAAATATTTTCTGAATTGTTATTGTCCGAAATAGTTGCCGACAGTCACACATAAAAACAGAGCAAATTGGCTCCGTAGTAACGTGTGAGGCTCGCATTCAGGAGGTCCCGGGTTCGATTCCCGATGGCTTCCCAATCTGACCCTGGGTTTTCCCTCTGACAAAGGCGAGTGGTGTATTCTACCACGGATTTCCTCTCTTCCCCATTTCCTCTCATTTCATTTCCCTTTCATGTTTCAGGTTGATATCGGGGCTGTGGTTCGGCCGGTGTCGGACAAATGGCGCGGATGCTTGCGCTTTGGAAATGTTTCCCCGGTCCCACTGGAGGAACATCCCCAGGCAGCCCTCCCGTGAGCGGGTGGTCAAGCCTGGAACCGTTAGGGAACTCTGCGCGTCTCTGTCCACTTGCGCCGGCTTCGTTCTGCAACCCGTGTGCCTCCTGCGGTTCCCTCTTCTCATCCGTTCCTACCGGAGATGTACGCACAATAGAGCGTTGTCCCGCTGTCTAGTCCAGTCCAGTCCAGTCATACATAAAAAGAAATGAGTGGCGCATCACAAACTCAATTAGTGTATGTATCTGAGACAACAGGTATAGGTTATACAACGGAGGGGATACCTCGCGCACTGCGGCCTACATAGATGTATTGTGGCAACCACTCCCTGGGAGGAAATGATGAAATGAAGGAATCATAGGAGGCTATAAGCCACAGGCAGACAGGCTACAGAGACGCGCAAAAGTCCCAAACAGTTTCAGGCTCGAAGACCCGTCACCTGCTGGAGCTGTCTAGAGGGCGATGAACGATCTGTCGACCAAGCGGTCCCTAGTGCCCACGGAATAATATTTCCTTTGAGCAAGCGCTATCTGTCCGGCACCGCCATACGCCACGAAACCTATAAGCTCAGCTGATAGATGAGAAGGAAACGGAATGAAAAGTAAATGATGGAAAAAAAATCGTGGTAGATGATAAATCACTCCAGCATTCGCCTACCGACCAGAGGAAACCACAAATAAAAACAATATCAGAGTGGGCAATCGACGGAAATCTAACCCGAGAATTCCCGAATGAGCATCACACGTTACTGCTCGGTTGTTTGAGAGTATACTCGAATGTTTTACAGAAGTGAATTTTCAATAATCTTTCCAATTACAACAAATTAAGTACAATAATTATGGAAAATTGCAGCTGTTAATATATTTATATATGATTATAGTCGAGGTAACTGTAAAATGCAAGTTACAAATCTTCTCTCACATTTAAGGAATTTGGAATGACGGTCTAAAAGCATTTCATTCAATCTACTTTTTCTCAAAGTCTCCTGTTATAAGCAGGTATGAACGGGACACACACTCCATTTCAGCTTTTCTAAGCTTAGATTCTCTGGGTCATAATCGGCTTTTCTCCGAAGTACGCATTGAACAGCTCTTAATATTCGTATAACCTAAGGACGAAAGAAATCTTCGCATGCTGTGACACTGTCAAGTAACATAGCTCGATGAAACTGGAATCATATATAGAGGGAACTGCTACAGTAGGCAACTAAACGAAATATGCAACGAGACGAACAGAAATGCCACTTTTATCCATAGACCATAAGCTACACTAAAGTCAATACGACATACGATGGCTCTCTAGATTTACAGAAACAGATACATGGTGCTTAAAAGGGTGTATGGTCACTACGGACAGCAATGCATGCTCTGCATCGTGCTCCCATGCTGGCCACAAGGTTGGTAAGCATTTCTTGTGGTAGGGCGTTCCAGTCCTCCACCAGCGCTGTTGACAACTGTTGGATGGTCATTGGTGCATGTGGATGTGCTGCAATGCGTCTCACTAAAGCATCCCACACGTGTTTGATGGATTTAAATCGGGGGAACGGGCAGGCCAGTCCATTCGCCGAATATCCTCTCGTTCCAAGAGATCCTCCACCTACGCTGTTCGATGCGGTCGCGCATTGTCATCCATAAAAATGAAGTCAGGGCCGACTGCACCCCTGAAAAGACGCATATGGGGAAGGAGTACAGTATCGCAATAACGTTGACCAGTGAGCGTACGAGGTTGGTGCCCCATGCAACATTATGCCTCCGCAAACCATAACACCCGGACTACCAAAACGATCATGTTCAAGGATGTTCTTGGGTTCATTACGTGTCCCCACCTCTCGCCAGATGAGGGTACATCGAGAATCACTACTTAGGCTGAATCTGCTCTCATCCGAGAAGAGTACGCGACCCCATTCCTGATTGGTCCAATTTTGATGCTCTTGGGACCTCGCAAACGGTGCCGCCGATGTGCGGATGTCAATGGAACACAACGTACTGGTCGCCTGGCAAAGAGACCACCTCTGTGTAGTTGCCATGCCACTGTGTATCGTGAGATTGCGTGCCTAGCTGTCCTGTTAAGTGTGGTTGCAATTCACCCGCTGTTTGGCGTGGACCCCTTCTTGCCTGTTGCACAATGTAGCGGTTATCTGCTGCTGTAGTTGAGCGTGGTCAACCACCACCTCTCCTTGGGACAGCAGTGCCTGTGGTTCCCCATTCAGTGAAACAATGCTGTGAGCAATTCCAAACTCCTGAGCAACAATCGTAACACTTCGCCCTTCTTCCAGTTTCCCGATGATTCTTCCGCGTGTGAAGTCATCCAAATGGTGTCTACGGGTCATGTTGCAATGAAGAACACCACTATAGTGTACCGTAACAACTCGCTAATTTCCACACACCGTGTTGTCCTGTTTCGTCAACCGCCCCGTGTTGCGAGACCAGACCCATTTGGCACTATAGGCTCGCTACACTCACGCTATGCGACGTCCAGCTTTCTGTGTACGTGTGAGAGACCTCTGGCAACATGGTCCCGCACCTTCATCTACTTCCACCTAGTAGTTAATTTGTTATATTACTTTACCCATCCCCTCAGGCTTTCACACAAGTATATACTAACATAATAAAGGATACAATTATATTACAAATATACACAGTGCTGCCTCTCTTAAGAAGTCGTTCTTATGTACCGTCCTCTTCTGTTCTCCAGGGCAATTAACAGCCTTTGCCGAATCTTAAGACAAAAAAGAACCCATTTTATGACACCCCGCGTTCAACATTACATCCAAGCAGACCTCCATTCCCCTATTGAACTCCAGAAACTGTGGTGGTAAATATTGTTTTCTTAGTAATTCTGTTTCCGTGCTCTGAACAGAATATACTTCCATGTTTCTCTTTCACTACAGAGTGTACATTCTCACTCCGATATCATCAGTTAATGGTGCCCAATCTTAGCCACGCCGAAACACTTCTTTTCTCTCGCGTACAGTTATCTAAATAGGCCTCTCTCCCCCAGCCCTACGCTATTTGACGCTGTAAGTTAAGTGAAATTTTAGCCGTACATTGTGATTATAAATTCTATCTGTCAATATCACGTAGTCGTCTTAAATTACCTTCTATCCGCTACGTCCCATGTCCCTCCCTGTAGCCAAATGTACCCCTACCAATTTTTTCTAAGTCCTTGCGCAATTTCGTTGCCCACCTTCCCACCCTTCCCGTACTTGCTCCCTGAAACACACCGCGCGTAGAAGTGCCTGATCTCCCCGTACTATGCGTAACCAGTATTTAACTGCCCTTATTTTTACATGTATGGTTTCATTGCATAAGCCGAATTCTTTAAGAACCCCACAATTTTCAATACCCCTTCCCACCAGTAGAATTCGCCTCAGAAAATGCGTCTGGATTTGGTTCAATTGTTCAATCTTTTCCCAATTCCAAATTTCTGCCGCATATGATAAACAAGACCTAATAACAGTTCAGTATACCATTTGCATGGTCCTCATTGGCATATAAGGAACTTTTATGAGAGACTTTAATGAATCCATATTGTTTAGTATGCATTTACGTTTTGTGATGTCTATGTGCTTCCCCCACACACGTGTGACGCCTAGATAAGCAAATAGTTTAAAATTCTTCAATGTCTGTCCTGCGTATTTCCAGATTTTCTTGCTGCTATATACCGCACCATTTTTGAACGTGCGTTTTGGTTTTCACTTCATTTACTGCCGTTCCCCCTTCCTAAAGTATGCTTCTAAACCAGGAGGCACAACCGCGCCGTATTTCAAGTGTGTAGATATCCCTTCGTGCATTAAAAAGGTTGTAGAACGCAACGGAGCAATTCCAAATAAACACAAGTCAGTGGGGAACTGACGAATTAGCGTGATAGAGTTTTTTTGTTTCTTTAAAGTTTCTTTAATTACAATGGTCTTATCGGTGGCCTTTCCTTTGGAACATATTATTGCATTAAACAATGGTGTTAAAGTCATACTCGCTTGGCTTTGGGTTTCTAGTAAACTTTGGACTTTAATCATTAGATCATCCACAAATTCACAATCTCAGTCATACTTCCAGACTCTGGGGAGGATAAAAATCATCTTGGCTAGAGAAAAATTCCAACCCCAGCCTGGAATCGAACCTAATACCTCTGGCACAGCAGGCAGAGTTACGGGGCCAGCCAAGCTTCGTTCTACTCCTCTTGTTTATCAGCAAAGACGACAAATGGATCGCGCTCATTGAGAATGTTGCAATATAGTGTACAGTCGGTGATGATAGACAAAAACAGACAGAAAAGGTCTTAGAATATTTTTCATTTCAGTTTCACGGGCTTTATTTTCGAGGGAATAAACACACGTTTAGGCTGACAAATAATTGAAACGTCTTTATTTGACTTATCCGTATCCGTCCATAGCTATTTTTTAAATTATGTTCGCTGTTCTTGTCTCACATTATTGACTATAAGTAACAAAGATGAGAGTACTCAGGGTTTCACTGAAGTTTTTTTCTCTTGCTATTAAAAATGCGATTGTTACTACTATTATTACCATAATCTAACAGTACTATTACACTGACTTCGCTCATTGAATAGATGTTCGAAATTCAGCAGTAGCAGTGTTTTTAGAGCGCTAATGCGCCAGTTCCCCACTGACCTGTGTTTGGTTGGAATTGCCCCGTTGAATTCTGCAACTCTTTTAGCGCATGGAGTATCTGCACAGGTCAAATACGGCGCAGTTGGGTCACCTGGTATAATATGGCCTGCATGAAATATAAAGTCTTGCATCCTTGTTTGTGACCTGCATGAAATAAAAAACAAAAATCATAAATTGACGTACGAGCCCTGTTTTAACAGAAATCACGACGTGTATCACCGCAACATTTCCATTTAGTTAAACCAGCTGAATCTCGTATTCCAGAACGCTGCTCTTGATGGTGACACCGGCGCGTGGCATCGGCCATTCCCCATGTTAAATTGTCCTATAGTATTTGCAAATTCACCGGTTCACTCAGTCATTTTTTACCCGCTTTGCAACCGTCCTCCCGTTCCACTCATATCCCCTCTTGCAGTAGCGTAATATTTGTTCGGCAGTAGTGTCTTGTTGTAACTCTGGTCTCAAGCTTTCAGGAAGGGAGAAAGTAGCGAGGAAACTGTAGAAAGAGACAGATATATAGAGCGAGAGTGGATATTACCGTGCGTGGCCTTGACAGGGCCACCACTATAGTTTCCTATATTGAAACTGTATGGTATTTGACTTTATCAGTGACGTCGCAGACAACAAACCACCCCATTCCTCGTACACTGTTGGCGTTTACAGATAATACTCAGCCATTACCAGATCGTGTTTTACCTACCTAGAGTGACCCCTGACAGTTTTTGTTTACATTCTTCGCAATAATGGTTTGAGTGTAGCTAACTTGGAGCTATTTAAGAATGCCTATGCCTAGTAATTATATATCACCGTGCATAAATATATTTCGATACAACTGCGGTAAGTGCATCTTTGTAAAACGAGAAAGAAAATACGAGACGAGGTCAAGTATTTTCACTTCCGAGTTTCTACAAAGGACTTAGGCATACTATTTTTTCGACGATAGTGAACAATAGAAATATTTACGCAGAATAAACCTAATTACTATCAGCTGTTCAAAAGCAGCATCAAGGTCGCCCCGCGCTAGTATTTGCGAACTAATGGTGGTAGTAACTAAGTGAAGATGAGATGGCTGCTTGCGCCGAAAGAGTTATACAGCGTTTTTCTTCCGTACTGTGACCACCACAGCTAGGACTCCCGCCGAAACACATGATTGCAACCGCCTCACGTTCTCATATTTACAGTTAGAATTACAATGATAATAAGCACTACATCCTTTGTGGTTTTGTTGCATACACTTTATTTTTAAAATTCTCCCATAGATGAAAATCGCATACAGACAGATCAGAGGATCTTGAAGGCCATTATCATTGACTAATTACCATATCTTCAAAAATTTTCCCTAGTTAAGCCTAATGACTCCTGAGCTGTGTGTGTGGTAACAAAAGTCTTGTTGGAAATACCCAGACGTGAGATTCAACGTTGGTCAGCTGCTCAAAAAACAGTGTAAGTCATTCCTGTATCTCTCTATATTTATTATTTGTTCAGAAAATAATTGTTCTGTATGCATTTACTGCACAAACAAACCGATTTCTATGTGCTTCTCTATTTGTTATTTTATGACGGAACAAAACCATGCAAATGGAATCATGCTTTGTCAGAGAAGAATATTAAGCGTGAGTAAATTATTCTATCATTGAAATTTCGCAAAATCTAATTGCAGAAATTTACGCGACTCTGGTGATCAAGTGAAAAATAAATATATGCAACAAACCGCATACATTGGAAGAACTAAAAGAAAAACATCAGGCGAGAAATTTACTGAATTTCAGATATTGAATTCTCGAGTGTAAATGAAAATTTCCTGAGAATATGCAAAAAAATGTGTGGACAGAGAAGGACAACACTCTAACATCTTTTATGATAAGGTACACTGCCTTCGTTTTATGCCAAGGCCACGGATCGCGCGAATGCGTGCTCCGCACACAGTCTACTACACTGCGGGGTTTTCCGTTCCGTAACTCCCGCGTTATTTACGAGTGTTAGTAACATATATGTAATGCATACTAACCTTGTTAAAAGTGGTTTCCATCTGGGCGAAGACATTCTTCACATCGTCGGATGAAATTATCATTCACACGCATAAGTTCATCTATGGTGTGGGGATTGTTCCTATAAACTTAATTTTTTTAGCGTTTAGCGACCCCGTTGTTCTAAATGTATTGACCAAACATCTCACAGTGTCTCTACCCGAAACTGGATAACCAGGAAGTTGCTGCTGAAATTGTCTATACACCTGGCTACATTATTAATTTTACACACATGTATCGTACATTAAAATACGCCGTTTAAGCGTGAATTTGTTGGCAGGCATTTCGGTGTAACACTTCACAACACGAAGACAAAGCAACGAATGAGACAGCTCACAGCTGATAAACGTACCCTTGACACGTCCAGCGCCGCATCTGTGCAGTGGCATAATACTGAGGTCACTGCCGTCTCGGCCGATACTCGGTTGTGGCCTTGGTATAAAACGAAGGCAATGCTATTGTTATTATAACTGTAAATATGAAAGCGCGGGGCGGTTGCGCGAATATTATTATTTTTTCGGTGGTAGTCTGAGCTGTAACTGCTGGCGCATGAGCCGCTGTGCGTTGGCCACAGTGCGAAAAAAATTTCTGATGCGTTACACTCACATGACTTTCTCTACTCTTGTACAAACTATTTTTACAAACGCTTATTCTCCATCTACTTCATGTTAATCGAGATAAACATTTGCAGACTCTATCTTATTGCTAATTTTCTTGTAGATGTAAGGGGAATATATATTTACAAGGGCAATATAGAAATACAGTAGCCTTTAAGCACATACATATCTCTTAATAGCTGGTTGCTAGGTGCAGCACCATATCCTTTCCCACAGATTAATACTCTTTGCATATCCAAGACAAAAAATGAATAACGAATTCCCATTTGAGAAAATAAGTATTGAAAAATTTAAGGGAATAACAAGAAATATCTCGAAAATGGTTCATTCAACAACAAAAATGTATATGACATAAGTTGTGTATTTTAACGCGATCTACATCTTTTGTGTAGTAAAATTTGGCTATCTCTTATGGTTTACCAGTTATGCAAAAGTCGTTTTCAATGAAGAATGCTTTTGGAGACATTCCCAGAAAATTCAAGATATACATTTTATATCTCATGAAAATATCTTAAACATATGATATTTTAATCAAAATCGTTAGAGCCATTTTTGAAAAAATTAAAATTTTCTAAAAATGTTCCATGTAAAGGGTACTCTGGGGTGGGGAGATTTTCTTTAAAACCTTCGTGTCGCAACTCTGGAAGATACTGAACCTAAATACCAAGTTTGGTGTTTATCCGACTGTTCGTTTCTCAGTTATGCTGTTCACAGACAGACACACAGACACACACACACGGACATGTTTCCAAAAATGCTTTTTTTGGATTCAGGGGATCTCAAAACATGTATTTCCGGTGAAATCTCGGTATCGAATTTTTGGGTGGAATACAATACTTCCCCTACTTACTATACGTAGTAGAGAAAGTAAAATGCTAATTTGACCCTAAAATAAGCATCACAACGTCCTCCAAATAAAACACGACTGATGGTATTTACTTTCCTCCATAATATCAAGCAACGTTTATTCAATAAATTTAGTTTTGGAGATATTTTACAGCCTCAACTTAAATGGTCCATCCTATATATATGAGCAGGAAGGAAGTGGATAAAAACACTATCGTCGACAAATATTATCTAAACCAAGCATAAAGGAGTTGAATACAGTACTTTGAGAAGGTGCATTTATCATAACATAAATATGCAGATCAGCACTGCAGAATTTTAAATGCCCTTATTTAAAGAATCAGTCGCAGTAACATTACCCGTGTCCCAGCGCCAGAAATCTGCCCGCTCTTGCAGATCCGTCATGCCGCCATAGATCCACATAGCATCATCATGCAGGATAGCCGAATGTTTATGGCGAGCTGGTGGGATATCTCCATGGCTACCGCCACCGCTGGTCGATCGACTGCACGTGATGCCACTGCTGGTGGAGGATAACAAATGCCACGATTCTGTATCTGAAAACAAACAGAGGGAAAGAAATTCACTGAATTTGATAGAGGCATTGATCCACAGGAATATTATTTTGAAATCAACTGAGATACATTCATTGTGCTTTCCGGTCACGGTAGGTCTGCTGGTACAAAAAATGAAACCTTTATTTTCAGTATTACTGCGACGGTTATATTTCTATTTTAAAAAAATGTGATAAATATACGTTTATAAGGCTAGGATGTTCAAAACAAAATTTGTTTAAAAGGAACGATAACATTGGCTTTAAAAATTCTGGTGAGTCATTTCCCGGATGATTATGTAGCGCGTGATTATAAGGATAACGTTTTCTGAATAATCAAAAATGTTTCGGTACGTGGACGCCGCTTACTCAGTGCTGTCTAAAGCACATGGTCAGCATATTCCTTGTGTATTTAAAGTTAACCCTTTGACGGCTGGCTTTCTGCTACAGAGGAAGCTGTGACACTATCTTTTTAATATTTAACCTAATCTTCAGCAACGCTGGAAGACCACCGAAAAGCCCGACCTTCTTCACATCCCAGGTAAACTTGTCTCTTACAGCCTTATCACTGGTAGACGTGTAATGTAGAGTAGAACTTGAGCCAGTTAAATATTACTGATGTATTTACCGTAGTGTAGAGTAGTATTAGATAATTAAACTAAATTTGGAACCACAGTTACATGTCAATGCTTTGCTACCCTTCACCACTGCTCCTTTCTAGCCACCCATTTACCAAGCTTTACTCTCCTGCCAGTGAAGACGTCTCCTTTGATGTTGTTATAATATTTAGCATGTGTTGCAATTTTAAACAAATTGTGTACTTAAATACACTTAACACCACAAAAATTATGTATTACATTCACATAACTTTCTCTAGTAATACAAAATATTCTTACAAAGGCTTATTCTTCTACCTGTTTCACGTTATTCGAGATAAGGTTTTGCAGAAATGGTTTTATTGCAAATTTCGTTGAAGTTATAAGGGTAATATAGATACTTAGCAGTTGTAAATAGTATAGCGTTTTGACAATTAAAACCAATAATATAGAATATCTTGTAAATGGTTAACTACACAAAAATTTATGGCTTTAAGCGATAATCAAATCTTATAAGAGCTGGTCCTATGTGGAGCATAGCATAGCTCTTTGCATGTTCAGGACATAAAACAATGAATAACGAATTCCCATGTGAGAAAAATTATAAGTATTGTAAAATTCAAACAAATAACTAGGAATATATCGAAAATGGTTCACTCGACCAAGAAAAAAAGTATACGGCAAAAATGGTGTATTTTAACGAGATCTATATTAGTTGTGTAGTAAACGTTTGTCTATCTCTTATGTGAAAGTCATTTAGAATGAAGAGGGCTTTTGGGGACATTTCCAGGAAATTCAAGATATTCATTTCGTTTGCCACAAACATATGATATTTTAATCCAAATCGTTAGAGCCCTTTTTCAGAAAATCACAATTTTCGAAAATGTTCCTTGTAAAGAGCAGTTTGAGAGGGGGGAATTTTCTTGAAAATCTTCGTGTCGTATCTTTGAAAGATACTAAACTCAAATACCAAGTTTGGTATTTATCCGACTTTTCGTTTTTGGGTTATGCTGTTCACAGACAGACACACACACGGACATGTTTCCAAAAATGCTTTGTTTGGATTCAGGGCACCTCTAAACATGTATTTCCGGTGAAATATCGGTATCGCATTTTTTAGTGGAATGCAATAATTCTACTTATATACGTAGTAGAGAAAGTAAAAATGCTTTCTTTGGATTTAGGGGACCTCGTGGTGATTGCAAAACGTGTATTGTAGCGAAATTTCGGTATCGAATTTTTGGGTGGATTACAGTTCTTCCTTTACTTTAGGTAAGTAATAGGGAGTATAAACTGATAATATTCATTATAGTTTTATCTTTTATCATTATCTTATTGTTTGTTTTTCTTATATAAGTAAGAATAAGCAAACAAAAAAGGTTGTTACATAGCTCGAGAAGTAACACTAATAGGCATAATACTAAATTCTTATGTACAGCCAACTGAGTTACTATGTGTAGAATTAATGCAATATTTAATTTCAGCATTACTTTCCTTCGTGGGTGCTGTTGCACAACGTTACTAATATTATTAGCAGACAATTACAAATTACAAGCTAAAATTTATAAGAACTAGTAATTGGTGTTGCATAAAGGTTGTGATTTTATCACTGATGTTACTGAATTTCTACAACATACACGTCGCCATATCAGTGCATGATCAGTATCACAGATGTAAATTCGCAACACTAGTAGTAAATAATTTACGTCAGGCCATTATTTATTTTACACTGATAACCACACACATTCCGTCATTATAAAGTGACCACTTGGTTATTTTCCCTGTGCGTCCGGGCATCAGCAAATGGGTAAACATGAAGAACAATAGGGGATATTAATTATTTTGCCCTCGTGTAATAACTACGGTATTGGTAACTGCCGATTGTACCACGTGGATCTCGCATAATAGACTGTGAACATGACAGCAGACTTTTGGTGAGCATTTAGCCACGGATCCCAGAAAACAATCTACTGTCCATTCCAAACCAGAGTGCCTTTCACTGAAAACAAACTCTTTGTATTATCCGCGCGAAAGTAGTTCGCAATCCCAGCTCATAATGGCTGCTTATTCCCCTACCACGTGCTTGTTGAACGCTATTTAATCTATAAAAAGGCGCCCTGCGTGAGAATCATAGTTCAAAATGCAACCTGAGGTAACAATCGATTTTATAAGTATGCGGCAATGAACATTTTACTTACGTTAATCACAATCCTTGGGCAAAAGTGCAATACCCAAATCCGAATCCTCCGAAGATGACTCAGCTGCCATATCGGAATCAGAACTACTCTCCAAAATAATGACAAGCTTATCCACAATTCCACAGCACTGTCGCACTTAAAACAAGTTCCCACATTTTATCCTCTTCTATGTTGTATTATGTCTGTTTATATTCCCTGCTCGCTTTCGTTACACTTCTCACTGTAAAAATCCGATATTAGTTTCGTAATATGCAATAATGCAAGTGTCGGTTATTTTTGTAATAGTGAGTTGCATATATGAAGTATTGTTTGTTTTTAGCCACTTATTAACTGTTTCCCGCATCTGTGTTTGAACAGTTTATTCGCACTACACGCACCTTCCTCTGCCATGTGAACTCAAATACCAACTGACTAAATCACAAGATTTGACCTGAGGTGAGCTGTGTGTTAGTGTATTATGAATGACTGTTCGCTTATCATATATCCTGTGTTACGCAAAGTGTTTATTCGGTACTCAGATAGCACCTCTGGGAATTCATTGCTGCATTTCTTGTGTATGTAAGAGAGTGGCAGTCGTGCATGTCGGTTGGTATTGACAAGCAAGATGCTCTCTGCGTAGCGCAATAGCAGGCGAAAATCATATTTTGTAATGTCTTAACAGCTAGTATATATCCATTACCTTTAACGATGAGATCTTATGATAACAGCAATAAAACGTGCAGTTCTATACCTTTCCTGCTCTAATATTTCATAATACAATACATGTATTAAGGAACTATTTACGTTGGCGTAAGAGTACATTCTTGGGTTCGTGACAAGCCGAAGCACGTGCTTGTGTTTAAATCAGAGGGAACTCTGGTCTGGAATGGACTATAGATCCACGTTTATAGCACTTAGTTTGCTGTTATGCAAGCAAAGCACTGATTTTACACAAATAAAATAGCAATATTATGACGCAGCGGCTATAGCCCAAGGTAATCAGTAGGTCACGCTAGATAGTCGGAGATAAACAAAGATAAGTCGCGATCTCGCTCCACGTAAACAGCATAAGCCTTATCGGCGGATAATCAGAATCTTCTGGGGGTTTCTTTCCCCCGCTTCCAGAACGTGTGTCCAGATAGTTCTAGAATGTTCTGTGGAAGATTCCATTGGCTATATAAGCGAACGTTCTCGTGAGAGGAGTAAGTCAGTGAGCGGGTTAGCGAGTGCGTTTCCGTGAAACGAAAAGTACTGTTCTCCTAGCGAGTTTACGCCGTGCATATTTCGTTACACTGCTACGTCACGAAGAAAGTGAAGTGACCGGGGAACTGAATTAGTTTACATTAGTGAAGTGTCAGTGTTAACTACGTAAGTGAAGTCCCAGTGAAATTGAGCTAGACACAAAACAGTGAAGTGACATTGAGGACTTGGAGAAGTGACAGTTGAAGAACAGAATGGACAAAGATCAATATTTTAAGTTGGTAATGAACTATTTGTAAGATTTGTTTGATGTTTTAACTTAAACGATACATATTGTGCACAGTACCTCATAACTATCAGATGGAAAAAAAAGGAGTTCATTTGCTTATCGAAGCATTCAGTGGGAGTAAATAAAGTTAAATGCGTATTTTTATTTAACAATCTAAGGAAATACAATGAAATTAAGAAAATATTTATATTTAAACAATTAATAAACCAGACTAACAACAAAACAGGCTTATTTTTGCTTTAAATTTGCAATAAAACTAAATTTCAAAGAAAAAAAAGAGAGTTTTATTTATGGACGCTCTTTAACTGCTGTGGTTCTTAGCGTTCCATTCTACATTGGGCGTTAAGACCGCTAATTTTGCTTAGAGGCCTCTTTATCAGGCTTGAGGTTCTTTTACGTGCCGTAAATCTACGACACGGGACCACTGGCTTTACTTCCCTTCCGAAGGAAGCCATGCTATGGATTTTTACGCCCGAAAAAAATTCATCGCCCTCCGCCGGGTTTGAACCCGCGACCTTGGAAACTAGAGGCCAGCACGGTACCTCTAGTCCACGGAGGACGATTCCAACGATATGAAAGTGAGCAGGTGAGATAATGATTTACAAAAATGTAAATTATGGAGAAACGAGGTATTTAGAAAAGAAATGAAGACTATAAAAAGCTTATATGATCTCCTGCTCTTATCATTTGCCTCAGTCGTTTCATTTTGGATTATAATGTGACAAAAAGTATGGAAGACTTAACTTTTTTCCAGCTGAAATAAGCGATCGCATACTCAAATGGTATTGTATTTTTCATTCGTCTTTCTACATAAAATCACTTACGAGTATGGCATTAATGCCCTTTCTACCCGATATATAGCAGGCTTAGCAAAGCCGACAATCTTAAGTTAAGCGGATGTTATTTTGCATTGTTGTTAGTGGCACCTTTATTTGAACTTCAGACACTATCGTTTTTTAATTGTTATACTGTGACTTGTCCAGTTTTTCGACTTTCACTCCTCTAAGTTCTATATGTCCCATCACTGCTATTATCTAGTCCAACTTTCAATGACACTTCACTTAGTTCACACTATAACTTCACTAATGCGAACTACTTCAATTCCCGTCACTTCACTTCCTTCGAGTCGTAGCCTCTTCTTCCGGACGGTTCAGTCGCTGGGGAATCGAATACAAGATTTCTACAATTTCTTGTTCTGCAGTAGCACACGATGCACGCCATTGCAGTTGCTGAAAGCTCACTCGAAGAACGGCACCTCGCATCGGAAATGCGCCCGCAAACTCGTTATCTCACTGACTAACTGCTCTCGCGAGAACGCTCGCTTATATAGCCAATGAAAATTTCCACAATGTTCTGGAACTTTCGAGAAGATTCTGGTTATCTAGCGATAGCGCTTCCTGTGTTTATGCCAGCGAGCGCTACTTATCGTCGCTTATCTCCGAATTTCCGGCGCCGACCTCCCAATAACCCTCGGCCATAGCCGCGCTTCACAATATGATTTGCTTGTTTCGACAATTCCTGTAACTAATAGCGACATGTAACGAGCATTTGACAGTCAAGAGCTCATCGGCTTATATGCAACTACGACAAAAATCGACTTTTAAGTTAACTAAATTAATGCAGTGAATTTCGAAAATTTGAACGTTTTGTCAAATTTTGAAAAACAAATACACAAAATAATAAATGCTTACCAAAATGGAAGCCCCAAAGCTCATTGGAAGAACCTCGTAGATCTTGGTAACCGCCGTAAACCAACATAGCTCCCCGATGTACCAAGGCAGTATGTCCACGTCTGCCTCTAGGAACCACTACACCCTTCTGCGCCCGAATTTTCCTCCAGCAGTTACCCTGAAACAAAACAAGCTTTTGTACAATCCAGTCATATGCAACAAAGTGTATGCCACTAGATGATTTGTCTTGGCTTCCAAGTGCACACTACCTTTCCACCAGTGCTATATAAAAACCAATTGCTAACAATTATTAGTGATCCGTAGTCCCGTAGCTCAGTCGGTAGAACACCTGCCTGCTGTGCGAGGGGTCCCGGTTTCGACTCCCGACTGGAGGGCTGGTATTTTTTTCTAGCCAAGATTATACCCTATCCTCCCCAGAGTCTGGAAGTATGAATAAAGTGTGCATGTGAACTAAGTGAATACAGGCAATAATATGTTTCAAAAGAAAGGCTCTCGATAAGATCATTGTAGTTAACGGCGGAGTAAAAATGGAACTTGAAAAGAACCGTCTTTTAAAACGAAAATCCATTAGTTAACCTTCGGAAGAACAAGCTATTCTTACTCTCTCTTACGTAGAAAAGGTATTGTATTCCACAAAAAAATTCATTATAGATATTTTACCGGAGTACATGTTTTGAAGCACCCTGAAGATTTTTTTAAAAAAAGCCCGCGCGCGCGTGTGTGGCTGTAAACAGCACAGCTCAAAAAAAAGGATAAATACAAAACTTGGTATTTAAAAATCAGTATCTTCCAAAGATGAGGGACGAAAATTTCCAAGAAAATCCCCTATCACAAACTATTCTTTATGTGGAACATTTTTCGATTTTGATTAAAATACCGTATATTAAAGATATTTACATATAGCCTATGAAATCCTCTTCATTCGGAAGGAGTTTTGAATAATCTTGTATAACTGATATACGTTAACATACTACACAAATAGAAAGTATTTTTAGAAACGTTTATTCTCCATCTACTTCATGTTAAACGATATAAACATTTGCAGAAACTATCTTATTGCTAATTTTCCTGTAGATGCAAGGGGAATATGGTAGGCTTTAAACGACAGTGAAATCTTTTAAGAGCTGATTGCTATCTGGAGCATCCCATTCTCTATGCATGTTCAGAACATTAAAAAAAAAAAAGAATAACAAACCCATTTGAGAAAAAGTATAAGCATTGGAAAATTCAAACAAATAAAAGAATATCTCGGAAATGATTTACTTAAAAAAGTAAAATAATAGTATATGGCATAAATTTGTACGCTTTAACGAGAAATACACTTTCTGCGTAATAAAATTGTCTGTCTTACGGTTTACCAGTTATGCGAAAGACATTCAGAATTAAGAGAACTTTTGGGGACATTCCCAGAAAATTCAAGATATACATTTCACTTGTCATAAAATATCTTAAACGTATGATAATTTAATCAAAATCGTCAGAGCCATTTTTGAGAAAATAAAAAATTTAAAAAAATGTTCCATGTAACTGAGGTGGGGGATTTTTTTTGAAAATATTCATTTCCCCTCCTTGGAAGATACTAAACTCAAATATGAGGCAGTATTTTTAACACTTAAATGATTTCAGTCTAATTATATAATACAAAAAAAAACCAGCCCGCCTTAAAGCAATATGTGTATAAATAATATATAAAATGTATGTAACAGTCGTTGTATTATGTTTATATTATTATGTACATGTATAATGATGTTATGTGAATGTATTATGTAATTTAACAATGTAGGAGCTGTAAGAATAGAAGCCGAAAGTTACTAACAATGAGGTAACCTTGAGGCAATAATGAATGTTTAATGATGCTACTAGTAATTCTTGGAACAATAATGTAATATTTAAAACAATTTTTAAATAGCCAATCAAAAACTAGAAAAGCTGAAAGTATTCTATTGGAGTAGGATTAGCCAATCAGAGACTTGAAATAGAGAAATTTACAAATGCCAGTCGATAGTAGACAGCGTTCCCAAACGGACGCTAGACGGCAACATTCCTGAACAGTTCATTCGATATTTTAGGCGTCTCCCGTGGACTAGTGGTAACGTGCTAGCCTCTAGTTCCCAAGGTCGCGGGTTCAAACCCGGCGGAGGGCGATGGATTTTTATCGGGCGTAAAAACCCTTAGCATGGCTTCCTTCGGAAGGGAAGTAAAGCCGGTGGTCCCGTGTCGTAGATTTACGGCACGTAAAAGAACCTCAAGCCTGATAAAGAGGCCTCTGAGCAAAATTACCGGTCTTTCACGCCCAATATAGAATGGGACGCTAAGAGCGTCCACAAATAAAACTCAATTTAAATTTGATACATATACAAGAAGAGACGAAAATTCATTACGGAGAAAATATTATAAAGTTTACGAGTTAAAAAGTGCAAATAATTAATAAACAATGTCACAGTGAAGTGTTATTTAATCGTGTGAAGGATTAATAAAAGGAGTGAAGTAAAATTTATAATTTGTGTAAGCCTACATTCTTTAGCCGCATCACCCCCTGCTAAGATATACATGTTTCTACAAATTAATACTGACGCATTAAATTATATATATATATATATAATATTTAAAGAAACATAAAAATACAAAGTTGATTCCTAAACGTTGGGGTGAAGGCCACCGGAAGCTTTGTACCTAAACATGGTGCTAATGACACAAAGATAAATCCTTTTCAAATACCAAGTTTGCTATTAATCCGACTTTTCTTTTTTGAGTTTTGCTGTTCACAGACACAGACACACACACGGACCTTTTTCTAAATACGTAGCCTCCTTTGGGCTTCAGGGGCCTCAAAACATGTATTACCGGTGAAATATCGGTATAGAATTTTTGGGTGGAATGCAATACTTCCCCTACTTACTACGCGTATTAGAGAAAGCAATAAGCTTTAGTAAGAAAAGCTTATATAAGGTGGACCATTTAAGTTGAGACTGTACATCTCCAAAACTAATTGTTGTAGAAAGAAATGTCTTGAGTAAAACTTGCTTGATATTATGGTGGAAGGTAAACGCCATTAGTCGTGTTTTATTTGGAGGATGTTGTGATGGTCATTTTAGGGTCAATTTAATTTTTTAAAATGGGAAGTCACCTTTTATATGTTGTTTTTTCACTCCTCATAAAGATACTAAACATTTGTATAAATCACTTTGCAATTGTTCTTACACCAACGTAAGTAACAAGAAAATTCTGAATGGCTGTGTACGAAGAGAGCAATGAATGGTTGGACCATCCATGAATGATCAATTGAGGTTCAAGTTACGTTTCGTAATTGGGAACCACATTTTTACTTTCTCTACTACGTATAGTAAGTAGGGGAAGTATTGCATTCCACTCAAAAATTCGATACCGAGATTTCACCAGAAATACGTGTTTTGAGGCCTCCTGAATAAACAAATCTGATGTGTTACACTCACATGACTTTCTCTACTCTTGTACACACTATTTTTACAAACGCTTATTCTCCATCTACTTCATGTTAATCGAGATAAACATTGCAGACTCTATCTTATTGCTAATTTTCTTGTAGATGTAAGGGAAATATATATTTACAAGGGCAATATAGAAATACAGTAGCCTTTAAGCACATACATATCTCTTAATAGCTGGTTGCTAGGTGCAGCACCATTCCCTTTGCCACAGATTAATTCTCTTTGCATATCCAAGACAAAAAAATGAATAACGAATTCCCATTTGAGAAAATAAGTATTGAAAAAATTAAGGGATTAAAAAGTAATATCTCGAAAATGGTTCAATCAACAAAAAAAAGTATATGACATAAATTGTGTATTTTAACGCGATCTACATTTTTTGTGTAGTAAAATTTTGTCTTTCTCTTATGGTTTACCAGTTATGCAAAAGTCGTTCACAATGAAGAATACTTTCGGAGATATTCCCAGGAAATTCAAGATATACATTTTATTTGTCATAAAAATAACTTAAACATATTATATTTTAATCAAAATCGTTAGAGCCATTTTTGAGAAAATTAAAATTTTTGAAAACTCTTCCATGTAAAGGCTAATCTGGGGTGGGGGATTTTCTTGAAAACCTTCGTGTCGCATCCTTGGAAGATACTGAACCTAAATACCAAGTTTGGTGTTTATCCGACTGTTCGTTTCTCAGTTATGCTGTTCACAGACAGACACACACACACGGACACACACGGACATGTTTCCAAAAATGTTTTTTTTGGATTCAGGGGTTCTCAAAACATGTATTTCCGGTGAAATCACGGAATCGAATTTTTGGGTGGAATAAAATACTTCCCCTATTTACTATACGTAGTAGAGAAAGTAAAAAGGTATTTTTGGAAACATATCCGTGTGTGTGTGTGTGTGTGTGTGTGTGTGTGAACAGCATAACTCAGAAACGAACAGTCGGATAAATACCAAACTTGGTATTTAGGTTCAGTATCTTCCAGAGATGCGAAACGAAAGTTTTCAAGAAAATCCTCCACCCCAGATTACCCTTTACATGGAACATTTTTCGAAAATTTTTATTTTCTCAAAAATGGCTCCAACGATTTTTATTAAGGTATCATATGTTTAAGACATTTTTATTGCAAATAAAATGCATATCTTGAATTTTCTGGGAATGTCTCCTAAAGCATTCTGCATTGTGAACGAGTTTTGCATATCTGCTAAACCATAAGAGATAGACAAAATTTTACTGCACAAAAAATGTAGATCGCGTTAAAATACACAATTTATGTCATATACGTTTTATGTTGAGTGAATCATTTTCGAGATATTGCTTGTTATTCCCTTAAATTTTCCAATACTTATACTTTTTCTCAAATGGGAATTCGTTATTCATTTTTTTGTCTTGGATATGCAAAGAGTATTAATCTGTGGCAAAGAGAATGGTGCTGCACATAGCAACCAGCTATTAAGAGATATGTATATCCTTAAAGGCTACTGTATTTCTATACTGCCCTTGAAAATATATATTCCCCTTACACCTACAAGAAAATTAGCAATAAGATGGAGAATAAGCGTTTGTAAAAATAGTTTGTGCAAGAGTAGAGAAAGTCATTTGAGTGTAACACATCAGATTTTTTATTTTGTTTCCTTATTTCTCATCAAAAAATAAACAGCTTTTTATAAACCATTTTTAATGAGAAAACAACATACAAAATGCAGGTTCCCATGTAAAAAAATTAAATTGACCTTAAGATGACCATCATAACGTCCTCCAAACAAAAAAGACTAATGGCATTTACTTTCCTCTATAATATCAAGACACTTTTATTCAAGACATTTTCTTCCACAACGCTTAGTTTTGGAGATATTGTATAATCTCAACTTGCTCCTCGCTGTATTGCCACTAATAAACGATGGACAGTAGAGAAAGTTACGCATTAGCTTTTTTAGGGCATCAGCCTTTTTCAAGATATTCATTGTTTTTGGTTTGAAGTTTTCAGCACTTGATTTCATTTTTTGGGAACAGTCAACCTTCAGCTGTTTCTCGCAATGCCACGGAAAGTACAAGGAATTTTAAGGCCAGTATACAGAGACTAGTGTTTAAACATCTGACTGTCGCTAACTCGTTTGTGCCTCTAAGGAATGAAACTATTTATGCAAACATTTATCTTAATTAACTTGAAATAGACAGAAGAATAAGGTTTTACAAGAGCAGTTTGTAAAAGCTATGTAAAACTAAGCGATAGAGGGCAGAGAAGGTCGTGTAAACGTAAAACATCAGATTTTTTCCCTCTAACCCTTCATCTTTAATGCTGAATTCTCTTTTTACTTCGTTTTTACTTTAGAGCTTCGTTTTGTGTTGTGCTGCACGTTAGTTTTCCATCCTGAATGACATTTTTTTCCTTTCTCTCTTTGTTTCCCTTTTGCTGTCGCTCATTAGAACGTCAAGGAAAGAGCAAGCTGTCGGAAATACACGTTGAGCAGTGATAAATGTTCGGAAGTTGCTTCTCATTACCAGCAAAACATGTAAAAGTGTACGCTCGTTTCTTAAGAGAGAGGAATGCACCAAATGAATAAACTCGCATTTACTATCAATTACACGCCATACGGTCTTCGTATTTTGGTTTATTCCTGAAAAGGGGGAAAATATGTTCGACTTTATTTCTTACTTTAGCCACTTTTATTGCTTTCTATACCGCTACAGGAAACATTATTTCGAAATCTCATGCTTCTGCCAGCTATTTGCAAATTGTGTGTTATTGTTTTAATAACATGTTCCCCGCTTCTTTCACCCACTTCAGTTTTACATGTCCAATCACGCAAAACGGCAAGACATTCCTCGCTTCCCTCAGAGTTCCATAGATATCTCACCATGGACGACAAAGTAATTTTTTTCATTTGTTTCCCCTGCCTTGTTTGAGTATCCTTTTAGAGAGAGTAAGATGGGTGAGTGGTGTGATTCGACTCTATTTACAATTTGGAAGTCCTCTATTAATGGTATTAATTCCTATGAATAAATTATATAATCTACAACACTTCCTCCGTTACTATTGATACAAGTTAATTCCGCTACCTTATCTGACCCATACTTGCCCTTAGGATTTCCAATTTAAACGCATAACAAAAGGCTAGTAATTATTTTCCATCTGAATTTAGCACTGTATCCTTACTTCGCCGCACTTCTCTCCTACAGTCTGCTTCCCCCCTTTCTACAGTAATATTTTCGCTTCCAATTCTGGCCTTAAAATCTTATAATTAAGTCTGCTTTTGGGCGTATTTTCTGAATTTCTACAATTATGTCAGCCAAATTGATAAATAAGTTGGGGTTGCAGCTGCTTGTCGATATACTACAATAATACACAACTCAAGTTTTCTTAATTTATAGTATACATATAAAGTTCCAAATACCTTAATGTTTATCTGATAAAAGCTTGTCATATTTTGGCGGAATGTGTACAATGAGAGAACCAGCGAACAATTAAACTCAAAGAAAAATTCTTAAGTCCGTCAAGAAAGAGATTGGCATGTTGGGATCTACTGACTGACCAGAGGAACTGGCAAAACATGGTCAATTTCTTGGCTAAAGTGCGCGAAGCTAGGTCAAGTTTGTTCAGTTAGTCAAAGGTAGTTTATCTCTATTTTCCTTTTTCTTGTTTTTTGTTTCTTTTTCTGTAGTTTATTTTGTCACCATACCTTGTATCTTAAATATGCATGTACAGTCAATGATCCATGCACTAAATACTTGTGTAATAACTTCAATAATTTGAAACAAATAAAGATACTCTGTCTGTCCGTGTGTCTACAGGAAACGTTGAATTTCGCCCCAAAAGTTCAATATTGAGATTCAGAGCAAAAACCCTGAATAAAGCTAAAGTGGAACCTATATCAAGATATAGGTTATACAACGGAGAGAAGTGTGTCTAACACCACCCAAGAGGAAGGGATGAACTGAAGAAACCACAGGAGGCTACGGGCCGCAGAAAGATAGGCCACAGAGTCGCGCGGAAGCCCCTAGCATTTCCTGCCTCGAAGACCCGTCTAACTGCTGGAGCTACCTATAGAGGGCGATGAAGCCCCAAACGACCCAAGCAGCTCTATAGTGTCCACAAGGAGTACTTTGTCCTTTGAGCATGCCACGAAATCTAGAAGTATACCTGAAAAATCAGAAGGAAACGGAAAAAAGAGGAATGATGGAAAGGAGATCATGGTAGATAAGAAACCACCCTAGCATTCACCTATCGACCGGAGAAAACCACTAAAAAAACCCAAGGTCAGAAAGGGCGGTCGACGGGAATTGATCCTAGGACCTCTCGAATGCGAGCCTCATATATCACCGCGGAGCCATCTTGCTCGGTTAAATCTAGGTTCATGTGGGCGCGCATGTGCGTTTCCCACTGTCTCTGTGAATAGCATAAGTAAAGAATATGAGTATTACAGTCATAGGAATTTCACCCACAATCGTTTATTTTTATATAACGCCTACTCTATTCTTACGAAAACTTATTCTTATATCTACCTCATGTTAATAGAGATAAACCTTTGCAGAAATGGTTTCGTTGTAAGTGCAAGGCGGATACAGGAAACCAAATCGATAGTCAAGAGCTTCAGATTCGGGATCTACATATATACTGGCTTTGAAATTCCATATGGATGTGGAAACTTATACATTATACGGGCCAGATAGACCGTACGTGCTTATATAATACACATTAGTTCATATTTTTACTTTTTCTACTACGTATAGTAAGTAGGGGAAGTATTGTATTCCACCCAAAAATTCGATACCGAGATTTCACCGGAAATACATGTTTTGAGTCTCCCTAAATAAAAAAAAAGCATTTTTGGAAACATGTCCGTATGTGTGTCTGTGTGTCTGTCTATGAACAGCATAACTCAGAAACGAACAGTCAGATAAACACCAAACTTGGTATCTCTTTACTGAAACATTATTCGAAAATTTTAATTTTCTCAAAATGGCTCTAACGATTTTGATTAGAATATCATACGTTTAAGATATTTTTATGACAAATAAAATGTATATCTTGAATTTCTTGGGAATGTCTCCAAAAGTATTCTTCATTGCGAACAACTTTTGCATACTGGTAAACCATGAGAGATGGACAAAATTTTACAACACAAAAAATGTAGATCGCCTTAACAGAATTTATGTCATATACATTTGTTGTTGTTGAGTGAACCATTTTCGAGATATTGCATGTTATCCCCTTAAATTTTTCAATACTTATATTCTCAAATGGGAATTCGTTATTCATTTTTTTTGTCTTGGATATGCAAAGAGTATTAATCTGTGGCAAAGGGAATAGTGCTGCACCTAGCAACCAGCTATTAAGAGATATGTATGTGCTTAGAGGCCACTGTATTTCTAAATTGCCCTTGCAAACACAAAACAAGGGGAACATAGTACGTCTTAAGCGCTAGTCAATTATTTTAGAAGTGGTCGCTATGTGTAAAATGTAATTCTCTTTGCATGTCAAAAGATCGTTTCTGCAAATGTTTATCTCGATTAATATGTAATAGACGGAGAAGAATAAGAGTTTGTGAAAATAGGTGGAACAAAGCAGAGAAAGTCATGTGAGTGCAACACATCAGAATTTTTTTACTTTCCCTACTACGTATAGTAAGTAGGGGAAGTATTGTATTCCACCCAAAAATTCGATACCGAGATTTCACCGGAAATATATGTTTTGAGACCCCCTGAATCCCAAAAAAAGCATTTTTGGAAATATGTCCTGTGTGTGTGTGTCTGTGAACAGCATAACTCAGAAACGAGCAGTCGGATAAACACCAAACTTGGTATTTAGGTTCAGTATCTTCCAGAGATGCGACATGGAGGTTTTCAAGAAAATCCCCCCACCTCAGATTACCCTTTACATGGAACATTTTTCGAAAATTTTAATTTTCTCAAAAATGGTTCTAACGATTTTGATTAAAATATCATATGTTTAAGATATTTTTATGACAAAATGAAACCTATATCTCGAATTTTCTGGGAATGTCTCCAAAAGTATTCTTCATTGTAAACGACTTTTGCATAACTGGTAAACCATAAGAGAAAGATAAAATTTTACCAAACAAAAAATGTAGATCGCGTTAAAATACACAATTTATGTCATATACATTTTTTTTGTCGAGTGAACCATTTTCGAGATATTGCTTGTTATTCTCTTAAATTTTCCAATACTTTTTTCAATTGGGAATTCATTATTACTTTCTCTGCTACGTATAGTAAGTAGGGGAAGTATTGTGTTCCACCCAAAAATTCGATACCGAGATTTCACCGGAAATACATGTTTTGAGACCCCCTGAATCCAAAAAAAGCATTTTTGGAAACATGTCCGTGTGTGTGTCTGTGTGTCTGTGAACAGCATAACTCAGAAACGAACAGTCGGATGAACACCAAACTTGGTATTTAGGTTCAGTATCTTCCAGAGATGCGACACGAAGGTTTTCAAGAAAATCCCCCCACCCCAGGATACCCTTTACATGGAACATTTTTCGAAAATTTTAATTTTCTCAAAAATGGCTCTAAGGATTTTGATTAAAATATCATATGTGTAAGATATTCTTATGAGAAATGAAATGTATATCTCGAATTTTCTGGGAATGTCTCCAAAAGTATTCTTTATTGTGAACGACTTTTGCATAACTGGTAAACCATAAGAGATAGATAAAATTTTACTACACAAAAAATGTTGATCGCGTTAACATACACAATTTATGTCATATACATTTTTTTGTTGAGTGAACCGTTTTCGAGATATTGCTTGTTATTCCCTTAAATTTTCCAATACTTTTACTTCTTCTCAAATTCGTTATTCATTTTTTATGTCCTTGAGATGCAATGAGATTGGAATGCGCCGCATAGCAACCAACGCTTAAAAGATTTGACTGTCGCTTATAACCTACCATCCGCTTGCATCTACAAGAAAATTAGCAATAAGATTGACATCTCGATATCTCGATTAACATGAAGCATATGGAGAATAAACGTTTATAAAAATAGTTTGTACAAGAGTAGAGAAATTCATGTGAGTGTAGCACATCAGATTTTTAATTTTTTTTATCTACTGGACATAGAAAGAGAATGGAATGCGCCACATAGCAACCAGCTCTTAAAAGATTTGACTATCGCTTAAATACTACCATATTCCCCTTGCATCTATAAGAAAATTAGCAATAAGATTAACATCCCGATTAACATGAAGCATATGGAGAATAAGCGTTTGTAAAAATAGTTTGTACAAGAGTAGAGAAAGTCATGTGCGTGTAACGTATCAGATTTTTCAGACTATATTCATCATACTGAACTTTAAAGTTAATGATATTTACAAGAAAAGAAAAGATAAGAAAGAGAAAAAAAAAGATAAACTAGCAACAAAAATCACACAAACAAAACAAAGGAAGAAGAGAAAAGCTTGTTACAAGCACATGCTATTGTTTAAAAAACACACAAATACCCGCCCCTATGCCACTAACTCTCTGCCTCCCACCCTTGATCCTCTTCTTTACACTCCGATCTGAGCTACATAACATTTTGTAAAAATGTACCAATTGCTTCCCCTTTCTCAGCCAGCAAGGTCCAACAAGCTTATAACCCTTTCCTTGAGTTAACAAAGAAACCTGGAAACATGAAATTAAGATAAGAAGTGTTAATGTGTACCACTTCGATTACCTCAAAAGTAGTGTAGGACTCGCAATGGTCATTGCTAGGTGGATGTTAGCTAATTCAGAGGCGCTATTAACCGCAAATTTCACCCTTCACTAACAGCCCTTGATATAGGTTAAGTGGGTGCAATTTGCATATCTAAGGCATCCTGGACATTCAGAGACTGTGCCGGGTACATACGCGCTTCAAGAAGGTCATCCATTAAACCTCTTCAATGAAGACAGGCACTATTTTTGAGTAATGTGAATTTAGGCCCTTAAGGCCTACTGCATTACTAAACAGCGTCATGTGCGGCCGAGAATTTTGCTTTTAGTACGTCTTCGCGTTCATCTTACTGCCAATAAAGCGTATTTTTATGCCTACTATATACAGAGTGTTTGAAAGATCTTAAAAATCATTATCTTGAAAATAACGCGCTGTGAGAAAAAACACATCGTCAATACTTAATCGTTTTCCTTCCTTCACTTCAATTTTACTGCACCAGAGTAACACACTGAAACATATTTACATTTCTTTAATTCACTTAATTAGTGAAGCAGGGTATCTTGCTTCAATGCCTTCAATAGAAAATTTATTATAAAAATATGTTATGTTATTCATTATATGACGGTTTCTACCCTCTATCTTTATTAATGGGTTTACAAACTATTCTTATTAAAGATTATTGCTTTCTCTACTACGTATAGTAAGTAGGGGAAGTATTGCATTCCACCCAAAAATTTGATACCGAGATTTCACAGGAAATACATGTTTTGAGGTGCACTGAATGCATATAAAGCAGTGCATGTCGGTGTGTGTGCGCGCGCGCGCGCGCGTGTGTGTGTGTCTGTGAACAGCATAACTCAGAAACGAACAGTCGGATAAACACCAAACTTGGTATTTAGGTTCAGTATCTTCCAGAGATGCGACACTAAAATTTTCAAGAAACTCCCCCCCCACATCAGATTACCCTTTACATGCAACATTTTTCGAAAATTTTAATTTTCTCAAAAACGGCTGTAACGATTTTGATTAAAATAACATATGTTTAAGATATTTTCATGACAAATGAAATGTATATCTGGAATTTTCTGGGAATGTCTCCAAAAGTATTCTTCTTGTGAACGACATTTGCATAACTGATAAACCATAAGAGATAGACAAACTTTTACTACACAAAAAATGTAGATCGCGTTAAAATACACAATTTATGTTATATACATTTTTTTTGTTGAGTGAACCATTTTCGAGATATTGCTTCTTGTTATTCCCTTAAATTTTCCAATACTTATACTTTTTCTCAAATTCGTTATTCATTTTTGTTTGTCCTGGTAATGCCAAGAGAATGGAATACTCCACAGAGCTACCAGCTCTTAAAACATTTGACTTTAGCTTAAAGCCTAGCAATTCCCCTTGAATCTACAAGAAAATTAGCAATAAGATTAACATCTCGATATCTCCATTATCATGAAGCATATGGAGAATAAGCGTTTGTAAAAATAGTTTGTACAAGAGTAGAGAAAGTTATATGAGTGTAACACATCAGATTGTTATTTTGTGCGTTTTTCAAACAATAATGTAAACTTTTGTTTGTTAACGATGCTGTCCATTGCCGGGACCATATCATCTCCGCCGGTGTGCCGGAGTTTCGACCCTTAGGAGTTCTCTTACATGCTAGTAAATCTGCTGACTTGGGGCTGTCACTTTAAGCACACTTAAAAATCCTCAGTCTGGGCCAGGTTTGAACCCGCGACCTTGGGATCAGAACCAATTGAGCCACTCAGATGTTGTTTCCAAACGGATCATCCTGTATAACTCCAACTACCGAGCGGGATGGCTCTGGCGGTTGCGTCTGTGACACGCATTCGGGAGGTCTCGGGACCGATCTCCAGTGACAGCTCACCTGGCTGATGGGTTTTCGTGGTTTCCCCAGATCGCCAGGCGAATACTGGGGTGGCTCATCTTCTACCACGATTCTCCTTCCTCTCATTTCCTGTACCCATAATCTTCATTGTCATCTGTTTCAGGGTTGTAGGACCAGGTGACGGCGTTCGGCGGGTTGCGGCTGGACGGTGGCTTGCGCTCTGTAAAGGTGTCTTTTCTGGCGTCTCTGCACGCTCAGTTATGTCTCTTCTTAGCGTGGGGCTCCGCTCCGGGGGACACTGGAGGTTGGTGGCTTGTGGGCAGGGACCGTGTGGAGTCAGTTCTATCTGGTAACATTAGAGACCATGCTTGCGATCATCGGCATCCGGATCTGATCGCCTTTCGGGTGTCTCCCCTCACCCCTCCCTCTCAAGGGTCACGTTGGAAGTACAATGGACCGACTGGCCTGCGTGTGGTGCTGATATATGCTGGGACGAGGGCCAAAGGATTACCAGCAAATTATTAAAATTCGATCACCCCAACACGCACATGGGGGAGCATAGCTCGCTAACGGCAAGAGGACCGGGACCTAGATTTAGATGAAGGCGTGAGGTTTTACATTATACAAAAATATTACATAATACACATTACCTGGAATGTATTGACAAATGTTTGGCGACTCGACATTGCACTTAGGAAAGCAGGATGCGGGGAGATGACCCGAAGTCGGGGACAGACCACGCGACTTGCTACTTCAACTGCTCGCACACAAGTGACGCTAACTCTATCCCCCCCTCCAACCGCGTCTAGCCAAGCCAGCCAGGGTTGGCGTCATATCGGACCATTTTCAAACAAAGCCCTATCTCTGGCGTGTTCCACGCCAAAGGAGGGATTGTTACGCCAAAAAATAATCAAAGGCACCCAACAATGCTATCCAAAATGCAACACAATAATGCGTCTGGTAATGACAATGTTTACTGATCCGCCACAATACGCACCTTTACCTTTTACAACTCAAACTATGGAAGCTATCAAGATTAACTAAATTACAGCTTCGTTGTTCACGAATTTATTAATACAAATAGCATTTGTAACCACCCTGTATTATTCCGGATCAATGACGGAAATCTGTATCGTATAATACAAGGCAAGACCCTGTATTTGCATTCCAGCCATTCACGGAGTTCAGAAATGTTTTAATCACCGCTTGCCACGCTCTCCGCAGTGTGTTATATTTTGTCTTTGCTCGTATTTTCCTTTGTTCTAGTTGCTGTCCCATTTCACAGATGATTTGCAGCAGAGGGTATTAAAACCACGTAAGTGCACCGCTGTGTCTGCAAGGTCACCGCCACGTTATACGAGGTCTGTGAGGAAGTAAGGACGGAGACGGAATTCAGGAATTTAACTTTCATTGCGCCTCGCTGAGAAGGGAGAATTTCCTTTTACAAAATGAGGGTTATCCCTTCTCTCGGGGGAAACTCACACAAAAGATGGGATTTAAACACTCGGGTTCCACGTTATCTTCCCTGGAATGGTCTCATAAATGATGCAAACAGCTCTTCAACAACCTTGGGAAATTCCAAGAGTTGAACGTGTGCTAATTAGCTTCCCAGAGAAGTTGGAATTCATAGTATGAATAGAGTGTGTGCACTCGTTTCAACAGAATGTCTAAGCAAGGGATTCGGAAATTTGGGGTCCAATTAACGCATATGCAGAAAATATTGTTACTTTCTCTGCTACGTACCTAAAGTACAGGATATACTGCATTTCAACCAAAAGATATGATATCCAGAAATAACGTTTTGAGATGCAGTGAATTAAAAAAAATCTGATGTGTTACACTCGCATGACGTTCTCTACTGCTGTACAAACTATTTTTACAAACGCTTATTCTCCATCTACTTCATGTTAATCGAGATAAACATTTGCAGAAACTATCTTATTGCTAATTTTCTTGTAGGTGCAAGGGGAATATGATAGGCTTTAAGCGATTGTCAAATCTTTAAGAGCTGGTTGCTACGTGGAGCATTCCATCATTCTCTTCGCATGTCCAGGTTAAAACAAAAAAAGAATAACGAATCCCCATTTCAGAAAAGGTATATATGTACTGGCAAATTCAAACAAACAACAAGGAATATCTCGGAAATGGTTCACTCCACAAACAAACAGACATAAATTGTGTTTTAACAAGCTCTACATAGAAAAATTTTGTCTATCCCTTACGGTTTACCAGTTATGCAAAAGCCATTCAGAAAGAAGAGGGCTTTTGGAGACATTCCCAGAAAATTCAAGAGATATATTTTATTTGTCTTGAAAATATCCTAAACGTATAATATTTTATTCAAAATCGTTAGGGTCATTTTTGAAAAAATAAAAAGTTTCGAAAAATCTTCAGGTAAAGGGTAACCTGGGGTAGGAGGGATTATCTTGAAAATGTTCGTGTCGCATGTTTTAAAGGTACTGAACCGAAATATCATGTCTGATATTTAACCGACTTTTCTTTTTTGAGTTATGCTGTTCGCAGACACACACGGACCTTTTTCTATAAATGCATTTTTTGGATTCAGGGCACCTCAAAACAGGTATTTTCGGTTAAATCTCGATATAAAATTTCTGGGCGGAATGTAACACCTCCCCTACTTACTATCCGTAGTAGAGAAAGTAAAAATTCTGATGTTTTACATTTACAGGACTTTTTCTACCCTCCGTCGCTTATAGTGCGTATATAAATTATTCTTTCGAAAGTTTATTTCCCTATCCACTTCATTTTAATTGAGATAAACCGTTCCGGAAATAGCTGCAATACTTTTAGTTATGGACGTCGGGTTAGCCCATTGGTTTCGCTTCTGACTCTCGTACTGAGGATGGGGTTTGAAACCGGGGCAGAGCACTGCACGCAGGCTATACTACCCCTTGTGCTTCTACCATGACTCCGGTTGACAACGGGCGCAAATACGACGGGGTCCCTAATGTTTCCAGACTGAAACGCCTCCAACGCCGCCGGATCACAGCCATTGGGTCCCGAGCCTCCGGGATCCCTAAAGGAGCACCTGCTCGAAAGCATTCAGAGGTGGGTATCCAACCTAGCGGTCCCTGGACATCAGGAGGAAACCTCCACAGAGCCCATAACCACCATCCAGCCGCAACCCGCCGAACATCGTTGTCTGGTCCTACAACCCTGAAACAGATGGAAAGGAAGATGATGGTACAGGAAATGAGGGGCAGGAAAGTCATGGTAGAAGATGAACCACCCGAGCATTGCCTGCCGACCCAGGGAAACCACGAAAAACCCACAGGTCAGAGTGGACGGTCACCGCGGATCCAACATAAAACCATTAAAGTCACACAATACGTAAATAAGTAACCCACATTCTCCAATCCGCACTGAACAATTTTTAATTTATACTTAATATTATAAAAAAGCAAATTTGGATGGATGAAAGGACGGACGGATGAATGGTAATTTCCAAAACCACTTATCCGATTTTTATAATTCTTTCACCATTGAAAACCGCTAACATTTCTGATGGACATGGGCTGTAAAATACCTACTAATTTCAATTCATAAATTACTAAAACACTAACAAGGATTTTCAAAGCCATTCTTAATTGAGAAACTAGTAGTTGCAGCTCCATGCATAAATACACTATGTGATCAAAACACCCCCACAAACATGCGTTTTTCATCTTAGGTGCATTGTGCTGCCACCTATTGCCTGGTACTCATTATTCGCGACCTCAATAGTCATTAGACATCGTGAAACAGCAGAATGGGACGCTCCGTGGAACTCTCGGACTTCGAATGTGGTCAGGTGATTGGGTGTCACCTGTGTCAGAAGTCTGTACGCGAGATTTCCACACTCCTAAACATCCCTAGGTCCGCTGTTTCTGATGTGATAGTGAAGTGGAAATGTGAAGGGACATGTACAGCATAAAAGCGTACAGGCCGACCTCGTCTGTTGACTGACAGAGACCGCCGACATTTGAAGAGGGTCGTAAAGAGTAATAGGCAGACATCTATCCAGACCATCACACAGGAATTCCAAACTGCATCAGGATCCACTCCAATACTATGACAGTTAGGCGTGAGGTGAGGTACCTTGGATTCCTTGGTCGAGCGGCTGCTCATAAGCGACACATCACGCAGGAAAATGCCAAACGACGCTTCGCTTGGTGTAAGGAGCGTCAACATTACACGATTGAACAGTGGCAAAAAGTTGTGTGGAGTGACGAATCACGGTACACAATGTGGCGATCTGATGGCAGGGTGTGGGTATGGCGAATGACCGGTGAACATCATCTGCCAGCGTGTATAGTGCCAACAATGAAATTCGGAGGTGGTGGTGTTGTGGTGTGGTCGTGTTTTTCATGGAGGGGGCTTGCATCCCTTGTTGTTTTGCGTGGCACGATCACAGCGCAGACCTACATTGATATTTTAAGCACCTTCTTGCTTCCCACTGTTGAAGAGCATTTCGGGGATGGCGATTGCATCTTTCAACACGATCGAGCACCTGTTCATACTGCACGGGCTGTGGCGGAGTGGTTACACGACAATAACATCCCTGTAATGGACTGGCCTGCACAGAGTCCTGACTTGAATCCTATAGAACACCTTTGGGATGTTTTGGAACGCCAACTTCGTGCCAGGCCTCACCGACCTACCTCTCCTCAGTTCCGCACTCCTGGAAGAATGGATTGCCATTCCCCAAGAAACCTTCCAGTACCTGATTGAAAGTATGCCTGCGAGAGTGAACGCTGTCATCAAGGCTAAGGGTGGGCCAACACCATATTGACTTCCAGCATTACCGATGGAGGGCGCCACGAACTATTACGTCATTTTCAGCCAGGTGTCCGGATACTTTTGATCACGTAGTGCACGTATATACGAGTATGAATATGTATTAGTCAAATTACATGCATAACTCAAAAACAAAAAGTCTATCAAACACCAAACATGGTATTTAGTTTAAGTACCTTCCATAGATGCGACACCAAGATTTTCAAGAAAATCCCCCACCCCAAGCTAAGCTTTACATGCAACATTTTTCGAAATCTTTATTTTCTTAAAATGTCTCTATCGATTTTGATTAAAATGCCATATATTAAAGATATTTGCACGACAAATTAAATGTATACCTTGAATTATCTGGGAATAGCCTGTTAAGTCGTTTTCATGCAGCAGGGAGTTTGTATAATCTTGTATAACTGGTAAACGTTAAGTGATAAGACGGAAATGTACTACACAAGAAATGTAGACCTTTTTAAAACACACAATTTATTTCCAATAAATTTTTTGTGGCATCTGCCATTTCCAAGATATCCGTTATTAATGGTTCGTATTGTTCGATAATTAACTATTCTTTTAAAGTCCTGTCGACTTTCAGTTGTTTCTCGCAATGTCATGGAAAGAGTGGTTAATTTTAAGGCCAGCGTATAGCGTCCAGTTCTTAAAATTTTTCAATTGCTAGTCCCGTTGTATCTGTATTTATGTGAGTAATACACAGCCATTTCTGGAAAAGTTTATGTCGATTAGAATGAAGTAGATAGGAAAACAAATTTCGTAAAAATAATCTGCATGCCCACTGATAAACGATAGAGGGTAGAGGAATTAACGTGAATGTAACACATCAGCTTTTTACTTTCTCTACTACATATAGTAAGTAGGGGAAGTATTGTATTCCACCCAAAAATTCGATACCGAGATTTCACCGGAAATACATGTTTTTTAGACCCCCTGAATACAAAAAAACCATTTTTGGAAACATGTCCGCGCGCGCGCGCGCGTGTGTGTGTGTCTGTGAACAGCATAACTCAGAAACGAACAGTCGGATAAACACCAAACTTGGTATTTAGATTCAGTATCTTCCAAGGATGCGACACGAAGGTTTTCAAGAAAATCCCCCCACCCCAGATTACCCTTTACATGGAAGATTTTTCGAACATTTTAATTTTCTCAAAAATGGCTCTAACGATTTTGATTAAAATATCATATGTTTAAGATATTTTTATGACAAATAAAATGTATAGCTTGAATTTCCTGGGAATGTCTCCAAAAGTATTCTTCATTGTGAACGACTTTTGCATAACTGGTAAACCATAAGAGATAGACAAAATTTTACTACACAAAAAATGTAGAACGCGTTAAAATACACAATGTATGTCATATACATTTTTTTTGTTGAGTGGACCATTTTCGAGATAGTGCTTGTTTTACATGTAGTTTAGTGTCACATATAAAAGTGTAATAACGCAACCCTGATGTTAGTACTGAATCAACTATTTCCCCACACAAAAGTTGAGAAGAACTCATTACGAGTATATAACCACGATAATGAACAGGTTTCATAATTAATCATAACCCGTTAAAGTAGCATAAGTAACTTTTACCGAGAAAGTTTTATTTAACATTTATATAGGGTGGACCATTTAAGTTGAAATTGTAGAATATCTCCAAAACTAAGCTGTAGAAAGAAATGTCAAATAAAAATTGCTTGATATTATGGGGAAAAGTGAATGTCATTTTAGGGTCAAATTAGTATTTTTAAATCGGAACTTACAACGAAGAAAGGTTATGGTCTTTAAATTATTTGCACCACGCTTTGGGCGTCAATTTGAAGTAAGGTGTATTAAAGGAGTTGTATTATATTTCAACTGTTGGGAGCCGAACTTGAAGTTCGTTGCAACCGCACGTAGCCTTTGCCCCAAATAAAAAAATGCTTAAAAATATTAAATTTGTAGTTTGACTGTTTCTTTAAATATTATATATTTATGTTTGCCTCGGCTGCGTCAGTATTATTGTTAGAGACACGTTTCTCTTTGCAGGGTTGCGGTGCGACTGAAGAATGTAGGCTTACACAGATTATAATTTTTAATTCACTCCTTTTTATTAATTCTTCACACAATTAAAATAACACTTCACTGATATAGAGAGCTGTGAGTTTCGTTTATTAATTACTTGCACTTGTTAACACAAACTATTTTCATCACATACGAATACGTATTAAATTTCTCGAGGACGTATCTCGCGTCTGATTAGTACCATTGCCTGCTAGCAACGCGTCCCCAGTCTTTAAGCAACTGACGTGATTTCTTTCGGCTAAATTTGTATATTTCTGTATTTCAAGTCTCTGATTGGCTTTTCCTAATCCAATAGAATAGTTTTATTTAACTAAAGTTTTTATCTGGTTGTTAGTTGGCTATTTTATAAACTGTCACAAAAATTACATTATTGTTGCTCCAAGAATGACTAGTAGCATTATTACACTTTCTTACTCATTATTGCCTCAAGGCTACCTCATTGTTAGCAACTTTTAACCTATTATTCTCACAGCGGCTACATTATTAAATTACATAATACATTCACATAATATTATTGAACATGCATACAATAATATAAACATATATAATGACTGTAATATACACTTTATATATATATATATATATATATATATATATATTGTTACTTACACATATTGCTTTAAGGCGGGTTGTTATTGAATATATATATTATATAATTAGACTGAAATCATTTAAGTTTTAAAAATACTGCCTCAAAATGACTTTCACAACGTCCTCCATATAAAACACGACTAATGGCATTTACTTTTTCCCATTATATCAAGCAACTTTTATTAAAGACATTTCTTTAGTTTTGGAGATATTGTACAGTCTCAACTTAAATGGTCCACCCTATACAATAGTTGTTTCAACTGTGGCTGCAGATAGAATACTTTATTGGAAAAAGTTAAGAAAATACCATTCTTTATCTACTTTGCTTTACTGCTGTGTTTCATTTCTCAACAAGCAGCCTTACAAATGAAAGCAGTGAGGGAAAGACAGAGGGCAAGAAACAGATAGGACAGTGTTTTATGAAACGGAATGAAACTAAAGTAGGAACCAGATAAAAATGTATTTGAATAGAGAGAACTGAAATAGGGAAAGAAAGAAATTAATGTCAGATACAACCAAACAAAGCCTGTTGAGAGAAGCCGGAAATGTGCACAGAGAATGGGAAAAAAGGTAAAAAAACATTGGGTATATAACGCGAAATGGCTAGCTGGAGGGAGTTGGGACATTATAGGACTTCGTCAGCAAGCTGTGTTAAATAAAATGCCAGGATAAGATCGAGCTGGAACATAAAGGGTCTAGTATCTACCAATCTTATAATATACCGGGTGTTTCAGTAAATGAAGTGCAAAATAAAATGTGAGGATAGCATCGAGCTATATACAAAGAGCTCTTGTAACCGCCATCCTGTGTTTTAAAATATGAAGTGAAATATAAAACATAACGATAAGATCCAATAGTGGCGTCACCAACTCGTTTGATTTTGTGCTAGAGGAAGCAGGCTTGCTCCGTGCACTACAGTGGATAAATACGTGATTCTGACAACAGTGGTGGGTCTCTCCTTCCTTTGTAATGCTTCAATTATTAAGCACGTTGTAGTTTGCTTGAATTGGTTAACATACCAATTAATTACCAAGATGGCTGTTTATACGTAATATTTAATATTTTATTTCTGCATTATTACAATAATACAAATAAAACTTACATCTAAAACTTATGTCAGGTGCACCAGTTTTCTAGCTCCCCCATATTTAGCCCCTAGGCTGTATATATGGGATAAAGCTACTATACCATCTCTCCACTTTCCAAACTATGCCCATTCTGCTGTACCTTTCTTAAGCTCCTTATCCACTTATCCCTTGTGTTGCCTAAAATGACCCCATCATTTTAATTGTTTCTACTTTTGCGCTTCCCAACATTCTTAATGCTACTGCTTCTTTGTTTAACTTGTCCCATTTTTTGTTCCTTATAACCTCTCTCCACCTTTTAACCTTATCACATTCTATTAGCCAATGAAAATTACCCGATTCATCACACATAACAATTATATCAGTTCCTTTTTAAAAATATTACTCCTGTGCGCATCCACGCAAGACCTATTCTACCAAATTTATTGCATTATTCTACATACTTCTCCCTTCCCCAATTTCTTTTAACTGATTTATACAAGATCAATGATCTTTTATCCTCAAAACTAGCTCAAATCTCTTGTTTCTCGATATCTTCCACTCTCAATCTCACTTCTTTCCAAAACTCACTGTTATTATATTTATCTAATAGGAAAATATTCCTCATGCCAATTTCTTTTAGGACATTTCCCATCTCCCCTAACCAACACTCTTCTCCTAGGACAGCTTTTTGAAACTGTATACATTCTTTTAATGTATTACCATCTTCTAAATTTAAACATCTATACCAATGCTTCAAAATTCTTTCCACTATTATACCTTTTCTCCCTACCCTTCCTAGCTCTGCCAGTGCTACACCCCTCTGTGAACTCTTGGGTAAACCCAGAACTTCTCTACAAAACATTCTATGGACTATATCAATCTTAATCCATCCCTTTGCCACCCCCATATTTCTATTCCATATAACACTTTTGACTCCAATACAGCTTCATATAGCCTTTCCAACCAGTTCATTGTTAGTGTGGGTGTTTTGCACAAGCAAACTCTAACAGCTTTCATCGCTAGCTTTCCTTTCAGTTGTGCATATTTAGATTGTGCTTTCCATTTCCCGTTGCTTGCGAATCTAATCCCCAGGTAATCAAATTCTTTTACCACCTCTATTTGCTCTCCATTTATATACCATCTTTCCTCTCTTTTTAATTTTGATCGGCTGTTTATATTCATTGTTATAAATCGCTATAAATATTATTCTTGCATTGAATCTGTAAGCAATTTTATAGCCAGCGTATAGCGTCCACTTCTTAAGCATCTGACTATCGCGGTTCTCTTTGTATCCTAACAAAATGTGTAATGTAGCTACTTCTGCAAAGGTTTACCTAGATTAAAATGAAGTAAACAGAAAAATATGATGTGCTACACTCAAACGACTTTCTCTGCTCTTTTGTGCAAACTATTTTTACAAACGCTTATTCTCCATCTACTTAATGTTAATCCAGATAAACATCGCAAAAAGTAATTTATTGCTAATTTTTTTTTGTAGGTACAAGGGAAACATTAAGAGATAGTCAAATCTTCTAAGAGCTGGTTGCTATGTGGAGCATTCGATTCTCTTTGCATGTCCAGGACATAACAAAACGAATAATGAACTCCAATTTGAGAGAAGAGTATTAAGTACTGGCAAATTCAAACAAATAACAAAGAATATGTCGAAAATGGTTCACTCCACAAAAAATGGATATGAATAAATTGTGTGTTTTAACACGCTCTACATTTTTTGTATGGAACAAAATGTATTTATCTCTTACGGTTTACCAGTTATGCAAAAGCCATTCAGAAAGAAAGGACTTTTAGGGAAATTCCCAGAAAATTAAAGATATACATCTTATTAGTCATGAAAATATCTAAAACATATGATATTTTACTCAATATCATTAGAGCCATTTTTGAGAAAATCAAACTTTTCTAAAAATGTTCCATGTAAAGGGTAATCTGGTGTAGGGGTATTTTCTTGCAAATCTACGTGTCGCATTTTTGAAAGATACTGAACCTAAATACGAAGTTTGGTATTTATCTAACTTTTCGTTTTTGAGTTATGCTGTTCACAGACACACTTTGTTTGGATTAAGGGGGCCTCAAAACATGTATTTACGGTGAAATCTCGGCATCAAATTTTAGGGTGGAATGCAATACTTCCCCTACTTAATAAACAATAGAGGGTAGAGAAGGTTATGTGAATGTAACACATCATATTTTTTTCTCGTGGTCATGCAAAGAGCATGGAATTTAGTCATCACATTTCGACCTGTTTTTTACTTTCTCTACTACGTATAGTAAGTAGGGGAAGTATTGTATTCCACCCAAAAATTCGATACCGAGATTTCACCGGAAATACATGTTTTGAGAACCCCTGAATCCAAAAAAAAAGCATTTTTGGAAACATTTCCGTGTGTGTCTGTTTGTGAACAGCATAACTCAGAAACGAACAGTCAGATAAGCACCAAACTTGGTATTTAGGTTCAGTATCTTCCAGAGATGCGACACGAAGGTTTTCAAGAAAATCCCCAGATTACCCTTTACATGGAAAATGTTTCGAAAATTTTAATTTTGTCAAAAATGGCTCTAACGATTTAGATTAAAATATCATATGTTTAAAATATTGTTATGACAAATAAAATGTATATCTTGAATTTTCTGGGAATGTTTCCAAAAACATTCTTCATTGTGAACGACTTTTGCATAACTGGTAAACCATAAGAGATAGACAAAATTTTACTACACAAAAAATGTAGACCGCGTTAAAATACACAATTTATGTCATATACATTTTTTTTGTTGAGTGAACCATTTTCGTGATATTGCTTGTTATTCCCTTGAATTTTTCAATACTTATTTTCTCAAATGGGAATTCGTTATTCATTTTTTTGTCTTGGATATGCAAAGAGTATTAATCTGTGGCAGAGGGAATGGTGCTGCGCCTAGCAACCAGCTATTAAGAGATATGTATGTGCTTAAAGGCTACTGTATTTCTATATTGCCCTTGTAAATATATATTCCCCTTACATCTACAAGAAAATTAGCAATAAGATAGAGTCTGCAAATGTTTATCTCGATTAACATGAAGTAGATGGAGAATAAGTGTTTGTAAAAATAGTTTGTACAAGAGTAGAGAAAGTCATGTGTGTGTAACACATCAGATTTTTAAAAGGTGTGACTATCGCTTTAAGCTTCATATAACTACAACGATATGTAAAATGTATCATGAAAGTTTGTCAATTGGTAAGAAATAGGGGAAGAATGCACATTTGTAAGAGTAAATTATCAAAGAGTGAATAGAGTCATGTTAATGCAACACATCAGATTTTTAAGAATCGAAACTCGAAAATTAAACCTTAAAGTTTCTGTTTATAAAGAATAATCCAATTGCAGCCACGAGGGTTGTAAAATAATCAGAATATTGGAATTTAATAGTTAACATGGACAGCTCACGTGGTGTTTAGCATCCTGGCTTCAATGCGAAACGCTAGCGTTGGAGATACATGCTACATGGTATGACCAATTGGTTTTGGTGTACTGTGAATGCTTAGCGAATTATAGGGTCTATATTTTTCAAAAATACAGTGAATGGGCAGAGGTATAGGGGTACACTTATTATATGTAGTAGGATAATTATCGCAGGGTCTCCGTACCGAATATTGTACCTATGTCTCACAAGAGTGTGCCTCCGATAGGGAGGAGCAGGTGAGAGGAGACACCGGGCGGCCGAAACCAGGAGTGACGGCGCAGTAATAACAGTCGCTACTCTTTCCAGATTGAGATGCCCCGACAGTCGGACAGGCAGACCGGGGACCCCGCACCACACAGAGGGTCCAGCGCTCCTTTCTGAAGGGCGGTTCTTAATCCCCGGTAGCAGCCAGAGGCCGAAGGATGGAGAAAGTTTCACATAGAGCATCCTTTTCCCCAGCCAAGCCGTATCGAAACACAATCGCCGACACTTCCAGCCCTGTGAAGGATGAATGGAACGCAATGTAGGGACAGGAAATTCGGGAGCTGAAAGAAACCACTCCAGCATTCGCCTAAAGACCAGAGAAAAACCCCCAAAACCCATGGATCAAACTGGGCAGTCGGCGGGAATCGATCCTGGGACCTCCAGAATGCGAGTCGCACGCGTTACCACGGCGCCCCTCACTCGGTTACAGGAATAACAATCACACCATTCATAAAGGAATTGTGACATTGAACGCAAATTTTAAACAAGATTCCACTACAGCGCATACAGCTGATCTGTTAAAATTGAATTGAGCAACTTATGAAGATAAAATCATCTATAGTGGATTATGAACAGCACAGCCTCCAGATTTTAACGTATATGATTTCTAGTTATGGGGGACTTAAAAAAAATATCTGATGTGTTACACTCACATGACTTTCTCTCGTCTTGTACAAACTATTTTTACAAACACTTATTCTCCATATGCTTCGTTAATCGAGATATCGAGATGTTAATCTGATTGCTAATTTTCTTGTAGATGCAAGGGGAATTGGTAGGCTTTAAGCGATAGTCAAACATTTTAAAAGCTGGTTGCTACGTGGAGTATTCCATTCTCTTTGCATTACCAGGACAAAAAAAATGAATAACGAATTTGAGAAAAAGTATAAGTATTGGAAAATTTAAGGGAATAACAAGCAATATCTCGAAAATGGTTCACTCAGCAACAAAAATGTATATGACATAAATTGTGTATTTTAACGCGATCTACATTTTTTGTGTAGTAATTTTTTTTGTCTATCTCCTATGGTTTACCAGTTATGCAAAAGTCGTTCACAATGAAGAATACTTTTGGAGACATTCCCAGAAAATTCGAGATATACATTTCATTTCTCATGAAAATATCTTAAACGTATGATATTTTAATCAAAATCGTTAGAGCCATTTTTGAGAAAATTAAAATTTTCGAAAAATCTTCCATGTAAAGGGTAATCTGGGGTGGGAGAATTTTCTTGAAAACCTTCGTGTCGCATCTCTGGAAGATACTGAACCTAAATACCAAGTTTGGTGTTTATCCGACTGTTCGTTTCTGAGTTATTCTGTTCACAGACACACAGACTCACACAAGAAAATTATCAAAAGGATTAACATCTCGATATCTCAATTAACATGAAGTAGGCGGAGAAAAAGCGTTTGTACAAGAATAGAGAAAGTCATGCGAGTACGGAACACCAGATTTGTTTTTTGGTGGAATACAATACTTTCTCTATTTACTATAGATAAGCGGTAGAGAAAGTAAAAATGTCAACCACATATTTGCCAGCAGTAGCAAATACTACCGAACTGTGGAAGTAATGCGACGCTTTGCTTCACCACAGTTACATATCGAATGCAGTGGAAACCCCAGCTGTGGATTTTCTCGTGAATATAGGGACAGAAAGCGATTTTCCCAATGGAGTACATTAACCATGTATTCTCGTTATGATACGAGGTTTTCTCCCAAGGCAACCCGTATTAATGTTAGGAGACAACATTACAAATAACGCCGGACATCCCAAGTGGCGCCACTTTGGAGTTGCTATGGCTACCGGCAACATCCCAAGAGAAGAGAGGGTGCAATGTACTCTGGCCACGCTTGTCCAACTTTCCTAATATGACCGCGCACATTATTGCGATTCAGGGATCTTGGCTCTTTGATTTTTAGTCAATTCATCTGTGAAATTTGAAGAATCTACAGTATGTAAGATATATCGTTTGAATTTATGCGAGTTATTCCACACAATAGCAGTAATATTTTTGCCATGTTTCAAAGTTATAGCTTGTATGGTTATTTAAATATTAATTTTTTATTATGTAAATTCATTGTTTTATAAAAATTATCCATATTTTTAAAAACCTGATGTGTTGCACTCACATGACATTTACTATTCTTGTACAAACTATTTTTACAAACGCTTATTCTCCATCTACTTCATGTAAATCGAGATTTCGAGATGTTAATCTTATTTCTAATTTTCTTGCAGGTGAAAAGGGAATATGGTAGGCTTCAAGCGATAGTCAAATTTTTAAGAGCTGGTTGCTATGTGGAACATCCATTCTCTTTGCATGTCCAGGATAAAAATAAAACAAGGAATGTCTCGGAAATGGTTCACTCGAAAAAAATGTATATGACATAAATTGTGTGTTTTAACGAAATCTACTTTTTTGCACTAAATTTTTGTCTATCTCTTACGGTTTACCAGTTGTGCAAAAGCTATTCACAATGAAGAGGGCTTTTGGGGACATTCCCAGAAAATTCAAGATATACATTTCATTTGTCATGAAAATATCTTAACCATACGATACTTTAATCAAAATCGTTAGAGCCATTTTTAAGAAAATCAAAATTTTCGAAAAATTTTCCACGTAAGGGATAGTCTGGGGTGGGGGATTTTATTGAAAAACTTCGTGTCGCATCTTTGAAGGATACTGAATCCAAATACCAAGTTTGGTATTTATCCAACTTTTCGTTTTTGAGTTATGCTGTCCACAGACGCACACAGATGGACCCTTTTCTAAAAATGCTGTTTTTTATTCGGAGGCCCTCAAAACATGTATTACCGGTGAAATGTCGGTATCGAACTTTTGGGTGGAATACAATACTTCCCCAACTTACTATACGTAGTAGAGAAAGTAAAAATATTCACATAAAGATTTAGGTTTTACATTAAATCAGCTTACACAAATTTATACTGTAACAGCTTTCTAATATTAACTCCTAATTATTGTAAAAATATTTTTGTGCACTCAAAAATTGTTTTTTTTAAAAATTTAATTTATTTATCAAAGTTGGAACGTATTAAAATACATATGGTTGTTTTATTTAATGTACTTTTGACAGACAGTACAACAAAATTTAAATATATTAGTAAAAAATTGCATCGTGCGAGCATTTCAAGCATTTAAATGTATTTTCTAAAATTTTAGAACTAGTACTATTTTATCGTTAAAAAGTTTTACTTTTTAATTTTCATAATCTTTGGCCAAATTTTACAGATGCTTTACCTTAATTGTATGTTCACTAAAAACCCAACATCTTCGTAGTACTTTCTTGTTTATATTTTTCTGCACGTTTTATATTTTTTTGTGCTTTGCATTTAGCATTTCCAATGTTTTTAGTTATGTTTGTAGCTGAGTGTTAATACTGACTATTTCACATATGGTCCCAAATGGGAGATAATGAACAATCATATTTGAAAGAATGTTTTTTTCTCAAACAATCACAGTCCCGATTCAAACTTTATAAAGATCTTTTTACTACCTAGTCCTTAGGTGATAAATGCAGTTCCTTCTTTTCTTAATATTCTGAACGGATTAGATATTATCTTGAACTCCAACTAAATGAGGAACAAAATTCCGAAATTGTGTACACGTCAAAAGTAATATGCCTATTACTTCGTCATCTAGATTAAACATAATAAGCAATGAACACATTCCTTCCTATTTTCACAGTTTTGATAATCGTGTATTAAATAACTGTGTTTTTAAATAATATTTGCTACAATAAAGAAAATCATAAGCTACAATGGGATTAATTTCTCTTCCACACAAGCTGTGTGCTGGACAAGTTTGGAAAGGTAGAATCAGATGACTGAAAAGTTCAATGCCATAGCCGGGATTTGAACCACGGATCTTCCAGTCTCCGCCCGGTTGCTCTAACCACTGAGCTTCCATGGCAACATACCGGTACGAAATTAAATTTCCCAACTGATTCGTATTTTTCCCGAAACCACATTGACCTAAGTAAACCATTAATTGGACTAAAAGCGGTTAAAACTATGAAGTACTTACAATATTGTAAGTCGCCATTGGGGTACGTCATCTCAATGCAATTTGAGATCTCCTTGTTACAGATACAAATGGAACAACCATAATCAAATGCTTAAGAGCTGGACGCTATATTCTGGCCTTAAACTTCCATACTGTTCCATCGGAATCGCCAGAACAACGGAATGTTCACAGGACCTTCTAAGAACGGCCAAGTATTGAAAAATTCGAACCATTAATAACGGATATCTCGGAAATAGCTGATGCCATAAAAAAGTAAGTTATTAGAAATAAATTGTGTTTTAAGATGATCTACTTTCTTCTAAAGCACAGTATATCGCTTAATGTTTACCAATTATACAAAATTATACAAAATTCCTTCCGAATGAAGAGGATTTAAAAGCCTATTCTCAGAAAATTCAAAATATAAATTTTATTTGTAAAGTAAACATCTTTAATATGTAGTATTTTAATCATAATCGTTAAAGTAATTTTTGCATAACTGGTAAACCATAAGAGACAGACAAAATTTTAGTACACAAAATATGTAGATCGCGTTAAAATACACAATGTATGTCATATACATATTTTTGTTGAGTGAACCATTTTCGAGATATTGCTTGTTATTCCCTTAAATTTTCCAATACTTATACTTTTTCTCAAATTTGTTATTCATTTTTTGTCTTGATATGCAAAGTTATCTGTGGCTAAGAGAATGGTGCTGCACATAGCAACCAGCTATTAAGAGATATGTCTATGCTTAAAGGCTAATGTATTTATATATTGCCCCTGCAAATACAAAACAAGGGGAACATAGTACGCCTTAAGCGATAGTCAAATACTTTTATAACTGGTCGCTATGTGTAAAATGTAACTCTCTTTGCATGTCAAAATATCGTTTCTGCAAATGTTTATCTCGATTAATATGAAATAGATGGAGAATAAGAGTTTGTAAAAATAGTTTATACAAGAGTAGAGGAAGTCATGTGAGTGTAACACATCAGATTTTTTGGTTTTAATAGTAATGCTCAATACCCTTCTAGTTTTTACTTTCTGTACAGTGTATAGTAAGTAGGGAAGTATTGCATTCCACCCAAAAATTTGATACGGAGATTTCACCGGAAATGCATGTTTTGGGGTTCCCTGAATTCAAATAAAGATTTTTTGGAAACATGTCTGCGTGTGCATGTGTGTCTGTGAACAGCGTAACTTAAAACCGAAAATTCGAATAAATACCAAACCTGGTATTTGAGTTTAGTATCTTCCAAGAATGCGACACGAAGATTTTCAAGAAAATCCCCCCACCCCAGACTACCCTTTATACGGAACATTTTTCGAAAATGTGGATTTTCTAAAAAATGGCTCTAATGATTTTGATTAAAATATCATATGTTTAGTTTCTTGGCAAATGAAATGCATATTTTGAATTTTCTGGGAATGTTCACAAAAGTCCTTTTCATTCTGAATGGTTTTTGCATAACTGGTAAACCGTAAGAGGTAGACAAAGTTTTACTATACAAGAAATGTAGATTTCTTTAAAACACACAATTTATGTCATATACATTTTTTTTTTGTCGTGTGACCCATTTACGAGAAATTCCTCGTTATTTGTTTGAATTTTCCAGTACTTCCGTTATTTGTTTTTTTATGTCCTGGATATGCAAAGAGAATGGAATGCTCCACATAGCAATCAGTTCTTAAAAGATTTGACTATCGCTTAAAGCCTACCATATTCCCCTTGCACCTACAAGAAAATTAGCAATAAGATTCTGCAAATTTCTGCAAGCGTGTATGTCGATATGAAGTAGCATTTGTTGTACAAGAGTAGAAAAAGTCATGTGGTCCCCAATCGATCAGCACATCAGTAGAGCAACAGAAAGTCCCACTGGCTTTATCGAGCTTCTACAGAGAACATAGTTGGGATATTTCCATAATGTTTGCTCAGGAAAATGCTCTGAGGTGGGCAACATTCTCCCCTCTTGTATCAACGTAAACGTAATGCATTATGATGAGGCTAGCATGTAGTTCCTATGTATGCATGTGTATTGATTCCCAGATGCACGAGAGATAGTCGCGTTCCCTTTCGCAGAACTGCATCGATTGATCTTCAAATCTAAATATTCAATCACTGGATGACCTCATGTTTATTAAACAAACTTCAAAGATGCCGCTATTTTTATCCATTAACAAAACAGAAACAAAATCTGATGTAATGCATTCACAAGACTTACTCTATCCTCTATCTTTATTAGTGGGTATAAAAGCTATTCTTACTAAAGAATATTTTTCTGTCTACTAAATTTAATCCAAACAAACCTTTGTAAAATAGTGTATTGCACCCTTCGTTACAGATACAAAGAGAACAGCGATAGTCAATGTTTAATCACTGCCGCTATATGCTGGCCTTAAAATTCCACTCTCTTTCCATAACATCATGAGAAATAATTGAAAATCGACAGGACTTTAAAAGAATGACAAGTAGTGAAAAATTCGAACATTTAATAACGGATATCTCAGAAACGTATGCCACAAAAAAACATTTGAAGTAAACTGTGTGTTTTAAAGAGATCCACATTTTTTGTGTGGTGCATTCTTGTCTATTGCTTAACGTTTACATTTTATACAACATTATACTAAATTCCTTCTGAAGGAATAGGACTTCCTAGGCTATTCTCAGAAAATTCAAGGCATACATTTTATTTGTCACGTAAATATCTTTAATATATGGCATTTTAATCAAAATTGTTAGGCATTTTAGAGAAAATCAAAATATTCGAGAAATGTTCCATGAAAAGGGTAGTGGGAAATTTTATTGAAAATCTTCTCGTTGCATCCTTGGAGGATACTAAACTGAATACAAAGTTTGGTATTTATCAGAATTTTAGTTTTTGAGTTACGCTGTTCAAGACAGACACGCACACGGACATGTTTGCAAAGATGCTTAATTTGGTTTCAGGGCGCCTCGAAACATGTCTTGCCGGTGAAATCTCGGTATCGAATTTTTGGGTGGAATGCAATACCTCCACTACCTACTATGTACGTGGCAGAGAAAGCAAAAAGAATTAATGGGTGGAGTGTTATGATAATAACAAGCCACCCAGTTCACAGAATGCACCTTTTCATAGCGAAATAAAACGCCGAAACAATATATTACCCGCCTTTCAGCCATTCTACGGTCTAAATGATGTCCTGTTCACCACTCAGAATCGAACTTAAATGGTGATCACAAAGTAATAACAAATAGCTGTTTTACTTTGTCTACCACGTACCCAAAAATTCGATATCCAGGCTTACCGGAAATACATGTTTCGGGATCCCAGGAATCCAAAAAATGGTTCTTGTGTGTGTATGTGTGCACCTGTGAACAGCATAACTCAAAAACGTAAAGTCAGATAAATATCAAACTTGGTATTCAAGTTCAATATCTTCAAGGATGCGACATGAAGATTTTCAAGAAACTTCCCCCACCCCAACTACCCTTTACATAGAACATTTTTCTAAGGATTTGGTTTTCTAAAAATGTCTCCAACGATTTTGATTAAAATACCATATATTAAAGATATTTACATGACAAAATGTATATGAATTTTCTGAGAATAGTCTGTGAAGTACCCTTCATTTGGAAGGAGTTTCATATAATTGGCAAACGTTAAGCGATAGACGAAAACTGAGACAGTATTTTTAACACTTGAATTATATAATATGTAAATTCAATAACAGCCCGCCTTAAAACAATATGTATGTAATAATTTGTAAAAATGTATGTAACAATCATTGCATATGCTTTTATTATTGTAAACATGTTTAATAACGTTATGTGAATATATTATATACTTTAATAATGTAAGAGCTGTGAGAATAATAATTTTAACGTTGCTAACAATGAGGTAACAATGAGGTAACCTTGAGCAATAATGAGTTTGAAAGTTTGAATGCTACTAGTTATGATTAGGGCAGCAATAATGTTAATTTTGTGACAGTTTAAAAATAGCCAATCAACAGCTAGAAAAAGCTTTAGTAAAATGCAGGTATTCTATTGGACTAGGATTAGCCAATCAGAGACTTGAAATACAGAAGCTTACGGGTTTTGGACGGTTGAAATATGTTCAGTTGCCTTTAGACGTTGGTAGTGACCGGATGGAAGATGTGTTCTCTAAAGAAATATTACGTATTAGTGTGTAATGAAAATTAAGTATACGTGATAACAAAGTGCAAGTTTTAAATTAAAGAATCTCACAGCTCTTAATATCAGTGTAGTGCTATTTAATTTGTGCCAAGGATTAATAAAAAGAAGTGAGTTTAAAACTTAAAATCTGTGTAAACCTACATTCTTGTCGTACCACGCCTTGCCTAAGAAATACATGACTCTAAAACAATACTGACGCAGCCGAGGCAAACATAAACATAAATACTACCTATAGAAGCAGTTTAATACCAAAGTTAATATAATATTTTAAAACTTGGAGCGTAACAACAAAAATACATCTTCAAAAATCAGCTTCTCATACGTAGTAGCATATTACGTAACAAATAATCCACTTCAAATTAACGCCCAAAGCGTGGAGCAAACTCCTATCAACTTCAAATTATCAACATCTTCAAATTGACGTTCATACGTGGAGATAAAAAAATAAACTCCAAGACAATAACTACTTCAGGTTGGCTTCCCAAGCGTGTGGCTAACAACAACAGTAAAACTTCAACAACAATAAACTCCAACAGTTAAAGAACATAACTTCTTCAAAACGTACTTCACAAGAAATGTAGATCTCTTTAAAACACACTATTTATATCAAATAACTTTTTTGTAGCATAATCCATTTCTGAGATATCCAATATTAATGGTTGGAATTGTTCAATACTCAGTTCAGTACTCAACATTCAGTTATTTATAGGGATGTTTTGAAAAGAGTATAGAATTTTAAGGCCAGTATATAGCATGCAGTGATTAAATATTTGATTATCGTCGTTCCCTTAGTATCCTAACAAAATGTATCATGTAACTATTTATGCAAAGGTTTATCTCGATTAAATTAAGTACACAGGAAAATAAACTTTCGTAAAAAGAATTTGTATACCCACTAATAAACGATAGAAGGCAGAGAAAGTTATGTAAATGTAACACATCTGATTTTTTATCCAATTATCTCTGCTTGAATTCGAATAGTATCTAGGAAGACCGTTCCCAAGCATTTTCTTGTTCAATATTGGCAGTTGGTACAAACCGTAAAAATGGCGAGAAGAAGTACAAGAGCTAACGCCACATAATACAATATAAAACAAAAAGAGCTATGGAAATTGGATACGCCACTTCAGTGATTATACTAAAAGTAGGAAAAATGGCATCATTTTCGCAGTGTAACTATGTTATCGAATCCTTCTCTTGCTTATGCTTTTTCTTTAATTTAATTAAGCTTTCAAACTCCTGCTTCTTGTCATTAGATAATTCTGCTTCCACCTTCGGTCGCGAAATAACGACAAAAACCATTCGTTAACTTCAATTAAATTACTGAAAAATACCAGCACTCAGGGTATTACTTAAGGGGACAAGGTACTCTGAAACGGTCAAAAATCACATTTTTTGTTTTAAGCACCAATAAAATCTCTATTTTTCCAGATTCAGAAAATGTATACCATCTGCGGGTTAAGAGGGTTTTAAGACATTTAAATACCATTTAAATGCTAGTCTGCATTCCTTTAAAGCTGTCATGCTTTAGGAAATTTTTGTATCTTTCAACAATGAAGGGCTATATCATGCCCAGCGAGCAGTTTAGCAATTAACAAAAGAGACCAGGACCAAGAGAAGGCGATCAGAAAATCTGAAGCAATCCAAGAATAAAGGTGCGTATGATTATGACCCTGGAATGTACTGAAGCGTGTCAGAATTTTAATGTTCAAACTTTAAATTTAGTTTTCTCAAAACAGCATTTTTGGATACTTATATACCTTTTTCTCAGAAAGCATGAGAGGTAGAGAGCTAAAATTTTCATGTGTATATGTACACAACACTTTCTGAGCCACGAGCATAATTTTATAATGTATATTAGTGATATTAAGAAAGCAACATCACAAATTTTCCACATCTTTACTTTTTAGACTTTGCAAACAACTTTTTTCAATTTCTACTGAACTGATACACATAACTAAATAATTAAGGTTCAGAAGATAGCTGATTATACTAAGAACAAGCATGCAAAAGTGTGATTATGTATTACAAGTAGTATCAAAGAAAAAGGTACATGAATTCACATGTTTTAAGAGTAAATTTTATTATTTTTCTGCTGAATGAAATAATTTTCACGGACTCAGCTATATAAGCTATCAATGCAAACAACCGCTTGAAATAAGTATGATTTATAGAATAATTCATAAAAATTTCAGGAAAAACCATTGAGAACTTTAAAAGCAGCAGTAATTTAACACACTTAAGGTGTAATTTTCATGTGTTCAGCCTTGCCCCTTAAGGTAATTATATAACAGCATTTTTCGGCCAATCAGTGAGCTCATTGCCACTCGACTGACCAATGGTAAGTGAAATAACTAATAATTAGACCTCGCACTTCATTGCCTCGAGACCCGAAACACGTTGTGCATGGACTACATCCCGCGTATGGCATCATGTCGATCACCCCAGTCTATCTATACGGCAACAGTCAGGCACTCATTGTAAACCTTCGAGCAGTATACAGATAGAGAGAGCGTTTGAAACCAATATGTCGGTTAGCTGGGGGAGGTATAAGCATTGAATGCAGGACGAACTTAGAGCGGGATTTTTTTTTCTGTAGTTCAATTAAATTCAAGATGTGTACACGCCAACAAGACTAGGGTCTCTTATTGTACAGCTTATGGCTGCAAGGAAGCATTCCAAAAAGATTCTAGGATTTATTTTCACAGATACGTATATATTTTTAAACAGCACAGTCAAAAGTGCATTTTTTGTCAGAATTAAAGTTTCAAATTTGTTCAGTCTATTACAATCACAAAGAAGTGCGGGTATAAATTTAACAGTGAATGAATGAATAAACCTTATTTGTACACTTTTTATACACAATCCTTTTTACAATATTCCACTTGTAAATTAACTTATCCTATGTACAAAGTTTCTTGCCAGCTATGTTCTACCTATACTGCTAATTTTGCCTGGCACCCTGGCCTTATGGCTCAGCTGAGCAGCTTTTGCTACCCTTAATCACCTATGATCCATCCTCTCCCTCCTCCGTTTGCCCTTCTACCTTTCTTATCTCTTCTTACTTTTCTAATCCATTTCTCCTTTACTTTCTTTAAGAACTCCCCCATATTCTTATTTTTCATTTCTTGTTAACATTTTAATTGCTACTATTTTCCATCCATTTTTCCTCCTATACTTTTTGTCTCCATTTTGCTAATCCTTTGCATTCTGTCATATAATGCTCTGTGCTTTCACTACGTCCGCATAGTTCACAACCACTTTTTATGCCTTTTAGCCCTCACAGGTACATTGATCCTGTTCTCATGCATGCAAACGCTTCTTTTTCAGCTCTATTACAATAATCCTTATACCCTTCTCTTTCCCATTTCCTTTTTACTAATCTATAGAACCCTAGAGATTTTTTATTCTCTGAGCTGTCCAAAATCTCTTGTCTTTCTATGTCCTCCACTCTGTTTCTTACCGTTATCCAGAAGCCGTTGCTATTTCTTTCTCCTGCTCTCCAAATATCTCTCATTCCTATCTTCTCCATAACTTTTTCTACCTCTGTCCACCAGCTATTTTTATTTTTCGTACTATTTTGTTGTTCCATACATATCTTTAAAGTTTTTACTTCATATTTTTTCAGGCATCTAACCAAAATTTTAATATCCTTTCCAGTATCACTCCCTTTCTTCCTGTTCCTCCTAATTCCACTAACGCTACTTCCCCTGGTGCTGATCTTGGTAACCCAATAACTCTTTACAGAACGTTCTATTAGCTCTGGTCTATTTTTCTGCTTAATTCAGATCCCCCCAAAATGTCAACTGCCTACAGCATTCTTGCTTCTAACAATGCTTCATGCATGCTTTCTATCCATTTAGTCAGCATTTCTAATTCAATTTAACATTAGTATTTAAGACAACTGGACACGGGAAGAAAGACAAAAGTTGAAATTAAAAAGAGTTAAGAGTCTAGAAAAATGCTGATTAGATTGATTTGTGTTGTTGACATTCAGGTTTTTAACATTTATGATAGCCTTGTATCCATATCTCGTCTAAAGACGATAATGTGAAAAACCTGGAAAAGAAAGAAAGACAACTAGAACCCTAGAAGCTAACGGCTCACCTCCACCCTTGCTTATTCAGGAAACTAAACATGTCAACATAAATAGAGGACTCTTGGGAGAAAAAAAGTCAACACGCTCTTTTGCTTAGGTCAATTTTACAGAATATGAAGCAGTATTTTTGAGTTAACAAAAATTCTCAGAAAGATGCAGATATTTTGTTGTCAATTTCCTCTACTGCATTAACGAGAATGTTAAATGAAACAGAACTTCATTCTACGAGAGCTGATCAATAAAGACTGAGACGGATTTTTTTCTGTAGTTTCCTTGATAGTTTTATGTCTCTACCACGAATACTTGAAAAGAGCAGGGTTTCGTGTATAAGTCCATAAGCGACAGCACTCTCGTAACGGTAGGTTGGTAGTAATGCTGTATATTGTTGACCCTACTTGAATTCGCAAACCACAAAATGGAGGTGAGCAATACAGCGCAATAAAATTTTATTTTCGTTTAAATCATACAGCCTTGAAACTTTCGAAAAGCTGAAGCAAGCATACGGTGAAGATGCACTACCTCGTGCAACGGTGTTTAGGTGGTTCAAGGACTTCAAAGAAGGGCGAGTCCTCTGTGCTAAGCAAGGTGGGCCTGGTGTTTCGGAATGGAATGATTTACCAGCATGCAGTTTCCCCCTCACACTACTGTTACAGCAGCTACTACATGTCAGTATTGGCTACACTGAGGAAGCACATTACAAGGAAACGTCCAGAACATCATCGGAATGGGTGGCGACTTCATCACGACAACGCGCGGCATTACGTCGCAAATCAAGTCCAGAAATGTTTGGCTAAATTCAACATTACCTGTGTGCCGCATCCGCCTTAAAGCCCCGGTCTTACCCCCTGTGATTTCTTTTTATTCCCATTACTAAAGGCAAAGCTCCGGGGCATTCGATTTGAGAGCACTGAAGCAGTGCTAAAGAAAAGTGAGGCGATTCTCAAAGACCTGACAAAGAATGGCCTGCACCATGTGTTCGAGGACTGGCAAAGACGCTATAAAAAGTGCATTCAGTTAGGAGGGGACTACTTTGAAAAAGATCATGTCAACATTGAAATGGAGTAATAAATATCTATGAAAAAAATCAGTCTCAGTCTTTACTGATCAGCCCTCGTTCGTATGAGATGTGTTATTTTGTATGTTAAATTTCATTTATAACTTTAACTGCTTTATCTGAAGCTTCCTAAATGATTCTGTAATTAAAAATGTCATAAATACAAATAAAATCAGAACGGCTTTTCTGGATACAAGTAGTACCCCATCAAAAATGGATTGATTGACATTAAAACGCCATAAAAGTTAGTTCAGCGTATTCGCCATAGTCCTAAAAGTCACCAGTATTCTATTCAAGCGACAAATGTTTTGTCATAATGGTTTCTCAAGCTCACTTTGAGCTATTACTGTGCAATCCGCAAAATCATGGAGTTTAAAAACTTACTCGCTAATAATTCAACACCAAATAACATAAACCCACATTTTTAGCACGTTAACATGCTAAGGTAAAGTCCCTTTTTATGGTTAAACACCAACAGCTTATTCATCACTGTATACATTTAAATCCTTCACCAAAACAAGTAACTTGGTTTTCACTACATAATCTATCTTCTCCCTTGCTACGTTTTCATGTCAGATTCAACTATTAAACATGGAATGCATGTCATTTAGTGTTCTATATTAATAAAGTATAACGAGAGACTCTTACATTTACACAATTTGCTTGTCGTTACGAAAATTCAGCTTTATTTTAACATTTTCATTCCACCCTTTCATTACAGTTTATGGGCCACATTGCACTTTTCCACCTTCGTCACGTGACTTTGATGTTGGTTTAAAGTCTCAGCATGGGAGAGGTAGGGCCATTCACTCTCAGTCTATATACTAATACATACTCGAAGTTGTAAACACGTACAGCAATCTGTCAATCGTTTTTACAGAGCACGGAGTTGTAACAGATTTAACGTTAAATTTTTCTATTGACAATTTACAAAGATGCATTCTTATTTATTGTAATAGAATTATGGAAACATAAATAAGTGGGTCATAAAAGGAAACTGTTTTATAGTATGTATTCCGTTAATATATTTATTAATTTTTTGGTATCAGAATGAGTGACACATAAATTATATTGCAAAACTGCTGACTGTCAAGCAAATTGAAGTTTTAACTTTGCCCTTCACCACACTGTACCTATACAACCACGAATGAGGCATTATCTTCCCGTCGTTCCAAACCAACGCCTTGTCATACACCTAACGTTCAAAGCGCAGGTAACTTGAGAAACCGCGCAATGAAGTCCGAGATCTGCTAATAATCAATAGCTAATGCTTAAAAACTACTAAGTGATATTTTTATCTCTTATTCATTTGTTTTTCTACTATTTTGGCTTCCATTCCTTTTCTGTAGTTATTTAGTAATAAAGGCCATACTGTTTTCACGTAATACAGACATTAATATTCGACAAAATAGTGTCAAAATACCAGAATATGAAGATTCCTCAGCCCCGGTCCAGAAGTTTAAACATTTTGGAAATGGCACACATAATCTTCTCAGTAATTAATTAAAAATATCTGGTTAAGTAGTTTTGTTGTTACGCTGGATACGACAATTTTCTTTTTTAGAATTATTTAAAATAGAGTGGAAAGAACATGGTTACAACATACAGAGAAAATACAGAAAAACTTTCTTGCATAAGGTATATTAAAAGCTGTTGGTATACAGAAACTTCACAACATAATCAGTGGAATAAGAAATTGCAGTATTTGAATAAAATTTCAAAGAGATAAATATCGCACACATATCGTATCATATAGGCAGTATCCAATTGTCTTCCGTTCTATTTGTTGTTTAATCGTGATTATCTTCGATTGATGAAGTTATAGTTGCTTTAGTTTAACTGTTGAAGTTTTTGGAGTTGAAGTTTGCACCACGTTTTGAGCGTTAACTTGAAGAAGAATGTTTGTTACGTAATATGCTGCTACGTATGAGAAGCCGATTTTCGAAGATGTATTTTTGTTGTTACGCTCCAAGTTTAAAAATATTATATTAACTTTATTATTAAACTGCTTCTATAGGTAGTATTTATGTTTATGTTTGCCTCGGCTGCGTCAGTATTGTTTTAGAGACACGTTTCTCTTAATCAGGGCGTGGTACGACAAGAATGTAGGCTTACACAGATTTTAAGTTTTAAATTCACTTCTTTCTATTAATCCTTGGCACAAATTAAATAGTAGTACACTGATATTAACAGCTGTGAGATTCTTAAATTTAAAACTTGCAGTTGTTATCACGTATACTTAATTTTCGTTACACACGAATACGTAATATTTCTGTAGAGAACACATCTTCCATCCGGTCACTAGCAAAGGTATACAGGCAACTGAACATATTTCAACCGTATAAACCTTTAACTTTCTGTATTTCAAGTCTCTGATTGGCTAATCCTAGTCCAATAGAATATCTGCATTTTACGAAAGCTTTTTTCTAGCTGCTGATTGGATAATTTTAAACTGTCACAAAGTTTACATTATCGTTGCTCTAATCATGACTAGTAACATTTAAACTCCCAAACTCATATTGCCTCAAGGTTAACTCATTGTTACCTCATTGTTAGCAACGTTAAACTTATTATTCTGACAGCTCTTACATTATTAAACTACACAATGTATTTATATAACATTATTAAACATGCTTACAATAATATAAGCATTTGCAATGACTGTTACATATATTTTTACAAATTATTACATACATATTGCTTCAAGGCGGGTTGTTATTGAATTTATATTATATTATATAATTCAAGTGTTAAAAATATGCCTCAGGATAATGCTTTAAATGAAATATCCTGTATATTTTGTTTTTACATTTATTTTCTTTAGAGTAACAACAATTATCTACTTATATTATTCTCAACAACGAAAAGTCAAAACCTTCTGCACAAGTAGTTCTTTTAAAAATGGAGTCAATTTCAAACCAGTCCGGTCAACTTATTCTGTTATAGTATACAGACCTTGGATAAACTCTTTAGTGTTTAAATAATTAGAGATTAAAACCAGAAGATGTGTTTTAGGCTGTGTCTGACGTGAGGATAATTGTTTTCAATGGTTAAAGAAATTATCAAAATGGGTTTAGTGGCTTTAGATCACTCTCTCTCTCTCTCTCTCTCTGCCTCTCTCTTCTCTCACACAAACAAATGTTCTTTCTTTATAGATACACTCACTTTAGCGTGTAGGTGCGAGTGGAAGCCACGCTCAGTCTAGGAACCAGCTAAAAATGCCAAACGTGTTTCCAGGAATCGATAGCGGAAATTCCCAGTTGTAGACAGGCTTCTTAAGCGACTGAATCACTTGTATGCGAGGATATAAATTATAAAACAGATGGAGCGTAGGTGGCACACACGATTCATTGAATTCTGATGTATTAAGCACAGTACGTTCCAGCAAAATCTTAACTGTATATTTTTCACGGGACAAATATATTTTGGCAATCTTGGTACTTTCCTACTACGTATAGCAAGTAGGGGAAGTGTTGCATTCCACCCAAAAATTCGATACCGAGGTTTCACAGGAAATACACGTTTTGAGGCGTCCTGAATCAAAATAAAGCATTTACGGAAGCATGTCCATGTGCGTATCTGTGTGTCTGTGAACAGCATAACTCAAAAACAATCCTCAAATACCACACTGGTATTTGAGGATTTTCGGGAGGAATTTCTTATAATCTTGTATAAGTTGTGACGACAACGTACCACACACAAAATGTAGGTCTATTTAAAACAGATAATTTATTTAAAACAACATTTTTGTGGCATATGCCGTTCCTGAGGTATCCGTTATTTGTGTATAACTTGAATTTTATAGACACAGCCTGTGAAGTCCACTTCATTCGGAAGCAATAGACGAAAACGACCGCACAAAAGATGTAGATCTCTTTAAAACATACAATTTATTTTATAGCACAAGCCGTTTCTGAGGGATTCGTTATTAATGGTTCAAATTATTCAATACTTAGCCGCTATTTTAAAGCCCTGTCGATTTTAAATTGTTTCGTGGGATGAGAAAGAGTATGGAATTTTAAAACCAGCGTGTAGCGTCTAGTTCTTAAACATTTGAATATCGCTAATCCCTTTGTATCTGTAAAGAAATTTGTAATGCAGCTATTTCCGGAAAGGTTTATCTCGATAGGAAAATAAACTATCGTAAAGAATAATTTGTATACCCACTAATACGCGATAAAGGCTAGAGAAAGTCATGTGAATGTAACACATTAGATTTTTAAAGTATTTATTGTCAAATGTCACCAGCACTGATGAGATTGCTTAGATTAACACGGGCTCCAACAACATGCAAGCGGTTACCCGATATTTATCAACTAGGACCCTCCGCATTACTAGCAGACACATTACCATTTACACCATGCAGATAGGGTCTTGGCTATTCAGCGTGATTCAGATACACACAGCTCAGTTAGTTGTGTTGTCTAAAGTAATGGTTTAGTGAGTCGTATTTGCTGTCCGAACCCCTTGTATGGCGGCAACTTATCTGCTCTAAATGTACAGCAGGAGTGTCGACTCAAATAATACGAGGGCACTATTTATATTTTGAGCCTTGGCAACCCTGAATGTTGTAGGCGCCATCTGATGTTTCCAATGGAAAGTTTGACATTTTTGACCATAATCTACTTCAAACATTTTGTAAATAGAGCGTCATTTGTTTTGTTTACACTAACTTCAAAATTGTGTGTCAACAAAAACATGGAATTAACTCGTGAAAATGTTCGTGCAATGATTTATTACGACTTTCGACGTGAATTATTAAGACAAGAGTGCATCGATCAACTAACTTCCACATTTGGTGACAACGTTCCATCCTTTGCCACTGTGAAACGCTGGTATAACGAATTTAATCGTGGCCGCCGTTCGCTCAATGATGAAGTTCGTGAAGGTCATCCAAAATCAGTTGTTGTGCCAGAAAACATTGATACTGTGCAAAAACTAATAATGAAAGATCGCTATGCGACATATTGTAAGATTGAAGCAACCCTAGGCAATAGTTCCACCATCATATATAAAATTTTGCATGATTATTTAGCCGTGAAAGAGGTTTGCTCTCGTTGGATCCCATATAATTTGACGCAATCTCAAAAAGATGCTCGTGTCGATTTGTGTACAAAAATGCTGAAGAAATATAATGGCGGTGCCTTAAAAGACGTATATAAGATTGTAACAGGTGACAAATCATGGATCTATGCGTATGAGCCGGAACGTAAACAGCAGTCGACTGTATGGGTGTATCAAGATGAAGCAAATCCAACAAAAGTTGTTCGCACTCGAAGCACTTCGATGCAAATGGTCGCCTGCTTTTTCAGCAAAACTGGTCATGTGGCAACAGCGCCTTTAGAGGAACGTAAAACGGTCAATGATGAATGGTACACAACCATTTGTTTACCGGAAGTCTTCCGCGAAGTAAAGAAAACCAACAAGAACCGTAGGATCGTTCTTCATCAAGACAATGCCAGCGCACACACATCTCGTCTAACAAAAGAGTATTTGAAGGCTCAAAAAATCGAATTGATGGGTCATCCGCCATGTAGTCCTGATTTGGCACCCGAAGACGTTTTTTTTGTTCCCGAACATCAAGAATAAATTGCGTGGACAATGATTTTCGTTGGCAGAAGAAGCCGTTGATGCCTTCAAAAGCCAGATTTTGGAGGTGTCTCAAGAAGACTGGAATAAATGCTTTGACAAATGGTTAAAACGGATGCAAAAGTGCATTTGTCATAAAGGAGAATATTTTGATAATCAATAAAGCAGTTTTCAATCAGAAATTACTTTGTTTTAATTATTAGGCTCAAAATATAAATAGTGCCCCTCGTAACACTTGTGATTTCTATCTCCCCCTTCACATGTGAAGCAGATAAGTAGCCGAAACATCAGGAGTTTGAACTGCAAAGCTAAACAAGCCAAAGCCTCAATTAGGGAATTCAATTCTATGAATATGAAGCATACTCGTACTTCACTTGTTCCTTTTTACTTTCCCTACCACGTACCAAGTAGCTAGGGGAAGTATTATATTCCACTCAAAAATTGATACCAAGATGTTACCGGAAATACATGTTTTGAATAAAAAAAGCTCTTTTAGAAAAAAAAGATATCCACATGACTTTCTATACCTTCTATTCGTGTATTAGTGACTATAGAAAAATATTATTACGAAAGTGCATTTCTCTGTCTACTTCATTTTAATCGAAATAAACCTTTGCAGAAACAGTCACATCACATTTCGTTGTAGATACAAAGGGAACAGCCATAATCAAATATTTAAGAACTGGCTGCTATATGCTGACCTTAAAATTCCATATTCTTTCCATGCAATCTTGAGAAACAACTGAATATCAACAGGACCTAAATAAAATGACAAAGGTGTTGACAAATTCGGACCGTTAATAATAGATACCTCGAAAATGGGTTATGCCACAAAAAAGTGGCAGTACTTCATGAAGTGAGAAGTTTTTAAGCAATTTGTGGTCACTCTTATGTTTTTTAAGCCGTTGGTGCAGCGGCCTGCTTATTCCAGAATAAATTGTGCGTTTTAAAGAGATTTGCATTTTTACTATACTACGTTTTTTCCTATCGCTTAACGTATACTAGTTTTACAGATTATAACAATTGCTTCCGAATGAAAAGTACTTCACAGGCTGTTCCCAGAAAATTCGAGATATACATTTTATTTGTTATGTAAATATCTTTAATATATGGTGTTTTAATAAAAATAGTTGGAGCCTTTTTTCTTTGCGAAAATAAAAATCCTTTAAAAGTGTTCTATATAAGTGGTAGTTGGGGATGGGGAATTTTTTGAAAATCTTCGTCTTGCATCTTTGGAAGGTATTGAACTTAAATACGAAGTTTAGAGCTTACCAAACATTTAGTTTTTGAGCTTTCCTGTGCACAGACACAAGGGACCTATTTCTAATTTTTTTAATTCAGGGATCGTCAAAACATGTATTTCAGGTGAAATCTCGACATCGAATTTTTGTGTGCAATGCAATTCTTTCTCTACCTACGATGTACGTGGTTAGAGAAAGTAAAAATGTGTGTATGTATATAATATAACTCAAAAGGAAAATTTGGATGAATGCCAAATTTGGTATTTAAGTTTCATGGGTTATCTTACAAAGATGCGACAGCAGTGCAAATCTCCCTCCACCCCAAACTGTTGTTTACATGAGATGATTGTGATATTTCCGACTTTCTCATAATGAACAAATATTTTTATTAAAATGCCATATATTTAAGATACTTATCTGATACATAAAATGTACATCTTGAATTTTAGGAAGAGACTGTGAAGTCCTCTTCATTCGAGGAACTTCTGTATAATTTTGTGTAACGGCAGGTCATAGAGATTAGACAAAATGTACTACAGATATTTTTAAAATACACAGTTTATTTGAAACAACCTTTTTATGGTATCACATTTCGAGACATTTGGTATTATTGATTGTAATTGTTCATTAATTTGTCACATTTTTACTTTCTCTACTACGTATAGTAAGTAGGGGAAGTATTGTATTCCACCCAAACATTCGATACCGAGATTTCACCGGAAATACATGTTTTGAGACCCCCTGAATCCAAAAAAAGCATTTTTGGAAACATGTCCGTGTGTGTGTCTGTGTGTCTGTTTGTGAACAGCATAACTCAGAAACGAACAGTCGGATGAACACCAAACTTGGTATTTAGGTTCAGTATCTTCCAGAGATGCGACACGAAGCTTTTCAAGAAATTCCCCTCACCCCAGGATACCCTTTACATGGAACATTTTTCGAAAATTTTAATTTTCTCAAAGATGGCTCTAACGATTTTGATTAAATTATCATATGTTTAAGATATTTTTATGACAAATAAAATGTATATCTTGAATTTTCTGGGAATGTCTCCAAAAGTATTTTTTATTGTGAACGACTTTTGCATAACTGGTAAACCATAAGAGATAGACAAAACTTTACTAAACAAAAATGTAGATCGCGTTAAAATACACAACTTATGTCATATACATTTTTTGTTGAGTGAACCATTTTCGAGATATTGCTGGTTATTCCCTTAAAGTTTTCAATAATTTTATCAATTGGGAAATCGTTATTCATTTTTTTGTCTTGGATATGAAAAGAGTATTAATCTGTGGGAAAGGGAATGGTGCTGCGCCTAGCAACCAGCTATTAAGAAATATGTATGTGCTTAAAGGCTACTGTATTTCCAAATTGCCCTTGTAAAATATATTCCCCTTACATCTACAAGAAAATTAGTAATAAGATAGACTCTGCAAATGTTTATCTCGATTAACATGAAGTAGATGGAGAATAAGCGTTTGTGTAAATAGTTTGTACAAGAGTAGAGAAAGTCATGTGAGTGTAACACATCAGATTTTTAAAAGTACTGTCGCTATTCAGTTGTTTCTTGTGATGTCATGGAAAGAACATGGAACTTTGAGGACGTATATAGCGACCAGTTGTTAAACAACAACAAACAATGAGCTATCGCTATTCCTATTGTACCTATAACGAAATGTACAATGGAACTATTTATGCATATATTTTCCTCAATTAAGTTAAAGTAAGCAGAAAGTAAGCCTTTGCAAGAGTAGTTGGTAGTATATAAAATAAATGATAGCATGTAGGTGGCCCCGTGGCCTAGTGGTTAGACCGCTCGTCTCCCACCGAGGCGGCCCGGGTTCAATCCCAGGGACCTGCATGTGGGATTTATGGTGGCGTCTGGGCGGATTTTCTCCGGGTTCTCCGGTTTCCCTCCACCAACTGCTCCATCATCACCTTTCCTTTCATCCATTTCACCAACATTTCGTTTCATCTACTTCCTTCATCTGCTTCTGTCTGCTCCTCGACCCCAGACACCCGCTTGTAAGTCCTGGGGGTGTAAGCCCTACATAAGAGGAGGGTAAACAGATAATGAATGAAAGATAGTATGTAGAGAAAGTTGTATGAATGTAACGCTAGATTGCGTTACATTGCTTCATAAAAATTCTAGCAGGTCTTGAACACAGCATATTCGAAAATTCTCACGGCATGGTTTCTACTGTAGTTCCTTATGAAGTGACAGGGACTGCTGATTTCAGTCCCACTCGGGAATAGATGTTTCAGTACGCATAAATGAGTTTTGTGTGAACCAATAGCATACATTGTCTGTTTGTGTGTAAGAGAGAACCAAAAACACCAATAAAACTGCAGAAAAAACAAAACAAGCAGACATGTCTGATTTCAATTCTCAATTCAACGAGTTCTCACTATCACTCCACTAATGTGATCTATTTCAATTTTCCCTCTCACTTCACTTTCCTCGCGACGTATCTGTCACTGAAATACGCACGCTGTAGCCTCTTCTTCGTCCACTTCACTCTGGGGAGTCAACACAAGACGTCTCTAATCTCTCGCGAAAGCAACGCTCACTGTACGTCACAAATGTGATCATAAACTCGCTCGGAGAACAGCACTTCTTGTCGCACCAGAGCACTCGCTTATACAGGGTGTTAAAAACTATTCCATATTTTGAGAGGTGGTAGTATGGCCAAAACCAGAAAAAAGTCCAGTAAACATGGGTTCTAAAGTGCATAACTTAAGAACTATGAGCACTTGTTCATAATCGCTACTGTGAGACATCTTTTCTACTGCAAGCTCTTTGTTATACCGTACGACCTATAGTAGGCAGTAAACAAATGAGGACTGTTATCGTCTATGGATACCGTATGCAGCAAAAATCTGTTAGTATTGTTACTGTAAACTCTTCACAGCTCCGGGTAAGTGCAACGCATATTCATATTAATTCTAATGGAACCAGTTTGTGAAATGCTTTTACATTGTAGTTTCATCTTGAAATACTATGTGTATGCAACCCCTATTAATGATGTACAGTTACTACGGAAAGGTATCTTCAATAACTGCCAGAGCATTTGTGGCCAACCTGGAGTCTTTCAGAGAGTGCGTGATTCCCTAAGTCGTCGGACAGAAGCATGCCTTACTATGAATGGGAACCTTCTTTAGCGATAGTTCACAAGTGCAGGTCATATGTAATCTCAAGCAGATTACATTCGAAGCTATGCTGTTTAACACCTGGTATAGCCGTTGGAAATTTCAACAGGATATTCAAGAGTGTTCTCGAGCCGGGGAAAAGGGAAACTTCTACGTCGATAGCGATTCTGGTGTTTACGCTGGACGAGGGCACTCCCGTGTCTACTTATCTCTGTTTATTTCTCTAACCGCCCGGCTCGATATCCCAACAATATTGAGCCATATCCGCTGTATCACAATGTATTTTTCAAATTAATCATAAACGTTTGTTTCTCTATCTAAATAGGCAGAAAGGGTTTCAGTAAACATTTAGTTTTAGGCACACTACAGCATACAAGCTGGTAAGACGACAATCAAATGCATTTTTATTATGTTAGGTTTGTATATGAACTTATGAACAACAGAACGGTTAACTGACACTTCAGTGTAGTGTTTACTATATTGTACTAAGAAGCCAGAGAAAATATCCCGGAAATTGCTAAACATAAACTTTTATTTACATAAAGTTATATTTGAACGAGATCTGATTTCTGCAGTGTCTTTTATCATTTTCTACCACGTACCTTACAGTAGAAGGAGTATTGCATTCCATCCAAAATTCGATATCGATGTTTTACCGGAAATACATGTTTTGAGTCACATGAATTAAAATTCTTTTAGGAAAAAGGCCCGTGCGCGCGTGTGTATGTGTGTGTGTGTGGGAGGGAAAGGGAGAGAATAAGAATAACTCAATTTAGAACTTGCCAAATATATGAAGATTTGCAAGAAAATTTCCTCGGCCAAATTATTCTTTAAATCGAAAAGTTTATTTAATTTTGATTTTCTCAAAAATGGCTCAAACGATTTAGATTAAAATCATGACAAAGGAAATGTATATTTTGAATTTTCTGGGAATAACCTGTGAAGTCCTCTTATTCTGGAGTGGCTTTTAATATAATTTTGTATAGCTAACTAAAACTTACTTCACAGAGTATATAGCTTTAAAACACACAGTTTATGTCAAATAACTTTTTTGAGGTATCAGTCAATTTCAGCAATATCACTGGTCATTATTCAATTGTTTCTCCTGTCATGAAAAGGGTATGGGATTTCAAAGTCAGCATGTAGTGACCCGCTTTTAAACATAGGTTAACATGAAGTAGATAGAAAAATAAGCTTTTCAAGAATAATTTGTAAAAATAGCGCTAACAAAAGTCATGCGAATGTAACACATCAGAACTTTTCTATTTTTACTTTCTCTACTACGTATAGTAAGAGGGGAAGTATTGTATTCCACCCAAAAATTCGATACCGAGATTTCACCGGAAATACATGTTTTGAGACACCCTGCTTCCAAAAAAAGCATTTTTGGAAACATGTCCGCGTGTGTGTCTGTGTGTTTGTGTGTCTGTTCTGTCTGTGTGTCTGTCTGTGAACAGCATAACTCAGAAACGAACAGTCGGATAAACACCAAACTTCGTATTTAGGTTTAGTATCTTCCAGAGATGCGACACGAAGGTTTTCAATAAACTCCCCCACCCCAGATTACCCTTTACATGGAACATTTTTCGAAAATTTTAATTTTCTCAAAAAAGGCTCTAACGATTTTGATTAAAATATCATATGTTTAAGATATTTTCATGACAATAAAATGTATATCTTGAATTTTCTGGGAATGTCTCCAAAAGTATTCTTCATTGTGAACGACTTTTGCATAACTGGTAAACCATAAGAGATAGACAAAATTTTACTACACAAAAACTGTAGATCGGGTTAAAATACACAATTTATGTTATATACATGTTTTTGTTGAGTGAACCATTTTCAAGATATTGCTAGTACTGTATATCTATATTGCCCTTGTAAATATATATTTCCTTACATCTACAAGAAAATTAGCAATAAGATAGAGTCTGCAAATGTTTATCTCGATTAACATGAAGTAGATGGAGAATGAGCATTTGTAAAAATAGTTTGTACAAGAGTAGAGAAAGTCATGTGAGTGTAACACATCAAATTTTTCTATTTGTTATT
>CM060987.1:58730056-58795056 GCA_030765065.1 Deroplatys truncata
TGCCAAATATTAGTTTCTTAATAATTCTGTTTCTCTCCATTCTGCCAGGATACGACTCCATGTTTCCCCTTTCCCACAGTGTGGACATATTCTTAGCCCAGTGTCACCAATTAGTTTGTTAGCTTTTCAGGCGCCTAATCTTAGTGACGCTTAACTGTTTCTTTGTTCTCGTGTTCACTCATCTAAATAGACCTCCCTCTCCCAGTCCCGCGCTATTTCACACTGTAAGTTAGGAAGTGAAAATTTAGCACACTGTGATTTCAAAATTTGTCTGTTAATATCACGCAGCCGTGTCTCAATTATCTTCCACCCGCTACACTCCATGTTCCCTCCACGTAATCAAAATAAGTACAGGGATAGTACGAATGAAAGCGCCCCTAGTGGAATTAAATGTAAATAATTGGCGGGGTATTCAAACTGCAGCATGGCTAAGACCGGTAATGCTGTAATTAAGTTAGGTGTAAAACATCAGTCAAGCAGAAACTATTTAGTCTCCATCTGATTAAATAATGGACAAGGGCTGTTGTTTAGTCACAGGTTTACGAAAAATCTCGTGAAGTTGGGAATATTTAAGTAAAGGAAAACAATTACAAGTATGAAGGCAGTCAAGCCCTTCAGGTGAAAGAAAAGCAGCCTGAAGAAATCTCAGGACTTTGTCTAAGAGAGCCAAATTAGCCATTTGCAAATCATGGTAAGAATGTGTCGCGGTAACGTTCGTGTTATCTTATTGCTGAAAGTTATTATATTACTAGTTTGAATTTTGGGTTCTTGTCCTCCGTCTAGCTATTATTACAAGTCGAGCAAATCTCTTAAACAGGGTGTGTAAACGGAAAGGAGTTGTTACTAAAAGATAACACTGATAAAATAATTTGTTTTTACACTTTTATTGCCGTTCCGATTAATTAATTTCACATAATTACTCTTGGTACACGCCTGACTGAAACTGTTATATTTTCGAATGTAACTATAATCACTTATTTGCCGCACATTATTAATTCGCGTATTTCACATTTTATAACTAGCTTTACGACGCGAGAGATTCTGTAGAATTGCGTAACGTGTACTTAGTGAATTCTTCTGTTGAATTGCGCGACGTGTAACTCTTGAATTATTCTGTTGAACTGAGCAATACCTGCCCCCGTTTCACAATTTATACTCCCTCATCCCGATATGCCTAAAGATTATAACAGAGCTGCTATTGGTTAATAAAACGCGCCAACATTAGCGTCCATTTTTATATCCAATCAAAATTACGAACACATATGCTCTAGGGAAGATATTCCCTCCATTTCTAAAGAAAAGCGTGCTACTCTGACGTCATTTGCTTGTCTCTTCTAATTGATAAACAACTCATCCCCTCGCTCATTGTTACCCGCTTCTATTGTCAGTTTCAGTGAGGTCATGTAAACTTATTTCCTAACAATGCTTATAATTAACAAGCATCTCAAATCATTGTCATACAATAATGCTAATTTACACTACAATCACTCTGGCATTCACAGTGTTGTGATATAAAATATTGCGTCAAATGTTTATTGTAACTTCGGTTCCCCAGTTATCTGGTTTCTTAGATGCATTTGCAGTAAAAAATGAACAATCTGCAAGCATACTAAATTGATCGCATCGGGTTTAGGATAACCTTTATAGGTTTCTGTTCTTTGGCCAAGCAAATGCCAAATCACATCAGTTGAGATATATCCTTCTCTCCAGCAATCGAGAGCAGGTTGCCCAGACTCACCGGTGGGATGGATCGCCACAGTACCTAGCCGCTAATGCGACTTTACCTGTGCGAATTGAAGATAATATAGATTTTGCGCAAGCTTTTATGTAGTCAATGGGCGGAGTATAGCTTCCTGCACTGCCATTGGCTGGTCTCGGCGAGTCATTTGGGCGGTCATGCGTTGAAAGGGGATATATTATACATCTTATACTTTGTACATTTGAAAGGGGATATATCATACATCTTATACTTTATACACTTGAAAGGGGATATATCATACATATTATACATTGTACATTTGAAAGGGGATATATCATACTTATTATACATAATACATTTGAAAGGGGATATATCATACATATTATACTTTGTACATTTGAAAGGGGATATATCATACATATTATACATTGTACATTTGAAAGGGGATATATCATACATATTATACTTTGTACATTTGAAAGGGGATATATCATACATATTATACTTTGTACATTTGAAAGGGGATATATCATACATATTATACTTTGTACATTTGAAAGGGGTTATATCATACATATTATACTTTGTACATTTGAAAGGGGATATATCATACATAGTATACTTTGTACATTTGAAAGGGGATATATCATACATATTATACATTGTACATTTGAAAGGGAATATATCATACATATTATACTTTGTACATTTGAAAGGGGATATATCATACATATTATACTTTGTACATTTGAAAGGGGATATATCATACATATTATACATTGTACACTTGAAAGGGGATATATCATACATATTATACTTTGTACACTTGAAAGGGGATATATCATACATATTATACTTTGTACATTTGAAAGGGGATATATCGTACACATTATACATTGTACATTTGAAAGGGGATATATCATGCATATTATACTTTGTACATTTGAAAGGGGATATATCATACATATTATACTTTGTACATTTGAAAGGGGATATATCATACATATTATACTTTGTACATTTGAAAGGGGATATATCATACATATTATACTTTGTACACTTTAAAGGGGATATATCATACATATTATACTTTGTACATTTGAAAGGGGATATATCGTACATTTTATACTTTGTACATTTGAAAGGGGATATATCATACATATTATACTTTGTACATTTGAAAGGGGATATATCATACATATTATACATTGTACATTTGAAAGGGGACATATCATACATATTATACATTGTACATTTGAAAGGGGATATATCATACATATTATACTTTGTACATTTGAAAGGGGATATATCATACATATTATACTTTGTACACTTTAAAGGGGATATATCATACATATTATACTTTGTACATTTGAAAGGGGATATATCGTACATTTTATACTTTGTACATTTGAAAGGGGACATATCATACATATTATACTTTGTACATTTGAAAGGGGATATATCATACATATTATACTTTGTACATTTGAAAGGGGATATATCATACATATTATACTTTGTACATTTGAAAGGGGATATATCATACATATTATACATTGTACATTTGAAAGGGGATATATCATACATATTATACATTGTACATTTGAAAGGGGATATATCATACATATTATACATTGTACATATGAAAGGGGAACCATACACATAAGAATTGTATAGCAATAATTTAATTCACTGAATGTTAAAACATTCAACATGTAACTTTGTACAGAGCTATTTGTAAGCAACGGGCACGCTAGCTACTTAAATTGGAATTCCTGGAACTCATAACGACCGTGCCTGGCACAGAGTGGTACGACGCTACATGATGGCGCTGAAGCGCAAGGTTCGGAAACCTCATATTTTCATACATGCTTGGGTAACGCGGCCTGAGGGTCAATGGGAAGCATCGTTACATTTTCAAACGTAGAGGACGGCGTGGGTAAGCCGCTCTATATAAGACCAGATTTTGCCGAGGGGGTACTCTTTCTTATTACCAATTCAGCGCAACAAGAAGTCACGCCGACGCAAGGTACTGCAGATGCACGTGGGTGCATATAAGGGTGGGGATGCGTGTGAAGATAGATAGGCTCCTGATAAATATTCAGGTGGTGGGATAAAGTAAATGGGAAAAGATAGCCGCCCATATTTATTTGAATAATGAAATAAACATCAGTTATAAAGAGAAAACTTGCAGTGTATTTTTAACTTGACTCACCCACTATAACCTGAGATTAAAGAGACTTAGCAATTAGGTAGGAATGGAGTACTCAACTACCGACGAGCATCACTAGCCGAGGAAGAAAAATACTACAACAGCACGCTGCAAGAGTCGACCAACCATTTCCCGCTACAGTGTCCAAGTGGTGACCAAGCCCAACACTCGTTAACTTGAGCGGCCGCTTGCGAGGCCGTCAATTTAAACAGGCCGGCTGGCAGCGATGCAGGATGGGAATTAGGTATGGTTTGGAGGGTATCCAAGTTCGCAGCCGGGCGGGGCACTACTGGAGGGTCACTCATCTAGTCAGTGATCAAGCCCGATACTGCTTAACTTGGGGAGCGTGTGAAGAATAGGAGAGTTAGCCTTAAGCCCGAGGTCCCAAGGCGACTTTGGGTAACCAGTAATTATTTCTTCTTCTGGGTGTCCTTCTCTCAGCATAAACAAAATAATTTTCTCCCGAAAATACGTCGGTTCCTACCTGGCTGTATTTACTTGCACGCTCCCTATTAAAATGTGACTTACTAATGTATCCCTGTAAACATCTAAGTCAATAATACCATTTTGTGATACTCGGGATCGTTCTCTTCCTTTCTTCCTCCAACTTCGTGCGTTGGGGTGGTTGAACTTTACGGCGACGCAGTAATATTAAGACTGGAAGCTGTTTGGACGTGGGCTAAGTGAAGAACAAAACAGGAAATGGTTCATCCTCGTGTCCCATCCAGCTGCAACCCCAATCTAATAAATCATAACACTAATAGTAATTCCGTGGCACCACATCCCATGAAGAACCTTGACCTACCAACCTGACTACTGGCCTCGCGCCCACGTACGCACGGCAGAGGTGGCCGATCATCCAAACAAGCATCACGCATCCGCCAGCGAATGTTGGCACCCGTGGCTGGGATCACTGCCTATCGCAGCTTCTCACTTTCCTCAAGATACTGAATGGACACCAGCATTATACCCAAGAATTAAAATCTGCATCCCTATGGGTGGATTCGAACCCATGCGCATTTCGTGCCCGGGAGCCGGAGATCCACTTTCTAGCCCACAGTGCCACGGCACAGCTCAACCCTGTTCTAAGGCGAACTCAAATACTGCCACCTAAAATCTGCTGTGCTCTTATTAATTGAGGAGCTAAACGATTACAAAACAAGTGGACGAGGCATCTGGACAGTCAGGTGAAGAAAACATCCGAAGTTCCGACTTGCATTTACTAAAGAGGCTGAAAATGAAATCTCTGTGTTGCACTCACATGACTTTCTCTACTCTTTACAAACTATTTTTACAAACGCTTATTGTCCATCTACTTCATGTCAATCGAGAGAGAAACATTTACAGAAACTATCTTATTACAAATTTTCTTGTAGATGTAAGGGGAATATATATTTACAAGGGAAATATAGAAATGCAGTAGCCTTTAAGCATAGACATTACTCTTAATAGCTGATTGCTAGGTGCAACACCATTCCCTTTGCCACAGATTAATACTCTTTGCATATCCAAGACAAAAAAATGAATAACGAATTCCCATTTGAGAAAATAAGTATTGAAAAATTTAAGGGAATAACAAGCAATATCTCGAAAATGGTTCACTCAACGAAAAAAAATCTGATGTGTTACACTCACATGACTTTCTCTACTCTTGTACAAACTATTTTTACAAACGCTTATTCTCCATATGCTTCATGTATATCGAGATATCGAGATGTCAATCTTATTGCTAGTTTTCTTGTAGATGCAAAGGGAATATGGTAGGTTTTAAGCGATAGTCAAATCTTTAAAGCGCTGGTTGCTATGTGGCGCTTTCCATTCTCTTTGCATGTCCAGGACATACAAAAAATGAATAACGAATTTGAGAAAAAGTATAAGTATTGGAAAATTTAAGGAAATAACAAGCAATATCTCGAAAACGGTTCACTCAACAAAAAAATGTATATGATATAAGTTGTGTATTTTAACGCGATCTACATTTTTTGTGTAGTAAAATTTTGTCTATCTCTTATGGTTTACCAGTTATGCAAAAGTCGTTCATAATGAAGAATACTTTTGGAGACATTCCCAGAAATGTCGAGATATACATTTCATTTCTCATGACATTATCTTAAACATATGATATTTTCATCAAAATCGTTAGAGCCATTTTTGAGAAAATTAAAATTTTCGAAAAATGTTCCATGTAAAGGGTAGTCTGGGGTGGGGGTATTTTCTTGAAAATCTTCGTGTCGCATCCCTGGAAGATACTGAACGTAAATACCAAGTTTGGTGTTTATCCGACTGTTAGTTTTTGAGTTATGCTGTTCACAGACACACACACAGACACACACACGGACATGTTTGCAAAAATGCTTTTTTTGGATTCAGTGAGTCTCAAAACATGTATTTCCGGTGAAATCTCGGTATCGAATTTTTGGGTGGAATGCAATACTTCCCCTACTTACTATACGTAGTAGAGAAAGTAAAAATGTATATAACATAAATTGTGTATTTTAACGCGATCTACTTTTTTGTGTAGTAAAATTTTGTCTATCTCTTATGGTTTACCAGTTATGCAAAAGTCGTTTACAATAAAGAATACTTTTGGAGACATTCCCAGAAAATTCAAGATATACATTTCATTTGTCATGAAAATATCTTAAACATATGATATTTTAATCAAAATCGTTAGGGCCATTTTTGAGAAAATTAAAATGTTCGAAAAATGTTCCAGGTAAAGGGTAATCTGGGGTGGGAGGATTTTCTTGAAAACCTTCGTGTCGCATCTCTGGAAGATACTGAACCTAAATACCAAGTTTGGTGTTTAGCCGACTGTTCGTTTCTGAGTTATGCTGTTCACAGATAGACACACACACACCGACACACATACGGACATGTTTCCAAAGATGCTTTTTTGGATCCAGGGGACTCAAAACATTTCCGGTGAAATCTCGGTATTGAATTTTTGGGTGGAATACAATACTTCCCCTACAGTTACACCTTTGAAAGATACAGAAACTAAATTCCAAGTTTAGTATTTATCCGACTTTTATCTTTTTAGTTATGCTACACACAGACGCAAACACACATGGATCTTTTTTTTAAAATACTTTTTTTTATTCAGGGGACCTCAAAACATTTATTTCCGGTGAAGTCTCGGTATCTAATGTTTGTATGGAATGCAATGCTTCCCCTACTTACTATACGTAGTAGAGAAAGTAAAAATATAACTCAGTATTCACTGTATCGACATAAAAATATCAAGGAAACTGCGACCGGTATTTGACTATCGTTATAGCTCGATATGCTATTCTTATACGAGTACCTACAACAAAATGAGTAAATGAGTAAAGTATGTATTATCAAGTAATAGAAGAATAACTGAATATTTTTAGAAGAGTGAGTATAAAATATCATATGAATGCAACACATCGATTTTTCTTAAGGTACATAATTGTCGGCTTAGAAGTTCTCATCCCGGGCTTGAGAAATAAAGTGGTCTAATTTCATAGCAAGTTGAGCATAATCATGGGCGACAATCGTATTTCTGCAATTTTATAGCTGAAATTGAACCAATCTAAGAACACATTGGCCTTTATTAAATGTCTGGTATATAAAGGGAATGATGAAATTAATAGGTACAATTACTAGTTCAGATTACTCTCTTCGCAGTGTGTAACATGCACCAGCGTTTTGTAATTTAATATAATGGCTACTACTTCTCATACGACAACGTTTGCGCGTATAAAATGTGGTTTCAGAGAATGTGCGTCATAATTCAAAACTTTTGGTATGTGACAGCGATGTGAACATATTCCGCATCCATTTTTTAACACTTCTCGCCCCCCGACAGCGGATGGCATATTTTAATCTGTCACACTATAGTGAAAAGTCCGATATGTCTGGTATATGAACGAAGAAGTAAAATTAATTTGCATAATTATTCGTTTCAACATTATTCTCTTCAGTAGCAGTAGTTAGAAAGAAGGGACTCTCAGCCACTGGAGCTCAGTACAGCACGTAGGGCATTGATTAGGCCCTTTTCTGTCCTAATTGAACGCTGGGAGGAAGGGATGTAGGGGAGATCCCAAGTGCGACCAAATCCGAACGACCATGCGCGTAAGCAAGGACGGGATCCCTAAAGTTCCAGAAAGACACCAATCACGTCAGGATGCCGGTGCGAGCCTGCCTGCGCCATCCTTAAAGTGAGGTCCTGGAAATGAGCCCCCTATGAAGGTGCACCAGCCGGCCAGCCAAGTGCCAGTAAGAAATCTTTACACAAGATATCTGCCTGTACCAATCGCCGTTACCTGTTGCTGCAAACCAAAACATCTTCTTTTTCACGGCATGCCCGTTCCGTCTCAGTTATTCCCTCCACCTCTTTCTTGGTCGGCCGACATCTCTCCTTCCTTTCTGTTGGTACTATAATGCAGCCTCGGGTAACTTTGAATCTGTTATTCTTTGCACATGTTGCATCCATTCGTACCGAGTCGTCCTCCGTGGTGTAGTGGTTACCACGCGGATTCAAACCCGGCGGAGGACGATGGATTTTTTTGGGCTAAAAATCCTTAGCATGACTTCTTTCGCAAAGGAAGTAAAGCCGGTGGTTCCGTGTCGTAGATTTAAGGAACGTAAAACAACCTCAAGCCTGATAAAGTGGCCTCTGAGCAAAATTACCAGTCTTTCACGCCCAATATAGAATGGGACGCTAAGGACCAATGCAGTTAAAGATCGTCCATAAATAAAACTCAATTTAATTTAATTTCATTCGTTCCGATACTTTTCAATTTTGCCCTATATTGTGCACACATTAAGTTCTATTCTTATATCTTCATTTCGTATGTGGTCTAACGTTGTAAATGCATTTGTTTTCCTTAAAACGTATATCTCCGCACTTTGTAATCGGCTTTTCATTTCCCTTGTAATGATCCAATCTCACTTCCATTTGGAATCTTTTAAGTTTTTTTTTTATTCAGGTCTCTTTCAGTTTCTGCCATATAGCTAAAATTAATTCCCAAATAATTAAACTATCTTACTTTTTCTAGCGTTTATTTTCTAAAATTATTTTTGATTTACGTGTTCTTTTCCCCAAAAAGCCATTATCTTAGATTTCTCTGTTGATATTTTGGTCATATTGGTGATTCAAACGGTGTAACAGTACTGTAATTCAACCTCAGTTTTCTTGAACTCAGGCTAAGTCTCTGCTTAAGAAAGACTGTAATACAAGGGTGCAGTATGTTAGCTGCTGTTTTTAACACACATATGTGACATCCAGAATTAGAAAAGCATAATTAAATCGGGAATATAACTAAATTGGAATACGCTGAAACATATGAACAACTAAAGGATGAAAGGAACTAAATAATGGGGACAGAAGAGAAACCACTCAAGCATTCCCCTATCGACTTGGGAAACCCACGAAAAAACCCAAGTTCAGAATAGCCGGCCTAGCGGGAGTCGAACCCGGGACCTATCGAATGCGAGCCTCACACATTACCGCGGAACCATCTCGCTAGGTTCGTGGTAGGGTTATGAGTTATGACAAACTACTTTCGTGTAATGGATATAATGTACCGAGTTATTTTCGTGAACAGTTAAAGGTAACGAATATCAATCATACAATCAATCAATCAATTTTATTGACTCGAGTGGGAGTTTATAAACATTGCCAACATACAAAGTTTGATACACGAGAAAATTTACAATAATATTTGAATTAAAATATTCATCAATGGATTAAAAATAATTTGAAATTAGCCAATTATGAATAAGTTTTAAATCTGGATAAACCCACATTCACGACTCCATGGGGTTGTTTATTAAGTAATGCCATACCGGAACCAATGTTCTGTTTTAACAGGTCTTATGCCCTATGAGGAGCTAAGTAGATATTCCTAGTTGGATAATTACGTTAGTGGATATAAAATATATAAAAAAAGCTGATGTGTTACACTCACATGACTTTCTCTACTCTTGTACAAACTATTTTTACAAACACTTATTCTCCATCTACTTCATGTTCATCGAGATAAACATTTGCAGACTCTATCTTATTGCTAATTTTCTTGTAGATGTAAGGGGAATATATATTTGCAAGGGCAATATAGAAATACAGTAGCCTTTAAGCACATACATATCTCTTAATAGCTGGTTGCTAGGTGCAGCACCATTCCCTCTGCCACACATTAATACTCCTTGCATATCCAAGACAGAAAAAAAATGAATAACGAATTCCCATTTGAGAAAATAAGTATTGAAAAATTTAAGGGAATAACAAGCAATATCTCGAAAATGGTTCACTCAACAACAAAATTGTATATGACAAATTGTGTATTTTAACGCGATCTACATTTTTTGTTTAGTAAAATTTTGTCTATCTCTTATAATTTACCAGTTATGCAAAAGTCGTTCGCAATGAAGAATACTTTTGGAGACATTCCCAGAAAATTCGAGACATACATTTCATTTGCCATGACAATATCTTAAACATATGATATTGTAATCAAAATCGTTAGAGCCATTTTTGAGAAAATTTAAATTTTCGAAAAATGTTCCATGTAAAGGTTAGTCTGGGTTGGGCGATTTTCTTGAAAACCTTCGTGTCGCATCTCTGGAAGATACTGAACCAAAATACCAAGTTTGGTGTTTATCCGACTCTTCGTTTCTGAGTTATGCTGTTCACAGACAGACACACACACACACACACACAGACAGACACACAGACAGACACACAGACAGACACACAGACATGTTTCCAAAAATGCTTTTTTTGGATTCAGGGAGTCTCAAAACATGTATTTCCGGTGAAATCTCGGTATCGAATTTTTGGGTGGAATACAATACTTCTCCTACTTACTATACGTAGTAGAGAAAGTAAAAAGTATAATTTAGAAGTATCACCACAAAAAACGAATGTGTTGGCATTTAGAGGTCAATCAGAGCAAAAATTGCATTAAATGGCAAAATAGTAGAACACTCTCCAGATTCAATTATTTAGGGGGTAGAGCTTTTCCTACACAGTAGAAAATGATATTAATGATAAGCTCCTTAAGTGTAATCGGTGAATACAGACTATCAAAAGGAAGTTATGTAAGAAGGTACATTAAGAAACAAGTTTAAAATTTTATAACGTCCTTGTCATTCCAGTCCTACTATATGGAGCAGGGGTATGGGCCCTCACGAGTAACTATAAACAAAAGTTTGAGGCACCGGAGATGAAATGGCTGCGTTCAATGGCTGGATACACTCTGCTGGATCATCAAAGGAATGAAGATATAAGAAAAGAATTTAGAAACTACAAATATAGAAGAAACATAGAAAAATAAAAGAGATGAATGGTACACGCACCTTCGTAGAATGGACTGCCACTTTAGCCCCCTCCAAATATTATACTACCGTCCAAATCGTAGAAGTGTAAGAAGACCCAAAACGCGATGGAGAGCTCAACTATAGCTCTGTGTATCTGGAAGGGATCTTAAGGTCCAAATCATATAGTTTATAATGATAACTATGTGACTTTGCAATGGACGGATTAACTTCAGTTTTAATTTTAATTAGGCAGTAATATATACAATATTAATTACTGTTAGTATACTTTCGCTGATAAACAAGGGTTTACCGTGAGAGTTATATTGAGACCCAGTAATGCTTCTGCATCATTATATCAATTACTTTACTAGAATTTCCCTAAATAATGACACTATAAGATATTATACTATAAAAAAATACCAAATAAGCTGATTTTAAAGACATTTTAAAAACTTGTTGCTTTAAATTTCTCAACAAGTAAATTACTCTAGACAGCCTGCTACTAATATAATCAATATTAAGTGATGGGACGATAACACTCTTTCGCGATTATCGATACCGACAGTGATTTTTGGGCATGGATATTTGATACTCGATACGCACTTTATAAAAAAGTCTGATGTGTTACACTCACATGACTTTCTCTACTCTTGTACAAACTATTTTTACAAACGCTTATTCTTCATCTGCTTTATGTTAATCGAGATAAACATTTGCAGGATATATCTTATTGCTAAGTTTCTAGTAGATATAAGGGGAATATACATTTACAAGGGCAAGATAGAAATACAGTAAGTAGCCTTTAATCATATACATATCTCTTAATAGCTGGTTGCTAGGTGCAGCACCATTCCCTTTCCCACAGATTAATACTCTTTGCATATCCAAGACAAAAAAATGAATAACGAATTCCCATTTGAGAAAATAAGTGTTAAAGAATTTAAGGGAATAACAAGCAATATCTCGAAAATGGTTCACTCAACAACAAAAATGTATATGACATAAATTGTGTATTTTAACGCAATCTACAATTTGTGTGTAGTAACATTTTGTCTATCTCTTATAGTTTACCAGTTATGCAAAGTCATTCACAATGAAGAATACTTTTGGAGACATTCCCAGAAAATTCGAGATATAGATTTCATTTGTCATGAAAATATCTTAAACATATGACATTTTAATCAAAATCGTTAGAGCCATTTTGAGAAAATTTAAATTTTTGAAAAATGTTCCATGTAAAGGGTAGTCTGTGTGTCTGAGAACTGCATAACTCAAAAGCGAACAGTCGGATAAAACCAAACTTGGTATTTAGGTTCAGTATCTTCCAAAGATGGGACACGAAAGTTTTCAAGAAAATCCCCCCACACCAGATTACCCTTTACATGGAACATTTTTAGAAAATTTTAATTTTCTCAAAAATGACTCTAACGATTTTGATTGAAATATCATATATTTAAGATACTTTCATGGCAAATAAGATGTATAACTTGAATTTTCTGGCAATGTCTCCAAAAGTATTCTTCATCGTGAACGACTTTTGCATAACTGGTAAACCATAAGAGATAGACAAAATTTGACTGCACAAAAATGTAGATCGCGTTAAAATACACAATTTATGTCATATACATTTTTTTTGTTGAGTGAACCATTTTCGAGATATTGCTTGTTATTCCTTTAAATTTTTCAATACTTATTTTCTCAAATGGGAATTCGTTATTCATTTTTTGTCTTGGATATGCAAAGAGTATTAATCTGTGGCAAAGAGAATGGTGCTGCACCTAGCAACCAGCTATTAAGAGATATGTCTATGCTTAAAGGCTACTGTATTTCTATATTGCCCTTGCAAATACAAAACAAGGGGAACATAGTAAAGAGTTTGTAAAATAGTTTGTACAAGAGTAGAGACAGTCATGTGAATGTAACGCATAAGATTTTTCAAATTCCAGTACCGGAGAATTTACCTCATAATTCTAAACTGTTGTCAATTGATGGACATCAGTGAGATCTGCTACAGTATCGAAACAATGTTCACGTATTCCGCATCCGGATTTTTTTTAACGTCTCGACCCCAATCGTCGGATAGGATATTTCCACCCTCTCACACTACACTGAAATGTGCGTATAGGCGTAGAAAATCGGTAAAACGTGCGGGGATGTTGATGTTTTCAAATGGCGCGAAAGTTGGCAGGGGTGGGCCATGGCGTGGGTGAGGGTACCTCATAAAGGGAAGGGAATGAAAATGCGTTCGGAATAACGTAGTAGGCATTGGACGATAATTTATACGTACGAGGGTAGAGAGGAGCATATGTTGTACTCAGCCATTTCCTGTAAGAGAATGGGGAACGGACTTAGCTACTTAGCATTAGCTTGTGGGCATGGCTTAGCAACCGTGTTTTCTGGAATTGCAACCAGAGGGTGCAAACATATATGTGGGGAAATATTCAGCAGGGGAGGACAGCAGAGAGATTTCCTGTACGGGCAGTGCCATCAAGCCCCTCCAAAAGCCTGAAGAGTATTTGTATAATATATAGCAGGAAAGAGTGTCAGGCGTTTATAATCCACATAGTAAAGTATATACGTGTCCAAAATTATGTTTCAAAATTTACATGCAACAAAGTCAGATATAGAGTAGCGACGTGATTGATGATAATTGAACTGAGGGTTGTAATTGAATCTTTAAGATAGTGCTCGTGTTATAGCAGCATACACACTATAACACTAAAATACGTGATCTCACAATGTATCAACTCTGTAAGCACAGAACTTCGCGTCAACTGGTTAGCCGACATAAAATAAAATAAAATATGCAACACGCCGTCCTGGTTCCTTGTTTCCTACACCAGGACGTGTATTCCAGATTTGTGATTTATTTAACACTTCTACCATTTTATACATTATTATTGTACAAATTTTTGCTTATAATATAGTAAAACGTTGCTGGATAAAACGAGTATAATAAATATAATAAAATAAAATCCAAAATGTAATAATTACAGTTGAAATTTAAATAAAAAACCTGATGTGTTACACTCACACGACTTTCTCTACTCTTGCACAAACTATTTTTACAAACGCTTATTCTCCATATGCTTCATGTTAATCGAGATATCGAGGTGTCAATCTTATTGGTAATTTTCTTGTAGATGCAAGGGGAATATGGTAGGCTTTAAGCGATAGTCAAATAGCCACAGCTGGTTGCTATGTGGCGCATTCCATTCTCTTTGCATGTCAGGACATAAAACTAATGAATAACGAATTTGAGAAAAAGTATAAGTATTGGAAAATTTAAGGGAATAACAAGCAATATCTCGAAAACGGTTCACTCAACAAAGAAAATTTATGACATAAATTGTGTATTTCAACGCGATATACATTTTTTGTGTAGTAAAATTTTGTCTATCTCTTATGGTTTACCAGTTATGCAAAAGTCGTTCACAATGTAGAATACTTTTGGAGACATTCCCAGAAAATTGAACATATAAATTTTATTTGTCATGAAAATATCTTAAACATATGATATTTTAATCAAAATGGTTAGAGCCATTTTTGAGAAAATTAAAATTTTTGAAAAATGTTCCATGTAAAGGGTAGTTTGGGGTGGGTGGATTTTCTTGAAAACCTTCGTGTCGCATCTCTGGAAGATACTGAACCTAAATACCAAGTTTGGTGTTTATCGGACTGTTCGTTTCTGAGTTATGCTGTTCACAGACACACAGACACACGGACATGTTTCCAAAAATGATTTTTTTGGATTCAGAGGGTCTCAAAACATGTATTTCCGGTGAAATCTCGGTATCGAATTTTTGGGTGGAATACAATACTTCCCCTACTTACTATACGTAGTAGAGAAAGTAAAAATGTATTCAACTACTGTTACTGGAAATCGGCAACATAACTGGTATCCAGCTATTCGAATTTATAGTAAATATTAACAAATTAAACAGGATAAATGTAACAAAATATTCCGTACAAAATTAAGCTACATTCTAACCACTGGTATCCATTGCTACAGGTACTGGTATCCAGTACCCAAACTACGCTTAGTACATGTATTCGTTTTTAACTAATGATACTGATTCACTTTCAACTAATGATACAATTTCCTGAATGTAGACTTAAACCAATCATTTTTCTTAATTTACTTTAAGTAAATTAAGTACTTAATATTTTATTAAACTTAACACTCATTCTGGATTAAACTTATCTTCCCTTATTCTCTTTATCGTACACTTCATTTAGTATTCACATAATCTCTTTATAGTTTTTCACTTCACTTGACGCAATAATGTCTATATTTATCGTTCTGCTATGAATCTATTACTTTACTTTCTCTTAAAAAAATATTTCACTTCACTTACTACTACATTACTTTCTCCACGTACCACCATTTTCACCCCCCCCCCACTTACCCTCGCCGCCATCTTCTTCTTCTCGCACAATACTATAGCTCTAACTTCGCTAACTTCTCCATTCACCACCTCCCGCTCCAAGCTCCCACTTCTATTTGCTATTAGCTCCTCCTCTTGATCATCCTCCTCGTCCGTTGTCCTCCTATCTGCTGTAGACTCCATTTCCTACTCTATTCTCCTCTTCACTACTTCTTTCTTCTTCCCTAATTCTCCTTCATTTTCAATTATTTCCTCCTTTTCTCTCCACATTTTTCTACCTGGGATTATCCAGAGGAGGGAAAGTGTAGAGGGAACAGAACTGGTTAGAAACAGCTCAGTGCAGGGTAAGGAATTACCGTATTCGGCACGTGGCCGAATACGGCTATCTCTACTTTTCCTCCTCTCCGTGTGCCGGCTAATCAGTTGACGTGAAGCTGTGTACTATACAGAGATACGATGTGAAACCACGTATTAAGTGATATAATGTGTAGTGCTGTTATAATGCCAAATTCCGTATACTTCAGCACAGGGAATCTTCATGAATGATTCCAATGTGACAACAAACCCTTCTAGAAAAGTAAGACGTTCATTTACAGAGGAATTCTCTGATGATCGTGCGCCTCCCAGAGATACAGTTCACAATCTTGTGAATAGATTTGGAGATACTCGTACAGAAGAAAATTTCAACGATATCGCACAAAGGCTAGAACGAAGCGCAAAGAAATCTTTGAGAAAGCTTGCACAGAATCAGGAATTTTGCAAAACTCTGCTTGGAATGCCACTACATTTTTAAAATTAAAATTCTGTTACATATCTGTAGTCCAGGAACTGCAACCACCCGATTATATAAGTAGAGTTCACTTAAAAAATATGGATAATGAATAATCGCTCTATTGACCCGCGCTTAATGTCTTTTATGGACAAAGCATGGTTTTATTTACACAGCCACAAAGAACCAATGAGTGTTAATGCAAATTTACTTAAAATATGTGGGAGACCAGGATATAATTTCCAACATCTTCTATGACGAAGGTATGTGGTCATTACAGTTACAATTAGCATGAGATATCTATGCCCTTGAATTTAAGGGGCTATGAATAGCCAACTCTGCCGGCAAACAGCGTGCTTCCTGATGCCAAGAAAATTCCTGTTAGACCGGCCATGTGTCCAAACGAAGTGTCTGTGTATGAACATTCTACTGACACAGATGCTTATTTAAATCTGTTTATGGTCAGCAAATGGTATCCTCTTGTCAAACCTCAAGGATAAAGTAAAAGTTAAAGAAGTGACTGAATATTTATACAGAATTTTAAATATAATCATAAGCAACCTTTGTTTTGGGACCTGACCCAAAGATCTACAATTGCACGAGAGTTCTATGATCGTTTAATGTAGCTACGGCTGCTGCTATGCAATTTATCTCAAGAAAAAGACATCCCCCTCATTGGTTCCCCTTCTTGTAATTGGCGTGATAATTCTTGAGCAGAAATTGCGTTCCCTCACGCACATGCGCCATTTCTCGCCTCCCTTATCCTCCCTATTTTTATATTACAGCATCTAAATAGGATGTGAACCACAACAATTTGCAGCTTTCCTTGATGTAATTATTTCTCCCACCCCAAGTGGAATGAGAAGGGTGACCATCTAGAGAAACGTAATGGAAAAGGGGGAGAAATAATCAGTTCGGTGATTTTTTTTCTTTGTTACAGTTGTAAACAATTCTATGTTTTTGACAGGTAAAAATAAAAAGGCCAAGCAAACCATTATCATTATGACCATTATGTGTCTCATATTATGTTGGAGTGCGAACTATGGATGGTGTCGGGTTTTAAGTAAAATTGTATTTGGAACATTTTCTGACAAGAAATTAAACTACTCTTCAAAGTAGAGACCATCAGATTCTATGGCCTTTCAGTGAGGTATTATTCCCAGACGGTACCAGTATTTGGTTTTTGATACGAAGAATTCGGTGAGACACCTTCCACAGCTTCAATGTTTCCTAAATTTCTTCCACGCAAGAAATGGGCCATGGATCGAAACATGAAGGCACACGATCAGGGATGTATGCTGGGTGATAGCAGTTCGACTACATCCAATTCCTGAATTTTTATCATGGTTGTTCGTGCAGTATGGGGTGTTGCATTGTCCTGCTACAAGAAAACTCTATTTCGATTAACTAATGCTGGATATCTCCGTCTTAAAATTTCATGAACTCGTTCCAGTTGTTGAGAATAAAGATTCGCATTGACTACATGCCCATTTGGAACAAATTCCCAGTAAATCACTCTTTCAAAATTTCACACAGACACAACATTACTTTGGAGCCGAAATTATTATTTTAACGATGGCTTTGGCAGGTAGAAGGGAACTGAGCCACTGTATCGGTGTCAGGGTTGCAGTAATAGACCCATCTTTCATCACATATGACAACTATCCTGATAAATCCATCGTCCATGAGATTAACGATACGCTGGCGACATATATCCACTCTACGTTAAGCCTGTTGAGGTGCCAATTCATGAGGTACAGATCTGCAACTTGTTTGATTTTCCAAGTTTCTTAATCTGGCGATGTATGATATCTTTTGATAGACCAAGTTCTTCCGACAGCCTACAGTACCTTTTTTGCGGATTGTATTCCAAAACTCTGCGTGTATTCTCAATTTTACCATAATTTAGGTCTTCCAGATTTGTGATAAATCTTTAGTGTTTTCTTCTCCAGTGTTAAAACGTGAGGCAGTATTTTTAACACTTAAATGATTTCAGTCAAATTATATAATATATAAATTCAATAATAGCCCACCTTATAGTAATATATGTATGTAACAATATATAAAAAGTGTATATTACAGTCATTGTATATGTTCATATTATTGTATACATGTGTAACAATGTTATGTGAATGTATTACGTAATTTGATAATGTAGGAGCTGTGAGAATAATAGGTTAAAAGTGCTAACAATGAGGTAACAATGAGGTAACCTTGAGGCAATAATGAGTAAGAAAGTGTAATAATGCTACTAGTAATTTTTGGAGCAACAATAATGTAATTTTTGTTATAGTTTATAAAATAGCCAATCAACAACCAAAAAAAGCTTAAGTTAAATAAGAGTATTCTATTGGACTAGGATTAGCCAATCAGAGACTTGAAATACAGAAATTTACAAATTTAGGCGGTTGAAATCAAGTCAGTTGCTTGTAGACAGCGCTCATAACTGGACGCGTTGGTTGTAGAAGTGTTCCTAATCGAACGCGAGATGCGTCCTAGAGAAATTTAATACGTATTCTGTGAGACGAAAATAGTTTACGTGTTAAAAAGTGCAAGTAATTAATAAAAGAATCTCCCAGCTCTCTATATCAGTGAAGTGTTATTTAAATCGTACAAGCATTAATAAAAGGAGTGAAGTAAAATTATAATCTGTGTAAGCCTACATTCTTGAGCCGCATCACGCCCTGTTAAGTAATTCATGTCTCTAAAAATAATACTGATGCAGCCGAGGCAAACATAAATATATAATATTTAAAGAAACTGTCAAATTACAAAGTTAATATTTTTAAACATTTGGGGCAAATGCCACCGGGACGAAGGCTACCGGAAACATTTTACCGTACGTGTGGTTGCAACTACTTCAAATTCGACTCCCTAACAGTTGAACTACAACTCCTACTTCAAAAATCGGCTTACCATACGTGAAGCAACAACCTACTTCAAATTGGCGCCCAGCGTGGGGCATACAGCAATACAACTACTTCAAACGTTGGAACCATCGTTGTGCCACACGCTCACTAACGACACCTTCTCCTTCCACTTCAGATATTTTTCGAGCTGCGGCAGCAGCTTTATAATGTTGTTTCCAGTAGTGCTTTTGAAGGACTCTAATCTCAAACGTTGTAACTTCCATTTCGTGATTGTGTATTAACAACTGACAAGATGTTTGCCGCAATTGCAGACGAAACATCTGGGAAGAGGGAGCCCAGTAGGCCACGGCCCACAAACCCGGATAATACTTTGTTTTAATAAGGACTGTTTTGTAAAAGAGGCTATTTCAAAGCATTCTATCAACGAAAGATATAATTCGCACCTGAATTTGTTGTTGAGTAAAATCCATAAAATTCATGAAGACTGAAAATTTTGAGAATGAGAGAAGGAAGGGGATAAACAAATGGACCACTTTCGGATCCGTTATTAAAGCTTTCTAAAGCATAAAGATCCAAATTACAAGAACACTTTTGAAAGTTTCTGGAAAATGGAACGAAACTGCAATTGAATGCTGTTGGATATTAAAGAGGGAGGGAAATAATTTTTGAAACCTAATAGAAAACATTTTGCTTATAAAATTAGTTAAATATAACTACCAGAACGTTTTACTAGAGCATTTTAAAAGTTTTTCTGAAAGAATAGGCTTTATATAAAATCTTGTAATTTGTCCTTAATTAAAATCAGTAAAATATAAGGTCTTATCCTTTGTAACTATCTGACATGATAGATGCAATTGGAAGTCGTCATAAGAAGAAGCACATAAATCGAATTGAAAAAGCCTTTTATAGAATGGTGATACTCAATTTCCTAATTTATGTTTTGAGACATTGACTAGATTTGGTGAATAATTAGTTGTTATCTATGAATACATATTACGATTGCGGCAAATTGTATTGCTTCTTGTAATATAATTAGTAGAAATAAGCAGTGTTGTTTGTATTTCTATGCTGGAGGATGGGAGTAAACATTTTCCGAGAGTTTGAGGACGTTTGAGTAACCGAGCAGTGTGGACATGAAGACGGTTAGGAAATACACACGCTTGTCCATTAGTCGGATGGGATTGAGGTAAACAACAAGGCCTCTATCGAGAGGTTGCGGTATCGAAAATCAATTACACGACTTGCTTTAGCTTCACTTTGGTAAACTGCAGCAGAGAGCATTGATTTGGTAAACTCTTCATCATAGCTCCATAGCACTACCGTATTTACCTTGAAGGGTACTGGTAGATTAGTAGAAGCAAACATTCTTCTTTGCAATACGTGACGATGACGTGACGCCGGTGTCTGCTGCCGGCTGCTACAGTGGTTATCTACGAGATCTATCCCTTAGGGATACGTGGACGTAGCTTGAAAGGACAACACCAGTTTAAATTGACCGAGAAATTTAATGTGATCTAATACTTGAGCTATCGAAGCGAATTGCCGACCGTTTGAAGATAAAGAATGAAACTGATCATAAATGTACCACTCGAAACTATAATAATTGAATTAATATACCTGATAACTTCTGCAGTATCAATTTTACGGTTTTAAGTAACTGTTTCCGCAATAAAAGAAACTAGCAGCGTAACTTGCCGTGAGTCGCTAAAATACTTACCGGCAAAACCCTTCGCGGCTACCGCTAAGTAACTGATAACCCAGCGCGGTCTTAGGCGCTACGAACGGCCGGTTACGTAAAAGATTAAGACCCTAAGCCTGTACACGAAAGAAACGAAGCGATAATTTTAGCATTACGTGTTAGAACTACCCCACCAAAGTTCCTACACTACACGTTACCAAATCTTATTACGCATCTGAAACACAACTTTTACTTTTTGACTATCCAATTTTGAGAACTCTATCACTTTCTCAATTTTCCGAACTGGCCTACGTGCAGTTTCATCTCTCTTATTTCTTAACGTCTTGCATTCTAGCTATCTGAACCTTGAGCTAATGGGTTTCTTGTTGACTTAATTTTGCCGCAACGCCTAATTACCTCAGCTGCTCTACACTTTAACTAATTACTTTTCCTAACCCGTTATCTGCCTGGTACTGACTTTCTTATTCACTTAAAAAGTTGTAAGCCTTTCTTCTTTCATTATGTATTGATTTAATACACAGAAATTACTCATTGCAATTATTTATCTATTTGCCTATCATGTCTGTATAAAATTACTCACCATAATACGAGTTATGGGAAGATAAATGTGGGACATTTCATTATAAGATCAATGAAATAAGTGTCAAAGCAACACGGCGGATCATATATATACGTATGATATTAATCATATTAATATATGAGTTGTCCTATGTCTCCTGCACAATTTAGTCAATATCTTTACGATGGCATCAAAGAATGTCAGGATAAAATAAGTGATTTTAAGTTAAATATTTGAAATACTTTTGTATAAGCAGACAACCAAGGATATTAGAAAATAATTTACAAACAGCTGTCTACAAATCAAATGCCAGAGTTGCAGAGTATAATTTGAAAACCTTAGAAACTAAAACCAAAGTGATGGCGTTTTGGGTGAAGAACCAGATGAGATGTAAAATAGTAGCACTCAAACAATGGATGAGAACATTGAAATATAGAACTCTAAAGAGTACACTAATTAAGTTTTATAAAGGATGCTGTACCTGTTGACATAAGCTTGTGAAAATTGGACATTGAACCGATCGGAGAAAAGGAGGACTGAAGGAGCAGAGATGAGACTCTCAGGTTCGGTAGCAGGAGGGACAGATTTGAACAATCAAAGTGAGAAAGATGGTTTGTTACGTTATTTTTACCACGCATTGGGCGTCAATTTGAAGCAGTTTGTATTGAAGGAGTTGTATTATATTTCAACTGTTGGGGAGCCGAACACTTGAAGTAGTTGCAACCGCACGTATGGTACTCGGTAGACTTTGCCCCAATTTTTTTTTTAAATATTAGCTTCGTAATTTGACTGTTTCTTTAAGTATTAAATATTTATGTTTGCCTCGGCCTCAGTATTGCTGTTAGAGACACGTTTCTCTTAGCAGGGTTGTGATGCGACTAAGAATGTAGGCTTACATAGATTATAATTTTACTTCACTTCTTTTATTAATGCTTGATACGATTTAAACAACACTTCACTGATACAGAGAGCTGTGAGATTATTTTTATTAATTAATTACACTTTTTAACACGTAAACTTATGTTTCGTCTCACATATTATATTTCTTGAGGACACTTTTTGCGTCTGGTTAGTAACGCTGTCTGCAGGCAACTGAACTGATTTCAACCGCCTAAACTTGTAAATTTTTGTATTTCAAGTCTCTGATTGGCTATTCCTAATTTAATAGAATACCTTCTTTTAATTAAAGCTTTTTCTTGTTGTTGATTGGCAATTTTATAAACTGTCACTAAAATTACATTATTGCTTCCAAGAATCACAAGTAATATTGTTAAACTCTCAAACTCATTATTGCCTCAAGGTTACCTCATTGTTATCTCATTGTTAGCAATTTTTATCTTATTATTCTCACAGCTCCTACATGATTAAATTACGTAATATATTCATATAACATTATTGAACATGTATACAATAGTATACAACAATATAAACATATATAATGACTGTAATATACACTTTTTATATATTGTTACATACACATATTGCTTTAAGGCGGGCTGTTATTGAACTATATATATACATATATATAATACAACTAGACAGATATTAATTTAGTGTTAAAAATAGTCTCAAAAGAAATGAACAAATTAGGAAGTATTTAAATATATTTAATATTTTAGATAGAAGAAATTCATTACAAATTAATTGGTATGACCATATAAAAAGATTGGACTCTAATAGATTGCCATCTGTTTTAATTATCTATAAACCGAAAGTCGTCCTCGTGGTGTAGTGGTTACCATGCTAGCCTAGGTCGCGGGTTCATACCTGGCGGATGACGACGGATTATTTTCGGGAGTAAAAATCCCTAGCATAGCTTCCTTCGGAAGGGAAGTAAAGCCGGGGGTCCCGTGTTGTAGGTTTACGGCACGTAAAATAACCTCAAGCCTGATAAAGAGGCCTCTAAGCAAAATTTCCGATCTTTCGCGCCCAATATAGAACGGGGCACTAAGAACCATAGCAGCTAAAGAGCATTCATAAATAAAACTCAATTTAATTTTATAAACTGAAGGGATTCAAGAGCATAGGAAGACCAATAGCTAGATGACAGATCAGTTCTAATGGGCTAAGTCCATGAAGCAGCAGCAGAAGAAGAAAAAGAAGGCTGCCTCTGTGGTCGAATGGTCCTCGATCTCGTTTCTCGATCCAGAGATTTGCGTCTGGAAGAGGAATTTTTCTTTTATTGGGATTACTCCCTATCTCCCCAGTCTGAAGTATGATTGAAATAGACAGAGATAGAGGGACAGAATGAAAGAGAGAGAGAGAGACTGTAATTTATATCTGCATAATTAAAACCCACTGATAAGAGCTAAATTAAAGAATGAATTTCATTGCCGATGGGCCATTATTCCCACATTCAAAGACGATATGAGTTTGATAAAGCACGTATACCGTACAGCGTCGTATCCATTTTGATAATAGTGTTCTTATAGTGCTTTCCATTAAGATGCCTTTTTATATTTTCTCTGTTATTAATATTAGTGTTAGTAGGACACCATTTAGGTATTAAGAAGTTTAGGACTTTCAAACTTCACTGCACTACATAAAATGCATTATATCACACTAAAGGTACTGAAACATACATTTTGGTTTGTACACATTGCTGTTTCTCCTTTTAGACGTTATAAAAATCTGATGTGTCACATTTACATAACTTTCTCTACCCTTTATGGTTTATTAGTGGGTATACAAATTATTCTAGTGAAAGTTTATTTTCCTATCTGGTTCATTTTAATCTAGATGAACCTTTCCAGAAATAACTGCATTATAACCTTCGTTAGAGATACAAAGGGAATAGTTATAGTCAAGTGTTTAAGAACTTGATGCTATATGCGGGTCTTAAAATTCCATACTGTTTCCATGCAATCGTGAAAAACAATGAACGGCGACAGTACTTCAAAAGAAAAAGTATTGAACAATGCAAACCATTAATAACGGATATCTCGGAAATCGCTTATGCCACAAAGGAAGTTACTTAAAAGAAACTGTGTGTTATAAAAGGATCTACATTTTATATGTTCTACGCTTTCTCTATCGCTTAAAGTTTACCAGTTACACAAGTTTATTCGAAATTCCTTTCGAATGAAGACTTCACAGGTTATTCCCAGAAAATTCCAGATATACATTTTGTCATGTAAATATCTTTAAAATATGGCATATCGTTAGTAATTTTTTAAAAAATAAAATGTTTCGAAAACTATTCCATGCAAAGGATAATTTGGGGTGGGAAATTTTCTTTAAACTTCGTGTCGCATCTTTGGAAGATACCTACTGAACTTAAATAACAAGTTTGGTACTCATCAGAGTTTTCGTTTTTGAGTTATGCCGCGCACACGCACCCTCATGGACCTTTTTCTAAAAATCTGATGTACTGATGCGCATTCACATGATTGTCTGTAATAGTGGATATACAAACTATTCTACTGCTATAAGAATATGCTTAAAGACGATACCAGATATGCAAATTAAATGGTTGGAAAGGGTTTGCAAAACTGTAGTTGAAGCAAAAATGGTCTATGGATCAGAGATTTGGGGAAGTGACAAAGGATGGGAGATGATTGATAAAGTACATAGATCGTTCTGTAAATGTATGTTAAGTTTATCTATTTCATCACCTAATAGAGCAGCGATGTTGGAGTTGGTAAGAGTAGGTAGCAAGGGCATGATAGTAGAAAGGATACTTAAATATTGGCATAGATTGAAATCATTGGACGAGCATAATATCTTGAAGCAATGTTTAATAATACAAGAAAAATCAAATGATGGGATGAACTGGCTCAAGTAATAAGGAGAATTTTACAGGAAATAGGAATGGGTAACTTATGGGAGGAGAGAGAGGTGTTAGTTAAAGGTTTCTGGAAAGAAGTGAGAAACAGAGTAGAAGATATAGAGAAACAAGAATTATTTCAAAGTCTGGAAGGAAAGAAAAGTTTGGAACTATATAGACAATTAAAGGTGGACTGGGGAAGGGAGAAGTATGTGGATGTAGGTAATAGGTTAGTGAGAGAAGGGTGGACCTGGTCTAGATTAAGTGCACATGGGCTAAGGGGAGATAGGAAGGGAACGAATTTGGATAGATGTCCTCTTTGCGGAGAGGCAGATAATGATTTGCATTATATAATTGAATGTGAAGAAACTAAGTTGTGGAGAGATCAGTTTTTACCTAAAGAATGGGAGAATGTTAACAAAGAAGTATTAAAAGTTAGGATAATGAAAATACATAAGGAGAGGGATATAAAAATAATAAGAGAATGTATGGGGAGAGTAAGAGAAAAATGGTTTAGAAAAATAAAGCAATATGAATTTGTTATGACTCACCATGCATACATAACCACGGTGTTAAAATGCATGATGGATCAAAGAAAGAAAAAATAGCAACTAAAAGTAATGTATTAAAATTTTTGTGAATTTTGTATAGCATTATGGAAATAAAATACAAATACAAATATACTAAAGCTTATTTTTATATCTACTACATTTTAATCCAAATAAACTTTTGCAAAAATAGATAAGTTTCACATTTCGTTATAGGTACAAAGGGAACAGAAATAGTCAAATGTTTAAGAACTGGACGCTATATGCCGTGCTTAAATTCCATACTGTTTCCATGCAATCGCGAGAAACAACTGAAAATCGACGAAACTTATAAGGAATGACGAATATTGAACAAACTGAACATTAATAACGGATATCTCGGAAATGGCTGATGCCACAAAAAGTTATTTGAAATAAATTGTGTTTTAAAGAGATCTACATTTTTTTATGTAGTGTGTTTTCGTCTATTGCTTAATGTTTACCACTTACACAAGATTACACAAAATTTCTTCTGAATGAAGAGGACTTTACAGGGTAATCTCAGAAAATTCAAAATATACATTTTATTTTTCATGTAAATATCTTTTTAATATATGGTATTTTAATCAAAATCGTTAGGGGCACGTTTTAGAAAATAAAAAAATTCGAAAAATGTTCCATGTAAAAGATAGTTTGGGGTATGGTGATTTTCTTGAAAATCTTCTTCTCGCATCTTTGGAAGGTATTGACCTTAAATACCAAGTTTGGTGTTGATTCGACTTTTCGTTTTTGAGTTATGCTGTTTACAGACATACGACACACACACACGTAGACGTTTTCTAAAAATGCTGTTTCTGTATTCAGGGTCCTCAAAACACATATTTCAGGTGAAATCTCGCATTGAATTTTTGGGTGGAATGCAATACCTTCTTCTGCCTACTTTGTACGTGGTAGAGAAAGTAAAAATGGTAATTCATTTTAGTCCCACATATAATTGCAGTTATTATTTTCATTTCAAACAACTCTCAACCATTGAACTTGATTGAGACTTTGTCGTTATAGCAATATGTATAAAAACATTATGAAAGTTAATCGCAATCGAAGGCGCAATGTGGCCGCAGTGAATTCTGCCCACCTAGATTGAGTTCCGGATCATTCTGCAGCGTTGTCAATAACGGAAGAAGGGCTTCAAATGAGAGAATTGCTGAATCACTGGGGTGATAGCTAATTACGGTAAATACATTACGGGATGGTTATCTTTAGCCCCTAGCTGTACATCCATGTGCCCCATGTTGCAGTAATGCTAATTATATTACAGTGCTATCGAAACATTGGCAACATGGAAGCTAGGTCAGCCCTAGTCGATATTCCCTGTGCTCACGTTCGCTTTTGCTTGCTGAGCGTTAACTTGTACAGTCATTTACGAAAAATATTTCCAATACCTCAGATTGTAATAGTGGTTTTACTAGCTCTTCCAATTTAATAATAGACCATGAAGGTATTGCATTCCACCCAAGAATATGATACAGAGATTTCACATGAAATACAGGTTTTGAGGTCCCTAAATCTAAGAAATCAGTTTTGGAAACATGTCAGTGTATGTGTGTCTGTCTGTGAACAAAGTAACTCAAAAACGAAAAGTAGGATAAATACCAAACTTGGTATTTGAGTTTAGTATATTCTAAGGATGCGACACGAAGATTTTCAAGAAAATCCTCCACTCCTGACTACCCTTTACGTTCCACATTTTTCGAAAGCTTTGATTTTCTCAAAAATGGCTCTAACAATTTTGATTAAAATATCATATGTTCAAGATATTTTCATGGCAAATAAAATGTATATATTGAATTTACTGGGAATGTCCCAAAAGTTATCTTCATTCTGAATGACTTTCGCATAACTGGGAAACCGTAAGAGATAGACAAAATTACTCTGCAAAAAATGTAGATCTCATTAAAACATACAGTTTATGTCATATACATTTTTACTTTCTCTACAACGTATAGTAAGTAGGGGAAGTATTGTATTCCACCCAAAAATTCGATACCGAGATTTCACCGGAAATACATGTTTTGAGACCCCCTGAATCCAAAAAAAGCATTTTTGGAAACATGTCCGTGTGTGTGTCTGTGTGTGTTGTGTGTCTCTGAACAGCATAACTCAGAAACGAACAGTGGGATAAACACCAAACTTGGTATTTAGGTTCAGTATCTTCCAGAGATGCGACACGAAGGTTTTCAAGAAAATCCCCCCACCCCAAATTACCCTTTACATGGAAGATTTTTCGAAAATTTTAATTTTCTCAAAAATGGCTCTAACGATTTTGATTAAAATATCATATGTTTAAGATATTTTTATGACAAATAAAATGTATATCTTGAATTTCCTGGGAATGTCTCCAAAAGTATTCTTCATTGTGAACGACTTTTGCATAACTGGTAAACCATAAGAGATAGACAAAATTTTACTACACATAAAAATGTAGATCGCGTTAAAATACACAATTTATGTCATATACATTTTTTTGTTGAGTGAACCATTTTCGAGATATTGCTTGTTATTCCCTTAAATTTTTCAATACTTATTTTCTCAAATGGGAAATCGTTATTCATTTTTTTTGTCTTGGATATGCAAAGAGTATTAATCTGTGCAAAGGAAATAGTGCTGCACCTAGCCACCAGCTATTAAGAGATATGTATGTGCTTAAAGGCTACTGTATTTCTATATTGCCATTGCAAATATATATTCCCCTTACATCTACAAGAAAGTTAGCAATAGGATAGAGTCTGCAAAAGTTTATCTCGATTAACATGAAGTAGATTCTCCAGCGTTTGTAAAAATAGTTTGTACAAGAGTAGAGAAAGTCATGTGATTGTAACACATCAGATTGTTTTGTCCAGTGAAACATTTCCGAGGTATTCTTTGTTATTTGTTTAAATTTTTCAATACTTGTACCTTTTCTCAAATGGGAATTCATTTTTTTTATGTCCTGGACATTCAAAGAGAATGGAGCATAGCAACCAGCTCTTAAAATATTTGACCATCGCTTAAAGCCCACCATATTCTCCTTGCAGCTACAAGGAAATTAGCAATAAGAAGCGTTTTTAAAAATAGTTTGTACTAGAGTAGAGAAATCTTGTGAGTGCAATACAGCAGATTTTTAGAAAAAGATCCTTGTGTGTGTGTCTGTAAACAGCATAACTCAAAAACGAAAAGTCGGACAAATACCACACTTGGTATTTAGGTTTAGTACCTTCCAGAGATGCGACACGAAGATTTTCAACAAATCCCAACTAACCTTTTCCTAGAATATTTTTCAAACAATTTGATTAAAATACCATATATTAAAGATATTTACTTGATAAATAAAATGTATATTTTGAATTTTCTGAGAATACCCTGTAAAGTCCTCTTCATTCGGAATAATTTTGTATAATCTTGTATAACTGGTAAACCTTAAGCGATAGACAAAAACGTATCATACAAAACATATAGATCCTTTTAAAACATACAATTTACTTAAAATAACTTTTTGTTTGTCATAAGCCATTTCGGTATATTCGTCATTAAATGTTCAAATTTTGTATTTATTTATCATTCTCTTAAAGTTATGTCAACATTCAGTCGTTTCTCGCGATTGTATGGAAACACCATGGAATTTTAAGACAGCATATAGCGCCCGTTTCTTAAACATTTGCCTGTCGCTGTTCTCTTTGTATCTATAACGAAATGTGTAATGTAGCTATTTCTGTAAAGGTTTATTTGTATTGAAGTGAAGTAGATAGAAAAATGAGCTTCAGTAAGAATAATTTGTTACCCACTAATAAACGATATAGAGTAGAAAAATGCATGTGATTGTATCACATCCAATTTTGTTGTTTTTCCCTTCTCTTTGATCTTGATTCGTTTGTACAGGCCTTTAGTTATGCTATACTTAGTTTTATCTGGTACTCCATTCAAAATAATGGTCCACGGTTATCATCCTGTACCTAGAGTTTACTCCAAGATTTACATTTTCAGTCTTTAGGTTGCCTGAAAGAGGGCCCGTGAAACATTGCTTGAAAAAAAATATGTGTTGCACTCACATGAATTTCTCTACCCATTCTTCTACATACCATTTAATAGAGCTTTAAGCATTACAAGCATTAATTGCGTAAATCTCGGATATAGCTAATGCCACAAAAATAGTTATTTGAAATAAACTGTGTCTTTTAAAGAGGCTACATATTATGTGTGGTACATTTTCGTCTATCCCTTAACGTTTACCAGTTATACAATTATTTCCAAATGAAGACTGCACAGTTCTTCCAGAAAATTCAAGATACATATTACTTTCTCTACTACGTATAGTAAGAAGGGAAAGTATTGTATTCCACCCAAAAATTTGATACCGAGATTTCACCGGAAATACATGTTTTGAGACCCCCTGAATCCAAAAAAAACCATTTTTGGAAACATCTCCGTGTATGTGTGTCTGTGTGTCTGTGAACAGCATAACTCATAATCTGTGGCAAAGAGAATGGTGCTGCACCTAGCAACCAGCTATTAAGAGATATGTATGTGCTTAAAGGCTACTGTACTTCTATATTGCCCTTGCATCTACAAGAAAATTAGCAATAAGATAAGAGTCTGCAAATATTTATCTCGTTTAACATGAAGTAGATGGAGAATAAGAGTTTGTAAAAATAGTTTGTACAAGAGTAGAGAAAGTCATGTGAGTGTAACACATCAGATTTTTACTTTCTCTACTACGTATAGTAAGTAGGGGAAGTATTGCATTCCACCCAAAAATTCGATACCGAGATTTCACCGGAAATACATGTTTTGAGAATCACTGAATCCAAAAAAAGCATTTTTGGAAACATGTCCGTGTGTGTGTCTGTCTGTGTGTCTGTGTGTCTGTGTGTCTGTCTGTGAACAGCATAACTCAAAAACGAACAGTCGGATAAACACCAAACTTGGTATTTAGGTTCAGTATCTTCCAGAGATGCGACACGAAGGTTTTCAAGAAAATCCCCCCACCCCAGACTACCCTTTACATGGAACATTTTTCGAAAATTTTAATTTTCTCAAAAACGGCTCTAACGATTTTGATTAAAATATCATATGTTTAAGATATTGTCATGACAAATAAAATGTATATCTCGAATTTTCTGGGAATGTCTCCAAAAATATTCTTCATTGTGAACGACTTTTGCATAACTGGTAAACCATAAGAGATAGACAAAATTTTACTACACAAAAAATGTAGATCGCGTTAAAATACACAACTTATGTCATATACGTTTCTTTTGTTGAGTGAACCGTTTTCGAGATATTGCTTGTTATTTCCTTAAATTTTCCAATACTTATACTTTTTCTCAAATTCGTTATTCATTTTTTTTATGTCCTGAACATGCAAAGAGAATGGAATTCGCCACATAGCAACCAGCGTTAAAATATTTGACTATCGCTTAAAAGCTACCATATTCCCCTTGCACCTACAAGAAAATTACCAATAAGATTGACATCTCGATATCTCGATTAACATGAAACATATGGAGAATAGGCGTTTGTAAAATTAGATTGTACAAGAGTAGAGAAAGTCATGTGAGCGTAACACATCAGATTTTTTTCATGTAAATGTCTGTAATATATGGTATTTTATCCAAAATCGTTGGAGCCAGTTTTAGTAACTAAAACATTTCGAAAAATATTCCATGTAAACGTTAGTTTGGGATGGGGAATTTTCTTGAAAACCTCGTTGCATCTTTGGAAGGTACTGAACCTAAATATTAACTTTAATATTTAACCGGCTTTTCGTTTTTGAATTATGCGGTTCACAGATACAGGAACCTTTTTCTAAAATTATTTTTTATTCAGGGGCCTCAAAACATGTATTTTCGGTGAAATCTTGGTATCGAATTTTGGGGTGGAATACAATACCTGCAATGCAATGTACATACATGGTAGAAAAAGTAACAAGTAGAGGACATTTTAGATTAGATGGTTGCCTTGTGTTTTTCCATTCGTGACTGAACAACAGCAGTGCTGCCAACTCCAAGAAAATATTAAGTAGGTATATAAAACCATCATAAGTAATAGAGCGCTCATAAGCTTTAAGTTTGAAAGGATTAACATTTTTAACACAGACTTGCATGACCTCCAGTAATTCTAATCTGCAGACCTACGTTTTATTTACATCATTGGTAATGCTTGCCAACGGAAAGCTATCCGTTCACTTCTAAGTAGATTTTGGAATATAAAGTTACTGAGATAGCATTTCCAAGATATCGAGAACTCAATTATGTTCCTGGCATAAATCCAGAAATGAAGTTTTTTTTTCCTGAAACTGAAGCAGAAGGTTGTGCCAACTCATATTTTTCTTTAAACTGCAGACACGTAAGAAAGTAACAGAATTGTGAACCTAATCATAGCACAGTGAAACGGAGGTAAGTCGCGTGTAAGCTTATAAGAGGAAATCATTTATAGTTATGATTAAAGATGAGAGGTTTATGGGCGGCATGAAATACACGTTAACCCGATAGCGAACATATACACTATGTGATCAAAAGAATCCGGACACCCCCACAAACATACGTTTTTCATCTTTGGTGCATTGTGCTGCCACCTACTGCCTGGTAGTCATTATCAGCGACCTCAGTAGTCATTAGATATCGTGAAAACAGCCAAATGGGACGCTTCGTGGAACTCACAGACTTCGAACGTGGTCAGGTGATGGGTGTCACTTGTGTCAGAAGCCTGTACGCGAGATTTCCACACTCCTAAACATCCCTAGGTCCACTGTTTCACTGTGATAGTGAGTGGAAACGTGAAGGGACATGTACAGCACAAACGCGTACAGGCCGACCTCGTCTGTTGACTGACAGAGACCGCCGACATTTGAAGAGCGTCGTAAAGAGTAATAGGTAGACATCTATCCAGACCATCACACAGGAACTCCAAACTGCATCAGGATCCACTCCAAGTACTATGACAGTTAGGCGTGAGGTGAGAAATCTTGGATTCCATAGTCGAGTGGCCGCTCATAAGCCACACATCACGCAGGAAAATGCCAAACGACACCTCGCTTGGTGTAAAGAGCGTCAACATTTCACGATTGAACAGTGGCAAAACGTTGTGTGGAGTGACGAATCACGGTACACAATGTGGCGATCCGATGGCAGGGTGTGAGTATGGCGAATGTCCGGTGAACGTCATCTGCCAGCGTGTGTAGTGTCAACGTGAATTTCGGAGGTGGTGGTGTTATGGTGTGGTCGTGTTTTTCCTGGAGGGGGCTTGCACTCCTTGTTGTTTTGCGTGGCACGATCATAGCGCAGACCTACATTGATATTTTAAGCACCTTCTTGCTTCCCACTGTTGAAGAGCATTTCGGGGATGGCGATTGCATCTTTCAACACGATCGAGCACCTGTTCATACTGCACGGGCTGTGGCGGAGTGGTTACATGACAATAACATCCCTGTAAGGGACTGGTCTGCAAAGAGTCCTGACTTGAATCCTATAGAACACCTTTGGCATGTTTTGGAACGCCAACTTCGTGCCAGGCCTCACCGACCTACATGGATACCTCTCCTAAGTTCCGCACTCCGTGAAGAATGTGCTGCCATTCCCCAAGAAACCTTCCAGCATCTGATTTGAAGTATGCCTGCGAGAGTGAATGCTATCATCAAGACTAAGGGTGGGCCAACACCATATTGACTTCCAGCATTACCGATGGAGGGCGCCACGAACTTCTGCGTCATATTCAGCCAGGTGTCCGGATACTTTTGATCACGTAGTATATGTACAAACAGGTGAACAACTAGGGACAGTGTATCCAAAAGAAGTGCAACGAGAGTTGCAAATATCCAAGGGTATAACAATAGAAAGGTAGTCAGAAAAATTCAACAAAGGAAATCCAGGGCCTTGCTCACAGAAGATAAAGAATAAATATCAAAACGTTCTACAGAAAAATAAAAGATATTTAACAATTTGTAACATGATAAAAAAATCTGATGCGTTGCATTCACATGACTTTCTCTTTATTAGTGAGCATACAAACTATTCTTACTAAATAATTGACTCTATATTAAAAGCATGCCAAGATCAAGCTAAGGTCACTAAAAACATAGTTAATTTCAAAGAGCAGTAGAACCGTGTTCAAATCCCGGCTGTAGTGTTGAATTTTTCAGTTGAATCTATATTAAACACATGCCAATATCAGGCTAAGGCCTCTAAAAGTATATAATTAATTTCAATTAATTATATGTATAATAATTGAAAAGAAAATATTCTTACTAAATGGAATTGATTGTTCTTCCACGCAAGCCGTGTGTTGGACAAGATTGGAAATGTAGAATCAGACATTAAATTCTCCAACTGATTCGCATTTTTCCTGGTAAACCACAAGGAGATCTCATATTGTATTGAGATGACATACCCCAATGGCGACTTACAATGCTGTAAGTACTTTAAGTCCCAGGCTTCCTAGTTTCAACCACTATTAGGTCAATTAATGAAATTAATTGTTCTTCCACACAAGCCGTGTGTTGGACAGGGTTGGAAGGGTAGAATCTGACGACTGAAAAATTCAATGCGATAGCCGGGATTTGAACCACGGCTCTACCCATCTCCGTCTCCGTGTGGTTTACCGGGAAAATGCGAATCAGTTGGAGAATTTAATGTCGTGCCGGCATGTTGCCATGGTAGCTCAGAGGTTAGAGCAACCGGACCTATTCTACCCTTCTGATTCTACCTTTTCATTCCTACTAAAGCTTATTTCTACTGAATTTTAATCGAAATAAGCCTATGCAGAAATAGCTACATTACACATTTAGTTATATATACAAAGAGAACGGCGAAAAACAAATGTTTAAGAACTGTTAATGCTATATGCCAGCCTTAAAATTCCTTGCTGTTTCCATGCAATCGAAAGAAACAACTGAATGTTGAAAGAACCTTAAGGACTGAATGACCAAGAAATGAACAATTCCAACTATTAATAACGAATATCTCTAAAACGGCTTATGCCACACAAAAAATTATTTGAAATAGCTTGCGTGTTTTAATGCGGTCTACATTTCTTGTATAGTACGTTATCGTCTATCTTACCAGTTAACAAAGTTCATTTGAAATGAAGAGGACTTCCAAGGCAATGCGCAGAAAATTCAAGACATACAGGTTATTTGTTATATAAATATCTTGGTATTTATATCAAAATTATTATTTTCGAAGAATATTCTATGTTGGGGGATTTCAAGCGCACACACATTGTGGCTGAGTAATACGTACGACAGAGGTAGACGATCATCCAGCCGATAGGGGAGGAAATGTGGCCAGCATCACGCATATTCAGTCAGAATGTTGGCTTTCCTGGTCGGGATCGCTGCCTATCGTAACTCCTCAATTTTCTCGTGAAGAAATATACCTGAGGACAGTGGCGTAGTCTGATTATCAGACTCGGGTATGCAACTCAACGTATATTGTGAAATTCGTTAAAATATGACCAAAACTAAACAGAATTGCCCATATCAACATATTTAATCTCAGCTAGACAATATCTCACCTAGAGAATCTCCTTTTCTCTCAGAACTTACATGTGCAAAGCAAATAAACCTCTCTTCAACATTTCCGTCAACAGTTACGTATTGCAAACGGTAGAGCTGTTTACTACTTATGTCAGGTGTTTAATCTAATATCAATGAAACAAAGAAGGCACTAGAAATTTCTTCTTAATTTCACGCATCATTGCGGTACTCACAGTTGAAATTAAGTCATTCTGAATATCACGTGAAGTTGCACGAAAAACAGTCGACTTTTCCAAGTGCTCTTTCAGAGAGGTGTCATATATTGCTAATTCATTTAAGTACTCAATATAGTTGTCCTGTTTGAAGAGCCTTCACTCTCATTATGACCACGAAGAGCAAGTGCTTGATTTCCTAAAAAGCAATCATAGCCTTAGAAAGTGAGAAAGGAAATCTCTATTCCTTTTTACTTCATTCTTATGCTGTTCAACTGAGAGCTTATACTGACTATCCAAAGAAAATTATATTCTGGGAGTTTTCCCAAAAAGTTTTAAGTTTATAACCGTTGGAATTCCAGACGAACTTTTCATTTGAAAAAGACATGACCAACAAAACACAACCATGACTCACTTTCATAAACTTTGATGTTGAAATGCTTTACACATTTTCTAATCTTAGTTGTAATACTGAGTATGGGCTTTGGAGGACGTGGTTTAATTACAACTTCCTTTTCAGAGAAATTTAATGACTGGAAGCTTCTTAGCTTGATCTTGTCGATCACACAATAGTTTGTTTCGATTTTCGTTGCCACAACCGCACTGAAACAATGTATTGTTTGCTATTATAGCTCTTATGCACTTCTTGACCTCTCGGATGTACACGGCCTGTGGACATACCTTCCTCCCAGAACACGCGCAAATCTTAACCTACATTTGCTTTGACAATGAGTAACCAAGTATCCAAAGACCGCTCAAATTTTCACAATTGAAGAAACAAAACAACTCGCGAATTACTTCCTATTCACGTTTATAAAGCAATTGTATGAGCACGATTTTTAACACGAGATGTACTCCAACTCAGTACATACCATGGGTTACCAGGGTCAAGCACACAGCGCCAGTTTCCTCCAGCTGACGGCAGGTGCCGTTGACCACAGTCTTGTCTCGATACAGACTGCGTTCAAGTTATCGCAGCGTGACGCGAATTCAAATTATAATATTTAGGAAAGCTCGAATTTTATGATATTAGAATGTTGTGTACTACAAAATTACAATGAACACCAATTTTGCCACCATTTTGAGGAACATTACAGGGTATGTAACACATCTCTCACATCCATTGACGCCACACCCCTACCGGGGCGTAAGATCCACACGATGGGAGAAAATGTAAAATCCAAGTGCAATCGCGACTGTGCCTAGTTAAGCAGAGAACTTTCGGACACACCACAAATCGACTTTGTCGAGGATCAGAAAACGCAAGTTTCTGCACTGAACGCTGTTAAGATACAACTCACTACTTCTGAATCAATATTTTAGATGAAAATGAACATGCACTTTCGCTTCTCTAGGATTCGGGAAGTAGTAGCTATTCGATACATTTCTCGAATGAAGGCTAGGTCATTCGGCGGGGGGGATACCTCGCGCGCTGCGACTTGCAGAGATCTATTGCGGCTACCACGCCCCAGAAGGAGGGGATGAAGTGAAGGAACTGCAGGAGGCTAATGGCCGTAGGCAGGTGGCCGCAGAGACGCGCCAAAGTCCATAACATTTCTAAGTTCGCTGCCTCCGAGAGAGGGCAATGAGCGACCCACTAATCAAGCAACTCTCTGGTGTCCATGGGGAATACTCTTTCCATTGAGCATGCATCCGCGACAATTTGCCTGGCACTGTCATACGTCACGAAACCTAGAAGCATACCTAAAGCATAAGAAGGAAAACGGAATAAAAGGGAATTGATGGAGAGGAAATCGTGGTAGAGAAGAAAACACCCCATCATTCACCTACGACCTCGGGAAATCACAAAAATCCATGGGTTAGGGATCAAATCCAGGACCTCCCGAATGCAAGTCGCACACGTTACCGCGGGCGCCACCTCGCTTGGCCCTGGTTGAGATGACTTCTATCGGCACGCCACAGTAAGCTCACTATAATACTAATAAGCTATCGAAGTAGTTGATTCAGTTCTGTTTTAAATGCAGTACTTGGAGAACTCTTCCAGAGCGATTATATAGAGAAAAAATATGATGTGTTCCACTCACATGACTTTCTCTACTCTTGTACAAACTATTTTTACAAACGCTCATCCCTCCATATGCTTCATGTTAATCGAGATATCGAGATGTTAATCTTATTGCTAATTTTCTTGTGGATGCAAGGGGAATTGGTAGGCTTTAAGCGATAGTCAAATATTTTAAGCGCTGTTTGCTATGTGGAGTATTCCATTCTCTTTGCATTACCAGGACAAGAAAAAATGAATAAGAATTCCCATTTGAGAAAAAGTATAAATATTGGAAAATTTAAGGGAACAACAAGCAATATCTCGAAAATGGTTCACTCAACAAAAGAATCTATATGACATAAATTGTGTATTTTAAATTTTTGTGTAGTAAAATTTTGTCTATCTCTTATGGTTTACCAGTTATGCAAAACTTTATGAAGAATACTTTTGGAGACATTCCCAGAAAATTCGAGATATACATTTCATTTGTCATAAAAATACCTTAGACATATGATATTTTAATCAAAATCGTTAGAGCCATTTTTGAGAAACTTAAAATTTTCGAAAAATGTTCCATGTAAAGGGTAGTCTGGGATGGGGGATTTTCTTGAAAACTTTCCTGTCGCATCTCTGGAAGATACTGAACCTAAACACAAATTTGGTGTTTATCCGACTGTTCGTTTCTGAGTTATGCTGTTCATAAAAACACAGACACACACACGGACATGTTTCCAAAAATGCTTTTTTGGATTCAAAGGGTCTCAAAACATGTATTTTCGGTGAAATCTCGGTATCGAATTTTTGGGTGGAATACAATACTTCCCCTACTTACTATACGTAGTAGAAAAAGTAAAAATGCTGCAAAATACAAATATGAGAGAAGCCTTTCTGAGTGTATAGGAGGATGAGGGTTCGAGGAAATTTCTATGCCTTTCTCTTCACCGCAAAGTACCTCGGTGGCGAATGGCAGCATTCTATGTGCGGCTGGAATAAAATCCCAAAGAGATAGACGGAGTTGCAGTGCTGCCTCTGTTAGGGAACTGTTCTTGTTATTGCTGTCAAGAGGCTCATTCTATTTGACCTGTTCTGGGCCCCCGTTTTTCTGGACTCTCAGCGCGAATCTAAGCTCATGTAAATTTTAAGGAAGACGTGCATACTTATTCGTTGCTTTGCATGATTTTCTCAGCAACTTTCCTCTGGTTGTATGCATCTTTTATATCAACTTATGAACTGGCCCAGTTTATAGGAGCTGACTCACCCTCTTTCTTCCAATTTCTACTAAATGTTCCTCTTTTAGTTAATATTCTGTATTCAGATTAGGAGAATTATGCACCGATGTTATATCTATGTGAAAACGTCATAAATAAAGACAATATTCAGTATGTAGAATAGCGTTTACGATTTTACGAAGATATTCGAACATCTCTGGTCAGTATTAAAGGAAAGTCATACTTCAAACAATGAATGTGTTACTAAACAAGATAATAAAATAATTGAGAATAAAATAATTACAGGTGAAAATGTTAAATAAAGCTTTAGTTCCACCCCAGAAATTTTAACATACATGTTAACAAAATTCTAGAAAAATGGAATGAGGAAAAAATAAATGTATAAAGCACTAGTAATGTGAAAATATTGTTATATGTAGATGAGCAGGTTATAATGGACAATTCCTACGAATAATTGCAAAGATCTTTAACTGAGCTATAATGATGATGATTAAGGCTCGACAGTTGAGTAGTAGATTATGATACAAAGGATAAAACCGCTTATCACGTGTGGTATATACTATTTTTTAGAACGCACTCGAATTTGTAGAACATCAATAAAATAATATTATGAGTATGAAAATAACAGAGATCACGTTTACAATGCGTTCTTGAAACAAAAGAAATTACGTTAAAAATACGAGATGTTAGGTGCTTTGATGTTTTTTTGATTAGCCAGCATGCACTTTCGTGAAATTATTTTCACCATTTTTGCCTTACACCAGCTAATGAAGAGTTTAAATGCTATATCATATTTATTTCTGGATTTTTACTTTCTCTACTACGTATAGTAAGCAGGGGAAGTATTGTATTCCACCCATAAATTCGATACCGAGATTTCACCGGAAATACATGTTTTGAGATCCCCTGAATCCAAAAAAAGCATTTTTGGAAACATGTTCGTGTGTGTGTCTGTGTGTGTGTATGTGTGTGTCTGTGAACAGCATAACTCAGAAACGAACAGTCGGATAAACACCAAACTTGGTATTTAGGTTCAGTATCTTCCAGAGATGTGACACGAAGGTTTTCAAGAAAATCCCCCACACTCCAGATTACCATTTACATGGAACATTTTTCGAAAATTTTAATTTTCTCAAAAATGGCTGTAACTATTTTGATTAAAATATCATATATTTAAGATACTTTCATGACAAATAAACTGTATATCTTGAATTTTCTGGGAATGTCTCGAAAAGCATTCTTCATTGTGAACGACTTTTGCATAACTGGGAAACCATAAGAGATAGACAAAATTTTACTACACAATAATGTAGATTTATGTCATTGTTTTTGTTGAGTGAACCATTTTCGAGATATTGCTTGTTATTCCCTTAAATTTTCCAATACTTATATTTTTTCTCAACTTCCTTATTCATTTTTTTTGTCCTGGTAAAGCAAAGAGAATACAATACTCCACATAGCAACCAGCTCTTAAAATATTTGTCTATAGCTTAAAGCCTACCAATTCCCCTTGCATCTACAAGAAAATTAGCAATAAGATTAACAATTCGATATCTCGATTAACATGAAGCATATGGAGAATAAGAGTTTGTAGAAATAATTTGCACAAGAGTAGAGAAAGTCATGTGAGTGTATCACATAAGATTTTTTTCTAGTGTTATTCTTTCTGCTGCTTCTGTAATTTCAGTTCTATTTCAACTTTTTCTGAATTCATAATTTCCGCCATTTAATCTTTATGTAGGTTAAATAAGACAATAGGTTTTAGATCAAGAAAGCCATCAATATAACGTACAGGTTAATTCATAAACGAATTGCCATAAATGGAAGTATGACTATTTGTACTGTGAACAGATAATGCGAGCGACATGAGAAATTAATCACGTGAAAAGATATAATGAAAAGTAAAACCTAATCAAATAAGTCGAGTTATTCAACATGTGCAAATACAAAGGGTAATTGCCATGTGATTGCACTTTGAAAACAATTGGTCACAATGCAGATTATCGCACTATTCGATAATTTAAGGCTTTTAGCTCGGGTGCACTGTGTTAGAAGTTCTACTTTTAGGCTTTGCTGTCTTAAAAAAAAAAAATTCGACTTACCGAAAACGGGGCCCAGCATTGTACTTGTTTATTTTGGGTCACTGATGCCAGAAAATTGTGGGTTTTACTTGTCTTCTTTTGCCTTTGGCCTCCTTTAGGCCTTGTCCGCTTTCTTTGCAACTTTACCTTCTTTCTCAATTCGAACAGATAACAAAACAATCTAAACATGTGTGACTGAAAGAAGAAGCATTTTATTCACAAGGATTTTTGCACTGCATGTTCTATGCCGACAGCATTTTGCATTTTAAAGCAACAATGTTTAATTCTATTTCAAAGAATAACATTTGTGTTTTACATGATAAAGTAAGTGCATGAATCTGTTAATGTAATATAAACTATACGATAATGTATATAAAGGGTGCATAAATAACACAATTTGGGGAAAATATCACATTTTCTTTTAACAATGTAATGTTGTTGATGCCTAAGATAAAGGTTATACCCATTATTTAAATATTTAAATAAAACTAAAATTATTAAAAATATTAATTTGGATTACATTTTTATGTTGTTTTTCTAGTTATTAGGTTTTTGGGGATAATTTAGGTCTTTTTATAAGCTCCTGTAGAGAATTTATAGGACTTCAACTTCCGAGCCCGAATAATAATGTTATTATTATTATTATTATTATTATTATTATTATTATTATTATTATTATTATTATTATTATACCTTTATTGCAAGAACGCAAGGAGCTACGCTTTTATTTTTAACTCTACAGCATCCTGAAAGAGAAGAAACTGTGTTCAGGAGGTATTCCACAAAAACACAAAATATATGTAGGCTACAATATTTGTAAATAGCAATAAAAGAGTGCACGTAAATGCTTATTTGATGTTTTACATTAAAACTTTTTACTGACTTTCTAAATTAACCTTAGGATGTTTGGAAATTTAGGTTTAAACTTCTTGTAAATACTTGAACCAAAATTTCTACTGTGACTACAAAAACTATATCTGTGGTACATTTACGTTCTGACAAACATATCGTATCTGATATTTTGGTTCTACAGGGTGGATAATTTAAGTTGAGACTGTACAATATCTCCAAAACTAAGCGCTGTAGAAAGAAATGTAATAAATATTGCTTGATATTACTGGGGAGAGTAAATGCCATTAGTCGTGTTTTGTTTGGAGGATGTTATGATGGTCATTTTAGGGTCAATTTAATTTTTTAAATGGGAACCTACATTTTGTATATTGCTTTATCATTACAAAATGAATTATAAAAAGTATTTTTTTGGTGGTGAGGAATAGAGAAACAAAAATAAACAATGTTCCTTTCCAGTTACGAAACTTAACTTGACCCTCAAATCAGAATTTTCTCTGTTATTTACGTTGGCGTAAGAACAATTCCAAAGTGCTTTATACAAATGTTTAGTTTCTTTATGAGGAGTGAGAAAACAATATAAAATGGTAGGTTTCCATTTTAAAAAATGAAATTGACCCTAGAGTGACCATCACAACGCCTTCCAAATAAAACAAGACTAACGGCGTTTAATCCTCCCTCTATAATATCAAGCAACTTTTATTAAAGACATTTCTTTCTACAACGCTTAGATTTGGAGATGTTGTACAGTCTCAAATTAAATGTCCACCCTGAAGCCAATATTACAATTTAAATATTTTCACCAATAGAACTAATTGCATTATAAGGAAAAGTCTTGCAAGATGTGAATTACTAGGAGTATGTAATATAGAATAACAAGGGGGCATTTTAATTACCTCTAGAATGCGAGATTTACCTTAAAAAGTAATCTTGGCAGAGCTATTAACACTAAAACATTTCGAGAGATATATTGAAGGATAAAATGAGCATCATAGAAAAAAATAGTTTACTAAAAAGCAGAATTAACATTTACAACATATTAGTTTGAGGCAGTATTTTTAACACTTAAATGATTTCAGTCAAATTATATAATACATAATTCAATAACAGCCCCCCATAAAGCAATATGTGTAGGTAACAATATATAAATAGTGTATATTACAGTCATTATATATGTTTATATTGTTGTATACACGTTCAATAATGTTATGTGAATGCATTACGTAATTTAATAATGTAAGAGCTGTGAGAATAATAGGTTAAAGGTTGCTAACAATGAGGTAACAATAAGGTAACCTTGAGGCAATAATGAGTAAGAATGTTTAAAAATGCTAGTAGTCATTATTGGAGCAACAATAATGTACATTTTAGTGACAATTTATAAAATAGCCAATCAACAACCAGAAAAAGCTTTAGTTAAATGAAGGTATTCTATTGGATTAGGATTAGCCAATCAGAAACTGAATAGGAGAAACATTTACAAATTCAGAAGTCAGTTGCCTGCAGACAGCGTTACTAACCAGACGCAAAAAGTGTCTTCAAGAAATATAATATGTATTCGTGTGAGACGAAAAATAAGTTTACGTGTTAAAAAGCGTAATTAATTAATAAAAAGAATCTCACACCTCTCTATATCAGTGAAGTGTTATTTAAATCGTGTCAAGCATTAATAAAAGAAGTGAAGTAGAATTATAATCTGTGTAAGCCTACATTCTTGTCGCATCACAACCCTGCCAAGACATCCATGTCTCTAACAATAATACTGACGCAGCCGAGGCAAACATAAATATATAATATTTAAAGAAACAGTCAAATTACAAAGTTAATATTTTTTTAAACTTGGGGCAAAGGCCACCTGAAAGTACATTTGGGGCGAAGGCTACCGGAAAGCGGGTACTATACGTGTGGTTGCAACGAATTTCAAGTTCGGTTTCCCAACAGCTGAAGTATAATATAACTCTTTCCATACAACCTACTTCAAATTGACGTCCAAAACGTGGGGCTAATAACGTAACAATACATCTTCAAGTTATAATAGTATAAATGTATGCTTAAATCATTGAGTATTAAGAATTAATACATAAGTGCACACAGAATAACCCAGCTCCGCAGTAACGTGTGAGTATGCATTCGGGAGGTCCCGGGTTCGATTCCGTCGATCGCCCATTATGACCTTGGATTTTTCATGGTTTTCCCTGATCGGTAGTCGAATGATGGGTAGTTTCTCATCTACCACGGTGTCCTTTCCACCATTCTCTTTCATTCCGTTTCCTTCTAGGTTTCGTGGTGCATGGCGGTGTCAGACACATGGCGCGGATGTTTGCTCAAAGAAAACAAAGAGTGCTCCTTGTGGATACCAGAGGGCTGCAGACGAATGTTCAACATCCTCTCTAGGCAGCTCCAGCAATGGGTCGGGTCGTCGAACCTGGAAATCTTAGGGAGTTCCGCACCTTCCTGAGGCCTGCCTGTGGCCCGTGGCCTTCTATGGTTACTTTACTTCATCCTTTCCTCCTGGAGGGTGGTAGCTGCAATATATCTATGTAGGTCGCAACGCGCGAGGTGTTCCTCCCCGTTGTATAACCTACACCTATAGAATAACAGCAGTTGAAATAAAAGTTTTAAATAAATTAAAATTAAATTGAATTAATCGTTCTTTCACACAAGTCGTGTATTGGACACGGTTGGAAAGGTAGAATCAGACGACTGAAATGCCATAGCCGGAATTTGAACCACAGATCTCCCGGTCTCCGTCCGGTTGCTCTAACCACTGAGCTACCATGGCAACATGCAGGCAGGACATTAAATTCTCCAAATGATTCGCTTTTTTTCCTGGTAAACCACAAGGAGATCTCAAATCGTATTGACATGACATACTTCAATGGCGACTTACAATGCTGTAAGTACTTTAAGTCCTGGGCTTCATAGTTACAAATGCAATTAATTGTTCTTCCACACAAGCTGTGTGTTGGACAAGATTGGGAAGATAGAATCGCATGTCCTGCTGGCATGTTGCCATGGTAACTCAGTGGTTAGAGCAACCGGACGGAGACCGAGAGATCCGTGGTTCAAATACCGGCTATGGCATTGAATTTTTCAGTCATATGATTCTACCTTTCTAAAATTAAATTGTTTTATTTGCGGACGCTGTTTGACAGCTATGATTCTTAGCCTTCTATTCTATATTGGGTGTAAGGATCAGAAATTCTACTCAGAGGCCTGTTCATCAGGCTTGAAGTTCTTTTACCGCCGTAAATCTATGACACAGGATCACTGGCTTTACTTCCCTTCCCAAAGAAGCCATGCAAAGGCTTGAAATTTTCAAAACTCACAGGGTGCCAAATTTTTTGAAACCACTATTGACGGTGTAAGATATCAAAGAGACATTTTACAGCCTTTCTCAAACAAATGACAGACAAATGAATGCCAGCAGACATTCTTTCAGCAGGACTCAGCACTAACCACTTACAAAACAGTTGATTTGGTTGCAGAGATTTTTGAGAACAGAATTATCACTACTGGGTTGTGGTCCGCTCGTAACCGTGATTTGATGCCTTGTTATTCTTAATTATGGGGAGCTTAAACAACAAAGTATAAGGGTCATTCAAATGAAACCCGGTCACTTGTGTAAAGTAACGGTAACGATTTTATTAACTCAAAAATAGTCGCCAAAACTGTTGGCACATTTATCCCATTGCAACACTAGCCGGTCGATTCCATCTTAGAAGAAGCTTGTAGGATCAAGGACTGGAACCATTCACACACTTCGTCGTCCGTTGTGAATCGATGTCCGTGAATAGCTTGTTTTAGAGGTCCATAAACATGAAAGTCACACGGTGAAAGGTCTGGACTGCACGGTGGATGTTCCAGTGTTTCCCATCAAATCTGCTGCATTGTGCGTCGTTATCCCAGCATATTGTTTCGACGACTGCGTCGTTGGTGGTAGTCCCGGGTTCGATGCCCGCTCTGGTTGGAGTCGAACGCGGTATAGTGGTAGAGATAGAATTAATGTTAAAATTCACTGTACCTTTTTCTCTATCCGACGTGTCTTCGTCTTGTTGTCCTTCTCGCTGTTACCCTGGCTAGTTGGTTCTCAGCGGTGATTTTAGCATGGACTCTGCCTATCATGATATTTGGTAAGCTCGTCGATCTCAGTTGTGGTACTGGGAGCTTAGAGAAGAATTGACTACACACTGTAATGTTTGGTTTATGGCTATTTATTGTTACTTCCACACTCTAACACTACATAAATGTTCCTGTTCACCTATCACCATTTTGCGCGCCAATTGTTGATTGTGAACTCTTAATAACTTTAACTGTCTTCCACTGTGTACTGTATACTACTTTTTAACTGTGTACTTCGAACTATTTAACTGTCTTCCACTGTGTACTGTCTTCTACTGAACGTCAATTATGAATTGCTTAACCTAAAAGTCAACGGTAAACTGCCGTTATATTATATTTGCCTCGCTCCATACTTCCGGAGCGGAAACAAACAGTCATAAAACTTTACCCTTCTATTCTTGCACAAAAGATCCCGTTTTCGCTGACCGTGTGAACATCACGTTTCTACCCTAACTGCAGGGTTCAAGACGTTCTGAACCTAGTTAAACAGGAACATTATGTACACGACAAATATTACATTATACAGAAGTTATTATTTACATTAACATATATCATTTATATATTAGATTAAACATAGAATAATTTAGTACATAACAAAATTACCTCGGGTACATTCTGTCTCAATTGGCAGTGCGTGAGTGGGCATTATCATGCAGGAGAATAACGCCATTGGACAACATGCCTGGGCGTTTCGACTTGATGGCTCGTCTAAGGTTCTGTAAAGTGGCTTGATAACCCTGGACATTGATGGTGGTATCCCGTTCCAGGAACTCGACAAGCAGTGGGCCCTTGTGGTCAAAAAAGGACCTTACCAGAACTGGTGTGCCCGGCCTTTGATTTTTTTGGAGTGGTGAAGTCGCATGTTTCCACTGCTTGCTCTGACGCTTGTTTTTCGGTTCAAAATGCTGACACCATGTTTCGTCACCAGTGACAATATGTAACAGAAAACCGTATTCCTCCTCATGATAACGTTGCAGATGACTCAAAGACTGCGCTGTTCGGCGGTCAGTTGGTGGGGAACTCACTGCGCACAAATTTTTCGAAATTTCAAGTGTTGATGCATTATGGTGAGAATGGTGCCCACGCTAATACCCAGTAACCGATGGATCTCGTCCACGGTGATTCTGCGGTTGCCCAAGACTAATGCATTCACTTCCGCAATCTTTTCAGATGTAATGACACGATGAGCTTATCCAGGACGCGCATCGTCTTCCAGTAACTCCCGCCCCTCAAGGAATCTTTTGCGCCATTCCACCACACTTGAACGATACAGACTGTACTCACCATACCTTCATCCGTCGATACATTTCACGGCCTCCAACTCCCTCCGCCGCTAACAATCGAATCACTCCTCGTTGTTCCTGCTTACTCACCTTCATGTTCTCAGTAGTGTACGATAACTTGTGTGACCACCTTCTCTTCGGCGTGAAACCACACTGTCACTATGCAACGTCAAACGTTGCGCACGCTCTACCAATAGATGGTGCCACTATACACGCAGTTACGTGGTGCCACCTTGCGTGCAATGCAAAGTTAGACTACTGACCAGGTTTCATTTGAATGCCGCTCATATATCAGAACAACCCCCACACAATACAGGATCTTAAAGTAAATATTACACACAAAAAACTGGTGTGTTACACTCACATGACTTTCTATATTTTTGTACAAACTATTTTTACAAACACCTATTCTCCATCTACTTCATGCCAATTGCTAATTATTATTGCTAATTTTCTTGTAGGTACAAGGGGAATATGGCGCTTTAAGCGATAGTCAAATATTTTAAGAGCTGGTTGCTATGTGGAGCATTGCTTCTCTTTGCATGCCCATGACATTAAAAAGAGAAAAGAGCAACGAATTCTCATTTAAGAAAGAGTTAAGAATTTGAAAATTCAACAATTAATACATCGGAAATGGTTCACTGCACAAAAAATGTGTATGACATAATTGTGTGTTTCAGCGAGATCTACATTTTTTGTTTAGTAAAATTTTGTCTCTGTTACAATTTACCAGTTATGCAAGTTATTCAGAATGAAGAGGACTATTGGGGACATTCTCAGAAAATTCAAGATATACGTTTAATTTGTCATGAAAGTATCTTAAATATATGCCATTTTAATCAAAATCAGTAGAGCTATTTTTGAGAAAATAAAAAATTTCGAAAACTGTTCAATGTAGAGCGTAGTCTGGGGTGGAGGCATTTTGTTGAAAATCTTTGTGTCGTATCTTTGAAAGATACTGAACCTAAATATCAAGTTTGGTATTTATCCGACTTTTTGTTTTTGAGTTATGCTGTTCACAGACACACATTCACACAGACGGAATTTTTTCTAAAAATGCTTTTTTGGATTCAGGGTGCCTCAAAACATGTATTTCTGGTGAAATCTCTGTATCGAATTTTTGGGTGGAACTATACGTAGTAGAGAAAGTAAAAATTGCTGCAATTGCGACTCAGGAGTAATGGAACTGAATGGGAATTTCATATGGAGATGCCATATAGCACAGGTTAGTCTTCCATTATTATTATTATTATTATTATTATTATTGTTGTTGTTGTTGTTGTTGTTGTTATTGCTGCTGTTTTCACTAATGCGCTCGATTAACATCTTACGCCCGACGATTCCGAGTCACTTTCTCGCGTAACCTACCGCGCTCTGACGGAGCGGGATGGCTCTGGCGAAAACGTCTATGGGAGGTCGTGAGTTAGATCCCCGTGGCAAGGTTCCTGACCCATGTGTTTTTTCGGGGTTTCCCTCGGGTCGATAGGCGAATGCTGGGAAGGATCATCACATCCCCGAATTTCCTGTCCTTCCACTTAACCCTTCATCTGTTTGGTCTGTTTTAGTGTTGCAAGTATCGGTGGGAGGTCTCGGCATGTGCATGACAGAGGAAAAGTGTGCTCCAAGGAAACCTTCGCCCCCCAGACTGCGAGCGGTCTCTGGGTCCCGGGTCCCCCAAGGGATGTGTAAGCCCAGAGGAGGAAGGGGCGTCAGCTGCACTAAACAGCACCCGGAGGGTTTAAATCTGTAAATGGTAGGGACCCTGCCCTGTGCCTCTCGTGCCTTTTGGTCCCGCCGCTCTCTGTCTCCTCTCATCTTACCCCTTCCTTCGGGGGCTCCCCGTCAGGGGGATAGGCACAAAAGATTTGAGTAGTTCGAGGTGCTAGGTCCCCCTACCCTTCTAGTTCTATCCTATCCTACCGCGCTCTGACGCTCATTCGGAGTTGTAATACAACTATGTAGTACAAAATGTAAAAACAGTGCAGTCTGGAAAGTGGAGTTATACAGTGTCTTTCTTTGACACTGTGGCCACCGCTCGGTGGCTCGCATGCCGGCTGTCGCAGCCTGGACTTCCGCCGAAACGGTTATAATATTCCCGTAACCGCCTCACGTTCTCATAGTTGCAGTTACAATTAACAATGGTCATACTTTATCATAAGAGATGTTCCACATTTCAGGCATCTTTGCAGAAAGTTTTCATTCGAATTCGAGAGTTCAATATCTGAAATTTAGTGAACTTCTCACCCAATGTTTTCTTTTGGTTCTTCCAATGTATGCGGATGTGTTGCATTCACTTTATTTTTCAGTCTTCCCCGTAGATGAAAATCGCGTACAACTAAATCAGGGTCGTCCTCTGTGGTGTAGTGGTTACCATGCTAGCCTCGAGATCGCGGGTTCAAACCCGAGGGATGGCAATGGGGTTTTTCGGGCGTAAAATCCTTAGCATGGTTTCCTTCGGAAGAGAAGTAATGCCGGTGGTCACGTGTCGTAGATTTACGGCATGTAAAAGAACCTGATAGATGCCTCTAAGCAAAATTATCTGTCTTTCACGCCTAATATAGAATGGGACGCTAATCAGTTAAAGCATCCATAAATAAAACCCAATTTAATTTTAATTTAACTAAATCAGGGAATTTTGAGGGCCATAATCCCCTACTAACTACCCTATTTTAAAAACTTCCGAACTTCCTGATCCATGGGTTCTTTCGGGTTTCCCCGGCTCGCTAGGTTCATTACACCCCAGATTTTCCTGTCCCTCCATTTCACTAACGTTCCCATTTCATTTTACCTTTCGTCTGCCGTCTGTTTTAGGGTTGAAAGTGTCGGAGGGAAGCTCGGCGTTGCATGGAAGGGGAAAAAGATGGTCTATATAACCCTTCGTCTCACGGAATGGGGGCGTATCCGAGGCCCAGGCCCCCATTGGGATATACAACCTGCAGGGGGGAGGTGAGCCGGTTGCACCAGCTGCCATCCGGGGAGTTTGAATGTGTAAAATGTAGGGATCTGCCCTGTGCCGTGTCAGTCAGTTTTAGAAAAAAAATATAGTGCAAATCCTTTCTGTACCTCTCTGGATTTATTGTCCGTTCAGAAAATATAGGTCCCATTATTCTGTATGCATTTACTGCACACCATACACCAATAATTTTCGGATGTTGCAAAGGAATTTCGCGTGTAAAATCAGGGTTCTCTGTGCTTAAGCGTGGGTCAATTACTCTATCATTGATATTTCACAAAATCTAATTATAGAAATTTAGCCGATTTTGATGATTACCTAAAAAATAAAGTATATTTAACAAACCCCATATTGGAAGAACTAAAAGAAAACATCAGGTGAAAAATTCAATTAATTTAAAATATTGAACTCTCGAATGTAATTGGGAATTTTCGAGAATGTGCGGATGGAGGACATTTACAATATCTCTTATGATAAAGCATGTACGTATTATTATTGTAACCATGAGAATGTGAGGCGGCTGCGGGAATATTGTAACTGTTTCGGCGGGAGTTCGAGCTATAGAGGCCGGCGCGCGACCTACCGTGCGGTGGCCACAGTGTGATAGAAAAGCAATGAACTTGAAAAGTTCAGATTTACATCTCAAATTCACGGTGATTCACAAAGGATTTTCAGTGCCAAGCTCTAGCACGGAGCTCCGGAAACCGATGACTTCGAATACAGAAATGAATATTTCATGTGCCCTCGTATACATTCAAGGCGATCTGAAATACTTGAAATCGCATTTTAAAGGCGATGTTCAATGCTGAACATACCTTTTAATTTGAACACTCTTAGGGTGAGAGTAGGGTAAGGCCTTTTTACTTTCTCCACTACATATAGTAAGTCGATACCGAGATTTGACCGAAAATACATGTTTTGAAGAGCCCTGAATCGATAAACAACATTTTTGGAAACATGTTCGTGGTTGTGTCTGTGAACAGCATAACTCAAAAACGAAAAGTCAGATAAGTACCAAACTTTGGTATTTAAGTTCAGTATGCTCCAAGGATGCCCCAACCCCAACTACTCTTTAAATGGTTCATTTTTCTAAAATTTCAATTCTCTAAAAATGGCTTTAACGATTTTGATTAAAATACCATATATTAAAGATATTTACATGACAAATAAACTGTATACCTTGAATGTTATGGGAATTACTTTTTAAGTCCTTTTGATTGGGAAGAAATTTTGCACAACCTTGTACAACTGGTAAACGTTAACACATATATGAAAACGTATTACACAAAACAAATAGATTTCTTTAAATACGTTTTTACTTTCTCTACTACGTATAGTAAGTAGGGGAAGTATTGTATTCCACCCAAAAATTCGATACCGAGATTTCACCGGAAATATATGTTTTGAGACTCACTGAATCCAAAAAAAGTATTTTTGGAAACATGTCCTGTGTGTGTCTGTGTGTGTGTGTGTGTGTGTGTGTGTGTGTGTGTGTGTCTGTCTGTCTGTGAACAGCATAACTCGGAAACGAACAGTCAGATAAACACCAAACTTGGTATTTAGATTCAGTATCTTCCAAGGATGCGACACGAAGGTTTTCAAGAAAATTCCCCCATCCCAGATTACCCTTTACATGGAAGATTTTTCGAAAATTTTAATTTTCTCAAAAATGGCTCTAACGATTTTGATTAAAATATCATATGTTAAAATATTTTTATGACAAATAAAATGTATATCTTGAATTTCCTGGGAATGTCTCCAAAAGTATTCTTCATTGTGAACGACTTTTGCATAACTGGTAAACCATAAGAGATAGACAAAATTTTACTACACATAAAAATGTAGATCGCGTTAAAATACACAATTTATGTCATATACATTTTTTTGTTGAGTGAACCATTTTCGATATATTGCTTGTTATTCCCTTAAATTTTTCAATACTTAATTTCTCAAATGGGAATTCGTTATTCTTTTTTTTGTCTTGGATATGCAAAGAGTATTAATCTGTGGCAAAGAGAATGGTGCTGCACCTAGCAACCAGCTATTAAGAGATATGTATGTGCTTAAAGGCTACCGTATTTCCAAATTGCCCATGTAAATACATATTCCCCTTACATCTACAAGAAAATTAGCAATAAGATAGATTCTGCAAATGTTTATCTCGCTTAACATGAAGTAGATGGAGAATAAGCGTTTGTATAAATAGTTTGTACAAGAGTAGAGAAAGTCCTGTGAGTGTAACCCATCAGATTTTTTTATTGAATAATCTATTTCTGAGATATCCGTTATCAATGGTTCGAAATTTTTATTTCTTGGTCATTCTTTAAAGTCCTTTAAACATTTAGTTGTTTCTCAAAATTGCATGGAAACAGTATGGAATTCTAAGGAATTCAATATTGAGTACACGAGGCGTATTTCAAAACTAAGGTCCGGTGAACAATATTTAACGGATGGTAGGCCTGAATGACGTTTCAAGTCTGCAGCTCTATCTACCGACTCCTGAGGAACCTACCGTAATGTTGGCGTGTCGCAGTAGGCGTTTGCCAGTCAGTGAGAGCAGATCGCTATGGCCGCGACAATCGTAGATCCCGCCAGTTGTGAAATGTGGGTGTGATTAGATTTTTGCTGGTAAAAGTATCGTCAGCTGCGGACATCTATTTTGAGTTATGCCTCGTTTATGGACCGGACATTTTGAGTGACAAACAGGTTCGACAATAGTGTCGAGAATTTCGAAATGGCCGCACAAATGTGCACGATGAACAGCGGAGTGGTAGGCCCAGTATTCGGACCGACGATGTCGTTGAGCAAGTGAACCAAACACTTCGAAGTGATCGGCGTTTGACGATTAGTGGTCTGGCTGATGAATTCTCAAATGTTGCTCGAACCTCACTTTACAGGATTGTCACTAAACAGCTTGGATACCGGAAACTTAGTGCGAGGTGGGTGCCAAAACTGCTCACGGTCAGAACGAAGAGCAACTAATGTGTAGTGCACGACAGTTTTTGGAGCGCTGTAGACAACATGGAGATGGTTTGTTTTCCCACAATGTTACGGGCGACGAGACATGGATAGCGTACACCAACGCAGAATCGAAACAACAGTCAATTCAGTAGCGCTGTTCCGGTTCACCCAAACCAAAAAGGTGTAAGCAATCGCCGTGCACGAGTCGCAAAATTATGGCTACCGTGTTTTGAGACAAAAAGAGCGTCCTTTTGATTTTATTTCATGGACCGTGGATCAACAATTACAGTTGACGTGTACTGTGAAACACTTACCAAACTGAGACGTGCGATTTAAAATCGACACCGCTGAAAACCGTCGTCTGGCATCATCCTCCTGCACGACAACGCATGCCCGCACACCGTTGCCAAAACCAAAGAGAAGATTCAAGATTTTCGTTGGGAACTCTTTGACCAACCTCCGTACAGCGACTATTTCCTCTTCTTGCATTTGAAACAGTGGCTGGATGGACAACGAATTCAAACCGAAGATGAACTCAAGACGAGCGTTTCCAACTGGTTCAAGTCCCAGGCGGCAGACTTCTATGCCGAGTGTTTAAAGTAGTTGGTGCAGGTTACAGCAAGTCTATAGATGTGAACGGCTATTATGTGGAAAACTAAAGTATATATATATATATAGGCACATATTACTGTCAATAAAAACCTTGTCTCATGAGCGACGGACCAAACTGACCTTAGTTTAGGAATGCACCTCGTATATAATACATAATTCTGGAATTCTAGCATATATCGTCCAGTTCTTAAACATTTGACTACCGCTATTTTTTTGTATCTATAACTAAACGTGTAATGTAGCTATTTCTGCAAAGGTTTATTTGGATTAAAACATAATAGATATAAAAATAAGGTTTAGTAAGCATTGTTTGTATACTCACTAATAAATGATAGACGGTAGAGAAGATCATGTGAATGCATCACGTCAAATTTTTAACTTTAATCTACAAAATGTCGACGTGAAAGAAAAATTACTAGACATAAAAAATCATTTTGTTTGCCAGAGTTTGCGGAACAAATATAACGAGAAGATGGGTAAAAGGTTTTTCTGCTGAAACCGTAACTTCTGGTTTGCTGGTAAGACTAAAGAGAATTCGTGGCTATATCCAATTATCGTAAATATGAATTTGGCGACGGAGGACTGGATGCCATATGGTACCATCGTGTTCCAAAACTTTCTTCTCTCTCTGTCTTGTAACTGTTGCCAACTGGAAATAGAGAAATCAAATAGGAGAGATTCTCAGCATGCCCAAGCGTGCTCAGTGTTGTGGACCAAAACGACGGGATATTTATACTTCATTATGTTAATGGACGCATAGCTCTCAACCTACTGAATCTCATTCTTACTCTCATAATAGTAACCTATTATACAGGTAGATAATCTTGACGAGTGGCATGAATGTCGTACTTCCTGTGCGACAATTTTCATGAGTGTAATATTAAGATTATTCCCGAGTTGGAAGCAGCATTTTATGCAATCTTAGCATTATAAATTGTAGGAAATGCATCATGAAATAATTTGGCAGTTATAAATGAAAGGCTCTCTTCCCTAATATTTTTGTTATTACCTGACGTGTTGGACCGAAAAGCAAGACAGCCACTTGCATATGTTATGATGTATAACATAAGTATACATTTGTATTGTATCAAATTATATTCCGTTAGTTATAGTTAATGCTTAATCTTCAGAATGCTATGCAAGGTCCAACTGGACCCCTGTGTTAAATTTTTAATTTTTATGAGTGAAATATCTAATTTTGAAATATTTGTAATGTGTTACAAATTAATCAGCTTTATTACCATAAAATAGTTGCGTAAAATGTTCAATAAATACAATTGTAAACAAACAAATACCCATTACAAGAAAATGAAGAGAGTAGTCTCTCTTGGCTGTTACACTTAGTGAACATGAATTGTAAAACTCCATGTAAAAAACTTAAACGGAATTGTTAGTATATTATAAAAATCTGATGTATTACACTCACATGACTATCTATACTCTTGTACAAACTATTTTTACAAACGCTTATTCTCCATATGCTTCATGTTAATCGAGATGTTAATCTTATTGCTAATTTTCTTGTAGGTGCAAGGGGAATATGGTAGACTTTAAGCGATAGTCAAATCTTTTAAGAGCTGGTTGCTATGTGGAGCATTCCATTCTCTTTGTATGTCCAGGACATAAACAATGAATAACGAATTCCCATTTGAGAAAAAGCATAAGTATTGGAAAATTTAAGGGAATAACAAGCAATATCTCGGAAATGGTTCACACAACAAAAATGGATATGAATAAATTGCGTATTTTAACGCGATCTACATTTTTTGTGTAGTAAAATGTTGTCTATTTCTTATGGTTTACCAGTTATGCAAAAGCCGTTCACAATGAAGAATGATTTTGGAGACATTCCCAGAAAATACAAGATATACATTTCATTTGTCATGAAGGTATCTTAAATATATGATATTTTAATCAAAATCGTTAGAGCCAGTTTTGAGAAAATTAAAATTTTCGAAAAATGTTCCATGTAAAGAGTAATCTGGGGTGGGGAAATTTTCTTGAAAACCTTCGTGTCGCATCTCTGGAAGATACTGAACCTAAATACCAAGTTTAGTGTTTATCCGATTGTTCGTTTCTGAGTTATGCTGTTCACAGACAGGCAGACACACACGGACATGTTTCCAGAAATGCTTTTTTTGGATTCAGGGGGTATCAAAACATATATTTCCGGTGAAATCTCGGTATCGAATTTTTGAGTGGAATTAAATACTTCCCCTACTTACTATACGTAGTAGAGAAAGTAAAAATCGAGATATCATAATTGTGTTTTAAAATAATTTTATTTGTTCTAAGTAGAACATAAGTCATTATATTGCGTTAATTCTAGTTTCCTGCCTGGGGTCCACTTGAACCCCTCTCAGTGGTTTAAGGAAGCACAAATGCATAGCAGTCTGAAAGCTAACATAGCCATGAAGGTATCGGAATTAGATATGTGGATAGACGGATGGGGAGACAAATTATACGCACGCTAAATCGAATGGATCAGCCTAATGACAGGACCGAGCAAAGGACCCGCTCCATATCCACACAATTTACACCATCACATGGTAGAGAATAGGGAAACTTAACCCTGAGTTTCGATTCTTTCCTTTAGCATGTAAGACATAGCTAGGGTTAACAGATACTTTTAATGAAATGCAATACATTAATGTAGGACATTGTGGAAAAATCTGGTGTGTTACACTCACATGACTTTCTCTACTCCTGTACAAACTATTTTTACAAACGCTTATTCTCCATTTACTTCATGTTAATCGAGATAAACATTTGCAGACTCTATCTTATTGCTAAGTTTCTTGTAGATGTAAGGGGAATATATATTTACAAGGGCAATATAGAAATACAGTAGCATTTAAGCACATACATATCTCTTAATAGCTGGTTGCTAGGTGCAGCACCATTCTCTTTGCCACAGATTAATACTCGTTGCATATCCAAGACAAAAAAATGAATAACGAATTCCCATTTGAGAAAATAAGTATTGAAAAATTTAAGGGAATAACAAGCGATATCTCGAAAATGGTTCACTCAACAAAAAAATGTATATGACATAAATTGTGTATTTAAACGCGATCTACATTTTTTGTGTAGTAAAATTTCGTCTATCTCTTATGGTTTACCAGTTATGCAAAGGTCGTTCACAATGAAGAATACTTTTGGAGACATTCCCAGAAAATTCAAGATATACATTTTATTTGTCATGAACATATCTTAAACATATGATATTTTAATCAAAATCGTTAGAGCCATTTTTGCGAAAATTAAAATTTTCGAAAAATCTTACATGTAAAGGGTAGTCTGGGGTGGGGGATTTTCTTGAAAACCTTCGTGTCGCATCCTTGGAAGATACTGAACCTAAATACCAAGTTTGGTGTTTATCCGACTGTTCGTTTCTGAGTTATGCTGTTCACAGACAGACACACAGACACACACACGGACATGTTTCCAGAAATGCTTTTTTTGGATTCAGGGGGTCTGAAAACATGTATTTACGGTGAAATCTCGGTATCGAATTTTTGGGTGGAATACAATACTTCCCCTACTTACTGTACGTAGTAGAGAAAGTAAAAATGTTAAGTGTAGGACCGGCCGCTGCGACAATCTGTGCGACTCGCATTTACTTTTTTGCAGTTTTCCTCGGTCAGTGGGCCAATGGTGGGTTGGATAATTTGATCCGCGAATTTTTTTATCATCCCTTTCATCATTAAATTTCATTTTCTTCCTCTTCACCCCCATACCAGGCACTGGGCTGGTCACCCATCTTGGATATGCTTTGATCCAGAGTTTTCCTGCTCCTCGACAGGCTACTGACCCAAGGCATTGGCTTGTAAGTCCTTAGTGGTGCAAGACCTACAAAGAGGAAGTAATCCGTTGAAGAAGAAAATTAAACTCCTAATCTAAATTACTACAGGCTGTTTATATAGGTTTTATATTTTCTTAAGTATTCATATAATAAAAAGAATAATTTATTTTTACAAAACATCAGAAAGTAAAGAACAATTGGACATCGCGCTCGGTGCCGGTCCCCCACCATCGCAATTGCATGAATGCTAGTTAACTCCTTACTCCACCTCAGCGTGAGTCAAGTTTCGTTGCTGTGACGTCACGCCTGTCTGTTCTATAACATCGCCAAATGGCGGCACCAATAGAAAATCCCACCAAATGTGAAGCGCGTAGTGTGATTAATTTTTTGAATGCACAAAATGTTCGCCCAATAGAAATTTATAGACAAATAATGAAAGTGTATGGTGATAATGCAATTTCACTGAGCAAATAGTGCATAATGTTTAACCAAGAAAGAACCAATGTGCACGACGAAGACCGGCGTGAATGGATGAATGAAAGTTGATGATAAAATTCAGGATACTCACTTGTTTCCGAAACTAAAGGAGTTTTTGAATGGTAAAGATTTACCAACTCATTAAGTACTCAAAGAGGTAGTGACAGTCTTTGGCGGTAGAAGATTATAACATCGGCATTGAAAAACTGCTACCACGTTACAATAAACACCTTGGTGATTACATTGCGATATAGAGTAAGGCACTGTATCTTTGTAAATAAAGTTGTGTGTTGATATCTTTCGTTATTATTTAGTTATGGCAAATCGTTCTTTACTTTCTGGATATTCCTCGTATAATGGAACCATTCACAATGAATCACGTAAGCATAAACGTAAATATTGAATTAGACGTGAACGTTAAGTTTCTGTCTACGTCAATCAGAGAGCGACACTCATTACGTAATCATTCTGCCATTTCCCATCAGATTTTCCAGCGCCACGTGTTTACTCGCCACGTGTTTACACTTTCTGTATAAGACCACGGGTCAGGAATCACTGGGATTTTTATAAAAATCGCAGAAAAACAAATTAAGACTGCTCATTTCGATACAATCACATAACGTCTTTTGTTCGATGGTCGCTTCGCAGGTCGCCATATTAGCTCAACTGTTTAACCCTATCTTGCAATTGGCTGCTTCTTAAATTTGCAGTTGTCGATGTGAATGACAACACATCGCGTTACGTTTGTCAGGTTTTACATCGTTATCTTAATCCGCAATTTCCATTGTGGATAGTCCCTCACTCTTTCCACTACATCGCGTGAAACAACTCAATAGCGACAGCATTTAAAAACACTAATATACTGAAAAATCTAATGAGCTGCCTTCACATGACTTTCACTACTCTTCTACAAACTATTTTTACAAACGCTTATTCTCCATCTACTTCATGTTATTCGAGATAAACATTTGAAGAAACTATCTTATTGCTAATTTTCTTGTAAGTGCAAGGGCAAAATAGTAGGCCCTAAGTAATCAAATCTTTTAAGAGCTGGTTGCTATGTGGTGCATTCCATTCTCTTTGCATGTTAAGGACATTTGTTACACTCTGACTTTCTATACTCTTGTAAAAACTATTTTTACAAACGTTTATTCTCCATCTACTTCATGTTAATCGAGGTAAACATTTGCAGACTCTATCTTATTGCTAATTTTCTTGTAGATGTAAGGGGAATATATATTTACAAGGGCAGTATCGAAATACAGTAGCCTTTAAGCACATATATATCTCTTAATAGCTGGTTGCTAGGTGCAGCACTATTCCCTTTTCCACAGATTAATACTCTTTGCATATCCAAGACAAAAAAATGTTTCCAAAAATGCTTTTTTTGATTCAGGGGGTCTCAAAATATGTATTTCCGGTGAAATATCGGTATCGAATTTTTGGGTGGAATACAATACTTCCCTTACTTACTATACGTAGTAGAGAAAGTAAAAACAAATAACGAATTCCCATTTTAGAAAAATTGTAAGAACTGGAAAATTCAAACAAATAACAAGGAATATCCGGAAATGGGTCACTCGACAAAAAGTCGTCCTCCGTGGACTAGTGGTACCGTGTTATCCTCTACTTCCCAAGGTCGGGTTCAAACCTGGCGGAGGGCGATGGATTTTTTCGGGCGTAAAAATCCTTGGCATGGTTTCCTTCCGAAGGGAAGTAAATCCGGTGGTCCCGTGTCGTAGATTTACGGCACGTAAAAGAACCTCATGCCTGATAAATAGGCCCCTGAGCAATATTCCGGGTCCTTCACGTCCAACATATAATGGGACGCTAAGGACCACAGAGTTAAAGAGCGTCCATAAATAAAAAAACTCAATTTTAAATCGACAAAAGAAATGTAGGTGACAAATTGTGTGTTTTAACGAGATGTGCATTTTTTGTATAGTAAAACTTTGTCTATCTGTTACGGTTTACCAGCTATGTAAAAGTCATTGAGAATGAAGAGGACTTTTGGGGACATTCCTAAAAATTCAAGATATACTCTTATTTACCATGAAAATATCTTGAGTATATATAGTTTAGTCAAAATCGATAGTCATTTTTGAGAAAATCAAACATTTCGAAAAATGTTCTATGTAAAGCGTAGTCTGGGATGGGGGATTTTCTTCAAAATATTGGTGTCGTATCTTAGGAAGATACTGAACACAAGTACCAAGTGTGGTATTTATTTGACTTTTCGTTCTTGAGTTATGCTATTCACAGACATACAGATTCACACACGAACATGCTTCCAAAAATGCTTTATTTGGATTCAGGGCACCTCAACACATGTATTTCCGGTGAAATCTCGATATCGAATTTTTGGGGGAATACACGACATCCTCCTTTACTATAGGTAAGAAGTGGAGAAAGTAAAACTATCATTGTATAGCTAAAAGCATCATTAAATAATGATTAAACCTGATGTAATTTGCGGCAAAGATATACCTTTTCAAATATTCAGTAGTGAGCCTTCATAAACGAATAACCGAATGGCACAAACCCTAACGTCCTTCTAAGAAAGGGAAAACCGTACAAAAGAAAGAGCTTTATATAAACCGCCCGAAAGGTCAAATGCCTGCAGTCCTCTCACGACAATGAATGGTGTAAGGGAGATGCGGATGAATAGAAATCCTAGCCACGTTATAAGCCCCATGGGATGCTGGTCTACACGTTACAATGGAGGGGCATTGGAATCGATGGTGACCTGGCACTATAATCGATTTATAGGTTTCCCCAGGAGAACAATTAGACTTGAAGAGCGCGAAAGTGCTGGACAGAATCCACTTTGCTGAATACACGTTACAAATCTTCTATGTCCTTACTGAAACTGGGTAATTCGAAAAGGCAGATAAGCAGTGAAGTATTTCAAGTTGAGAGAAATGGACAGCACCGAAAACTAGGCATGAAAAAGGCGTGTTGAATCTTACAATTTGTAAAGAAAAATACAGGGCGAACCATACAAACCTGAACATTTTTTAAGACTTATAATTTCCATCTGTAATAAAAAAAATCTGATGTGTTACACTCACATGACTTTCTCTACTCTTGTACAAACTATTTTTACAAACGCTTATTCTCCATATGCTTCATGTTAATCGAGATATCGAGATGTCAATCTTATTGCTAATTTTCTTGTAGATGTAAGGGGAATATATATTTACAAGGGCAGTATCGAAACACAGTAGCCTTTAAGCACATACATATCTCTTAATAACTGGTTGCTAGGTGCAGCACTATTCCCCTTTCCACAGATTAATACTCTTTGCATATCCAAGACAAAAAAATGAAGCACGAATTCCCATTTGAGAAAATAAGTATTAAAAAATTTAAGGGAATAACAAGCAATATCTCGAAAATGGTTCACTCAACAAAAAAAATGTATATGACATAAATTGTGTATTTTAAAGCAATCTACATTTGTTGTGTAGTAAAATTTTGTCTATCTCTTATGGTTTACCAGTTATGCAAAAGTCGCTCACAATGAAGAATACTTTTGGAGACATTCCCAGGAAATTCAAGATATACATTTTATTTGCCCTAAAATATCTTAAACATATGATATTTTAATCAAAATCGTTAGAGTCGTTTTTGAGAAAATTAAAATGTTCGAAAAAACTTCCATGTAAAGGGTGATTTGGGGTGGGAGGATTTTCTCGAAAACCTTCGTGTCGCATCCTTGGAAGATACTGAACCTAAATACCAAGTTTGGTGTTTATCCAACTGTTCGTTTCTGAGTTATGCTGCTCACAGACAGACACACAGACAGACAGACAGAGAGACAGACACACAGACGGACATGTTTCCAAAAATGCTTTTTTTGGATTCAGGGGATCTCAAAACATGTATTTCCGGTGAAATCTCGGTATCGAATTTTTGGGTGGAATACAATGCTTCCCCTACTTACTATACGTAGTAGAGAAAGTAATAAAATTGAATTTTATTACCTTAGAGGTTCTGGGAGAATCGATGCTTTTTACTTTCTCCACTACGTATAGTAAGTAGGAGAAGTATTGCATTCCACCCAAGAATTCGATATCGAAATCTCACCGGAAATACATGTTTAAGGTGCCCTAAATAAAAAACAATTTAGTAAAAGGTCCGTGGATGTGTGTATGTGTGTACGTATGAACAGTATAACTCAAAAACAAAAGTTGGATAAGCACCAAACTTGATATTTAGGTTCAGTATCTTTCAAAGATGGTACACGAAGATTTTCAAGAAAATCCCTCATCCCGGACCACCCTTTACATGGAACATTTTTGGAAAATTTTGATTTTCTCGCAGATGGCTCTAATGATTTTGATTTTAATATCACATGTTTAAGATACTTTCATGTATATCTTGAGTTTTTTGGGAATGTACCCAAAATCCTCTTCATTCTGAATGGCTTTTGCATAACTGGTAAACCATAAAAGATAGATAACATTTTTGTACACAAAAAATGTAGATCTCATTAAAACATACAATTTATGTCACACACGGTTTTTTGTCTAGTTAACCATTTCCTGGATATTACTTGTTATTCGCTTGAATTTTCCAGTACTTACAATTTTTCTCGAATGGGAATTCGTTATTCTTTTTTTTATGTCCTAGACATGCAAAGAAAATGGAATGTTCAACATAGCAACCAGCTCTTAAAAGATTTTACTATCGCCTAAAGCCTACCATATTCCCCTTGTACCTACAAGAAAATTAACAATATGTTTCTGCAAATTTTTATCTTATTAACACGAAGTGGGGAATAAGCGTTTGTAAAAGGAGTTGGTACAAGAGTAGAGAAAGTCATGTGAGTGCAACACATCGGATTTTTTACATTAAGTTTAATGTCCTTTAATTAGGTATCGAAGGATGAGTGGATGAAATGTGTGAATTGTTGCTCCAGTAAGCCCGGGGCCCATAGAACTTAAAGTTACCGAACGTTCATTTTCTCATATACTGAAAAACCCCGGAGAAAAAATCTTACTCGTATAATTCACCCTAACGAAGAATTGAACTCGTGACCTCTTGAACATGAGGCAGACACGCTACCTCCATACCACGCAGGCGGTCAATGTTGTACTGATGTTGGTACCCCCACCATCCATTTCGAGTCCCTGTATCCTGACCTTGAAATTTCATGTCTTTGCACGACATCGGGAGAAACAGCTGAATGGCGCCCACTTAAAAACAATGAACATTTGACAACGTTGACAAACACTAAAGGATATCTCGGAAATGGCTAAATAAAGATGCGGCACGAACATTTTCAAGAATATCCCCCCCTAAACTATCCTTTACATGGAACAGTTTTCGAAAACTTTGATTTTCTCGAAAATGACTAACGATTTTAATTACACCCCCAGGACTTACAGGCGGGTGCCTGGGGTCAGAGGCCCGTCGAGGAGCAGACAGAATATCCAGGATGGGTGAGCAGCCCGATGCCTGGAATGGGATGAAGGAAGTAAATGAAACGAAATGATGGCGAAATGGATGAAAGGAAAGGTGATGATGGAGCAGTTGGTGGAATGAATGGCGGAGGAAACCGGAGAATCCGGAGAAAACCCGCCCAGATGCCGCTTTGTCCTCCACAAATCCCACATGCGGGTCCCTGGGATTGAATCCGGGCCGCCTCTGTGAGAGGCAAGCGGTCTAACCACTCGGCCACGCGCTGCCGACAAAATTTTACTACACAATAAATGTAGATCTTGTTAAAACACACATTTTGTCATACTTTTTTGTAGATTGAACCACTTCCGAGATATTCCTTGTTATTTATTCCAATTTTTAGTACTTATACTTTTTCTCAAATGGGAATTCGTTATTCGTTTTTTTATGTCCTGCACAGGCAAAGAGTATAGAATGCTCCGCATGCAACCAGATCTTAAACGATTTGACTATCACTTAAAGTCTACCATATTCCCCTTGCACCTACAAGAAAATTAGCATTAAGTTTCTGCAAATGATTATCTCATTAACACGAAGTGGAGAATAAGCGTTTGTAAAAATAGTTTGTACAAGGGTAGAGAAATTCGTGTGAGTGCAACACATCAGATTTTTATAAAAATGCTTGTTTATGGATTCAGGGGGCCTCAAAACATGATTTACAGTGATATCAAATTTTCAATTTTTGGTTGGAATGCAATATTTTCACTACCTACTACGTATGCGACAAAGAAATATAAATATTTTCGCGGACAATGTTAGAGCCATAAAAACGACGAAATTAAAAAGGCCAAATGGCAAATAGCATGTTATAACAGAGTTAACTGTGCAGTCAAGCCTTCTCTACAGTCGACAAAGTTCATGCATCATTACAGTTGACAGGAGTATCTGTGATGTGCGATCCTCAACATAGCCTCCGACATTAATATTGCAGTGCTATTGGAAAGCCTTGCATGTTATGCGGATGACCGTCACTCTCGACGAACAGCAGGGCTATGGAGCTTACATGTAGTAATCTAGAGATTTCTGTAGGTATACTGCGCTGTGTCACAAGATCCCAAAATACGATACCGAGATTTCACATACATGTTTTGTGGCATTTTGAATCCAAAATTAAGAGTTTTTTTGAAAAAGGTCCGTGTGTGTATGTATGTATGTGTGTATGCGTATTTATGTGTATGTATGTATGTATGCGTATGTATGTATGTATGTATGTATGCGTGTGTATGTATGTATGTGTGTATGCGTATGTATGCGTATGTATGTGTGTATGTATGTGTGTATGCGTATGTATGTGTGTATGTATGTATGTATGTATGCGTGTGTATGTATGTATGTATGTGTGTATGTATGTATGCGTATGTATGTATGTATGTGTGTATGTATGCGTATGCATGTGTGTATGTATGTATGTATGTATGTGTGTATGTATGTATGTATGTATGCGTATGTGTGTATGTATGTATGTGTGTATGTATGTATGTGTGTATGTATGTATTAATATATGTATGCGTATGTTTGTGTGTATGTATGTATGTATGCGTATGTATGTGTGTATGTATGTATGCGTCTGTATGTATGTATTTATGTATGTGTGTATGCGTATGTATGTGTGTATATATGTATGCGTATGTATGTGTGTATGTATGTATGCGTGT